>CM021103.1:66101867-66701867 GCA_007115665.2 Sequoiadendron giganteum
CCCTTAATCCCTCAACCCATCAACCCTCTACCCTATACATTGGACCCTCAACCCTAATCTGCCAACCCTATGCCCTTAATCTTAAACCATCAACCCTCAACCCTCAAACCTTAAACCCTCTACCCTCTACCCTATACATTAAACCCTCAACCCTTAATCCCTCAATCCTCAACCCCAATACCCTCTACCCTATACATTGTAATCTCAACCCCAATCCTTCAACCATATGTACCCTCAATCTCAACCCTATACCCTAATCCCTCAACCCTACAGGTCGTCAACCCTATACCCTCAATTATCAAGCCTCTACCCTATACATTGGATCCTCAACCCTCATATATTTATGTCCCTCTTTCCTCTTCGCTCCTTCTCTCTATCTCAATTCTCCCTCCATCTCTCTATCCATCCATCCCTCCCTCTCTACCCTGATCCCTCAACCCTAATCCCTCAACCCTTAAACCCTTAAACACTCAACCCTAAACTCTAAACCCTAAACCCTAAACTCTAAACCCTAAACCCTTACACCCTAAACCCTTAAACCCTCTACCCTCTACCCTCAACCCAATACACCAAACCATCAATCCTATAGGTCCTCAACCCTATACCCTCAATTATCTCTCTCTCACTCACTCACTAGCTCCTATCTCTCTCCCCTCTACTATTAACCCTCAACCATCTACCCTTAACACTTAAATCCTCTACCTTCTACCCTTAAACCCTCTACCCTCTACCCTCAACCCTAAACCCTAAACCCTTAAACCCTCTACCCTCAACCCACAACCCTTTAATCCCTCTACCCTTAAATCCTCTAGCCTCTACCTAATCCTTCAACCATATACCCTCAAACCTATACCCTTAACCCTCAACCCTAAACCCTTTAACCCTAAACCCTTAAACCTTCTACCCCATACCCTCAACCTAATACCCTATACCCTCAACCCTAATCCATCAACCCTCAACCCTTAAACCCTAATACCCTCAACCCTAATCCATCAAACCTCAACCCTTAAACCCTTAAACACTCAACCCTAAACCCTAAACCCTCAACCCTTAAACCATCTACCCTCTACCCTCTACCCTAATCCCTCAACCCTTAAATGCTTAAACCCAATTAGTAAAATCTCTACCCTAATCCCTCAACCCTCTTCACCCTTAATCCCTCAACCCTCAACCCTTAAACCCTAATCCCTCAACCCCTATACCCTCTACCCTATACATTGGACCCTTAACCATGATCCCCAAACCCTTTACCTTCAACCCTCTAACCTCAACCTTAAACCACCAAACCTTGAACCCTTAAACCATCTACTCTCTACCCTTAACCCAATGCCCTCAACCCTCAACCCTAATCCCTCAACCTTTAAACTCTTAAACCCACTTAGTAAACTCTCTACCCTAATCCCTCAACCCTCAACCATCAACCCTTAAACCCTAATCCCTTAACCCCTATACCCTCTACCCTATACATTGGACCCTCAACCCTAATCCCCCAACCCTATATCCTCAATCCTCTACCCTCAACCTTAAACCCTCAACCCTCTACCCTCTACCCTCTACCCTATACATTAAACCCTCAACCCTCAATTCTCAACCCTCAACCCTTAATTCCTCAATCCTCAACCTTCAAACCTGATACCCTCTACCCTATACATTGGAATCTCAACCCTAATACTTCAACCATATCTACCCTCAACCCTAATCCCTCATCCCTATACCCTCAACCCTACGGGTCGTCAACCCTATACCCTCTATTCTCAACCCTCTACCCTATACATTGGATCCTCAACCCTCATATATCTATGTCCCTCCCTCCTCTTCTCTCCTTATCTCTATCTCACTTCTCCCTCCATATCTCTATCCACCCATCCCTCCCTCTCTACCCTAAACCCTCAACCCTTAAACCCTTAAAAACTCAACCCTAAACCCTAAACACTAAACCCTCAACCCTTAAACCCACTACCCACTACCCTCAACCCAACACCCTCTACCGTAAACCCTAAACCCTAATCCCTCAACCCTTAAAATCTTAAATCCAAGAAAACTCTCTACCCTAATCCCTTAAACCCTTAACCCTTAAACCCTCAACCCTCTACCCTCAACCCTTAAACCATAATCCATCAACACCTATACCCTCTACCCTATACATTGGATCCTTAACCCTATACCCTCGATCCTCTACCCTCAACGTTACACCCTCAACCCTCAACTCTCAACCCTTAAATCCTAAAGCCTTAAACCCTCTACCCTATACATTAAACCCTCAACCCTCAATTATTAACCCTCAACCCTTAATCCCTCAACGCTCAATCCTTAAACCCTCTACCCTCTACCCTATACAGGAAACCCTCAACCCCTATACACTCTACCCTTTACATTGGACCCTCAACCTAATCCTTCAACCATATACCCTCAAACCTATACCCTAAACCCTCTATCCTCAACCCTAAACCTTGAACCCTAAACCCTTTAACCCTAAACCCTAAAATCTTCTACCCTATACCCTCTACCATCAACCCTCAACCCTTAAACCCTAACACCCTAGAAACCATCAACCCTATAGGTCTTCCACCCTAATCCCTCAACCCTATACCCTCAAACCCTATCACTTTCTCTCTATGCATACATCTCACCTCTCCCTTCCTCCCTCTCTCCTACCCTCTCTAATTGTATCTATCTACCCTCTCCCTCTTTCTACGTACCTCTTGTTCAATCAATCCCTACCACCCTCTCTCATTCCCTCTATCTATCTCTCTATCTCCCTCCCACTCTCTCCCACTCCCTCTCTCCCCCCCTCTCTCAATTCTCTCCCTCCCACCCCCTCTAGCAACCTACTCTCTCTCTCTCTCTCTCTCTCTCTCTCTCTCTATCCATCACACCCTACCTAGATAAGTCTCTCTCACTCCACCCCACTCTTTCTCTCCCTCTCTCAGGTCACTCCCTCCCACACCCTCTCCATCTCTTAGGTCTCTCACTCACACTCTCTCTCTCTCACACTCCCCCTCACCACCTATCTCTCAAGTCTCTCCCTCTCACCCCTCCTCACACTCTCAAGTCCCTCCCTTTGGCACCCTACCCACATAACTCTCTCTTTCTCTTTGTCTCTCTCCCCCCTCTTCCTCTCCCCATCTCTCAATTCTCTCTCTCCTTCCCTCTCTCCCTCCCACTTTACCTAGATAAGTCCCTCTCTCTCTCTCCCACTCCATCTCTCTTAAAATCTCACTTCCACCCCCCCCTCTCTCTCTCTCTCTTTCTCTCTCTCTCTCCCTAGAAAACTCTAGATCTCTCTCTCTCTTAAAATTATCCCTCCCTCTAAAGACATACATAAATACATGCATACACACATACAAGAATAATTCATATGTAAATAAAATCCTACATACACACAAGCATTCATGTACATGTGTAGATAAAATCTTACATACATATATGAATAGATACAATATACATGCATTGATACATACAGGAATACATACATGAAATACAAGCATACATAAACATACAAATATATAAACATAGATTCAATAGAGTAGAATTTAACATAAAGCAAGACATAACGCGAGCACGTTATATCGCGCTCGCGTTATGTCTTGCTAGACATGTTCCCCACAAACATACAAAAAATGATGTCAAATTGAGATATAATATGGGCATGTTACAACGTGAGTGTGTTATAGCATGCACGTTATATCTTTCTTTGAGAATCCCCAAGCCTTGGGATTGGTATTTTCCTTGGAATACCAACCCAAAGGCTTGGAGGGCATTCCCAACAACCAAAGACATGTTTTTGCAAATTCTAAAATATTTCACATAATCGGGTTCATGCTCACCATCAGGATTGCACGTGGTTCAATATCAAACAAATCAAACATCTGGGTAATGTTAGGTTCTCTCTTAGCTATCTGACGATATAATTGTTTTCACTTTCTAACAATGTTAAGCTTTTCATCCATAATTTTTTCTGTTTGTATGTCTCCTTTTTGGTAAAAAATAATGTTTGGTGTTTTTTTCGTTATAAACTAAACGTTCATCAAAATTTCAAATAAATTACATTTTTAGAAACTAGACTCCATTCTAAAAATTAAAAATCAAAAAAATTCAATTAGTTTCCAAAATTTGTAGGGGTAGCATGACCAAAATTCTATTTTTCAGGAAGTGTCCACTTCAAAAATTAGTAAAAAATCAAATATTCATTAAAACATCATTAGAAAAACTATGCATTAACTACATACTATTAGCTAACTTCTAACCATAGTGATTAAAAATACTAAAAAAAATCTCACCATGCTAGGGTCGTACAAGAATTGCTATGTTAATTTTTTTACAAAAACAACACCAATTTGTGTACGTCCCTCTTTTGAACCCCTTAATCTCAACCATTTTCAAAATAATTTAGTAGTTTAGAAAGTAGACTCGGTGCACTTCGATCCTTTTTTTTGTTGTTCCATCTCAAAATTTTGAGCGTAATTATCCTCAATTTCATGTCCAAGTTCAGTATTTCCTGATTTCAGAAGAAAAAAAGTGGCCACTTAAACCCCCTTTTTGGGAACCATCTTTCTGCACTTACCCATATATATATATATATATATATATATATATATATATATATAAGTTGCACTCAACACCACTCTAGTGGAGGAAGATGATGGGTGAATATATTATATATAATTATATATGTAGAATAGAGATATACATATTTACATATACAGTTAAAATAAAACTTATTACTAATATAGGGATGTATTACAAAATATTCATATATGTGGATACACTTATTTATTATATTTGTATATATGTATATTGGAGATATATATACAAGAGTGTAAATGTATTTAATGATCCATGTTGAATAATCAATTATATTATTTGATTGGTTCTATGATGCAAGAGCATCCACTAAGTGGTCAAACTCTTTTACCTATTGTCAACATTTTCACGGCTTGAAGCATGAACCATGGAATTGGGCATGGATGTCCCTCAAAGTATAAAGGAATTGTCAATTTTTGTAATTACAACTATCTGGGTCGAAGCTTAGACCAAAACATAAATAGCTTGATAGAGTGCCATCAAGCAATGATTGCATGAATCAGACTATTGGAGATTCAAACAACTAACTTGGCCTTTTAATATAGAAGTTGAAGATGAATTGGTAGGAGAATAAGACAAAATTTGTCTCTTTTAATTAAAATATGAGGGGACGATTTCCTGTTGGGGCAATTGGTTATTGAGAAAATAAAAACCATTTCCTTCCACCTTCAGCCCGTTAATGATTGTGAGATACTAAAAATTTAATAAGTATTTGCAAGGGTTGCAACCAAAGTAGGAAGCAAAAGTAGTTTTAATAAAATATAAAAAGAAATCTTATTTTGGAGGGCGCACAAAATAGAGAAGTGAAGCACATTGAACCAAGGGAGAGGAATTACAAAAGGCAGTGTGGGAAAAGAATAGAAAGAAGGAAGGCACTAGGTAGAAGTGTGCATAAAGAATATAAATTTTTTGTTCTTGAATGCCAATGAGGGGAGATAGTAGGCCATAATTTGGTAGAGAAAGCCAACAAATGGTTTTAGAGATAGGTCGCACCTCTTTAGTAGAAAGCTATTTATCTTAAAAGAAAAAATAAGGCACCAAAGGGCAGCTAGATGGAGGGGAAATTGAGACTGGAGGAAGATTAGACAATGAGTTGTGTGAGATTGACCAGAAGTGGTGCAATGCAAAGGTAGAAGCATAGCCTACATGATACATGGGAGATCAAGTTGAAATTGAATATGTAGAGATTTTTATGTGGAATAGAGGAACTGAAACAAAGGTTGTATAAATTATGATTTTTTGGTAATAAATTAAAGTTCCTTTGAGAATGTCATGTTGTGTAAATAGAATTATATTTTGGTAAAAAAAACATTGGAACTGAGTATAGCATTAAAACATAATTGTTTTTTTGAAGAATTTTTTAATTAAATTGAGTTTTTTTAAAATAGTGATTTGGAGGTCTTTGTTGTCTTCATCATTTGGTATCAAAGCCACAAGATCTTGAGAGTGGAGAGAATCCACCGGGATTGTGGCTGAAAAAATTATAAAGAGTGAAGAATCCCTAAGAGGCTATTGATTCAATGGGAATCATGTTGGTTGTCCTCTAACAAAGATGAAGTTGGGTAGAAGGTGTGAAAATATCTTCCACTGAGAGGAAGTGGGTAGAAGAGATCTTGAAGGCGCATCTTCCAAAATCATGTTGGGTAGAGGATATTAGTGAGATTTTAGTTGTAGGGGGACCCGCAAAGGCAACGAGCGAATTGGCTCTAATTTTTTTGTGGTTGTAGATTGAGAGTGTGTCAATAGTTGTTTGGTGAAATGTCTTGGAGACATGGAGAGATTTTTTGGATGAAGAAGGAATATTTTAAGCCATAAAAAGTGAAAAAATAATCCATTCGAAGGAGTGATTTGTTTCAAACTATGTGCAAGTTTGGTGGAAAGTGCTACAAAGTGACGATGGACAGTGATATTAGGGATAATTTGGTTGCATTGGAAATGGTCGAGAAGCTGAACTTGAAGAGGATGAATCACCCTAAGCCATACTATGTCTCTTGGTTGCAAGAAGGCCATTGAATTCGGGTAAGTGAACAAAGCATTGTGAATTTTCACATTAGAAGATATAAGGATGAAATTGTATGTGATATATTACCCATGGATATTTGTCATGTTTTTTTGGGTCAACCTTGGCTTTGGGATAGGGAAGCCATACATGATGGAAATGATAACACCTATAGCATAATCAAGAATGGGAAGGAATATGTGTTGAATCCATTGCAGGATAAACATGAGGAAGTGATAAAATAAATTGCAGCAGTATGCCCCAATAACTGTATGAAGGAAGAAATAAACATCAAAATTTCAATAGGTGAGAAAGAAGTGGCTAAGAATCCTTTAAAGGATGAAGAGTTGAAGAAATAAAATATTGCAGCAAATATGAAGAATGAAGAAAAAGAAGAGGATATCCTTGTGCAAAAGGATCAAGAGGAAAGAGAAGAGATTGCAATCGAGATTGCAAAGGATTAGAAGTTTCATAGCCCTTTGATAGAGGCGGCATGGAAGGAAAATAGTGTGGGAGAAGCCTCTACTGAGGAAGTTGCAGTAGAGACATGCCATGAGGAAGGCATGGAGGAAGAAGAAGAAAAGAATGAGCAAGAGGAAGTGAGTGCAATAGTAGTAGCTGAAGATGACAAGGACGAAGAAGATTTGTTGTTGAAGATGATGGTAATAGAGGATGAGTGGAAGAAAAAGCTTGTATCTACAAAGAATGAAGATATAGTTAAGATTGCAGCAATAAAGTTTGAAGACATTGCAGTACATGATGAAGTTGCAATAGTGGAGGAAGAGGTACAAGTTAATTTCTATGAAATTAATTATGTAGAATTTGTAATGGATTTGTATGATGAGGTGATTAATGAGGAGAAAGAGTGTGTAGTGAAAAAGTGGAATACAAATACTGCATATCTGTATGTGGAAGTTGTAAGAGATTATTTGAGAAGTATTTGGCGGAGGTGGTCAATTTGTGGTGGGTCAAAACCCATGATAGAGGAGAAGGGTGAGGATATTGTTTAGAGGAGGAGATTGGTGTATGTAGAAATGAGTCCACAAGACGATAAAATAATAAAGTGTAAAGTTGTTGGTGGAGGATGGTGAATGTTTTGATAAGATGCTGGAAGAAAAGGAAAAAGAAATAAATGTGTAGGTATTAGTTTCAGCATGGGAGCATGTTGCATGTTGTTTGCAAATTGGAAGAGTAGTTCTACTAATCAACTTTGTTTTGTGATCATATGCTCACAAACTTGTTTATTGAGTGTGTCTAATGCAGGAGAATTCGCTAAGTGGCCAAACTCTTCTACCTACTATCACCATTTTCATGGCCTGAAGCGTGAACCATGGAATTGGGCATGGATATCCCTCAAAGTATAAATGAATTTGTCAAATGCTATAATTGCAACTATCTGGGTCGAAGATTAGATCAAAACATGAATAGCTCGATATAGTGCCTTCAAGCAATGATTGTAGGAATCGGACTATTGGAGATTCAAGCAATTGACTTGGCCTTTGAATGCGGAAGTTGAAGATGAATTGGCAAGATAATAAGACAAAATCTGTCTCTTTTAATTAAAATATGAGGGGATGGTTTCTTGTTGGGGAAATTGATTATTGAGAAAATGAAAACCATTTCCTTCCACCTTCAACCCATTAATAATTGTGAGATATGGAAAAGTTAATAATCATTTGCAAGGGTCGCAACCAAAGTAGGAAGCGAAAGAATCTTTAATAAAATATAAAAAGATATTATTTTGGAGGGTGCACAAAATAGAGAAGTGAAGCACACTGAACCAAGGGAGAGGAATTTCAAAAGGCAGCGCAAGAATAGAATAGAAAAAAGGAAGGCACCAGGTAGAAGTGTGCATAAAGAATATAATTTATTTTTCTTGAATGCTAGTGAGGGGAGATAGTAGGCCATGATTTTGTAGAGAAAGACAAAAAACGGTTTAAGAGATAGGCCTCACCTCTTTAGTAGAGAGCTATTAGACAATGAGCCACGTGAAAATGACCAATAGCCTGCGTGATACATGGGAGATCAAATTGTAATTGAATCTGTAGATATGTTTATGTGGAACAGAGGAACTAAAATAGAGGTTGTATAAAGTATTATTTTTTGGTAATAAATTAAAGTTCCTTTCAGACTGTCATACTGTGTAAATGAAATTATATTTTGGTAAAACAAATATTGGAACTGAGTATAGCATTAGAATATAATTGTTGGGTGAAGAAATTATCAAGTAAATTGAGTTTGTTTTAAATAGTGATTTGGAGGTCTTTGTTGTATTCATCATTCTATATAAACAACAAATTTCTATTGTAAATATAATTTTCCTTTGATTGCTTAAATATTTGAGGATTGTTTGCATGTTATTAGAATTTGTCAACCTACGGTTATAAGTTATACTTATATGCCTATTCATTACTCATATAATAATGGTTTATTTATTTAAACATATAAATTATATTCTCATTATAGGACATAATAAATGTTTTAAATTTTCCTATCTTCTTTAAATTTTTATGGGAACTATGATCATGTTTTTTGGGAAAAATAATGTATCTTCTTTATGAGAAATAATGTTTATGATATGTGTTTACTCCAAAAAAAACTTGAAATACTATAGTAGATTTATACATATCTATAGAAAGATGGAAACATAGAAAATTGATATAAGAAAAAAAACAATTATTAAACTTATTTGATAATCATTATTTCCTAATGGTATATTATCCAAATGTTGGGAGCAAAAAGTAGTGCACAATAAATATGTGTTTTTTTACTTATATAAATTAGTTATTATTTTATCATATGTTTTCTTAGGTGGATTTGAGTTAGTATGAAATTATAATTACCTAACCAATCATATGGTAGGAGATTATTTTGTTAGAGAGATATGTTTATCTTCATATGTATGCTTGAATGTGAAATAATAATTCTCGATAACCAGTTTGAGATAGAGGTGTGTGAACATAAAACATGCATAATACTTTGGGATGCATATTTTTTTATTAAAAATTTGGTCAATCTAATGAAAATTAATACTTTCATTGTTGGTTTACAATGTCTATTTTTCGTACAAATTAATTAGATTGTGGTATACTTAGCTAGAGAGGATTTAGAGTTGTATGACATTTTTTTGTATTTAGGGACAACACTAGTTATCAAATGGCATGATTTTCTTGTTTAATTTCCTAGTATTTTACCCTTGTGAAGGTAGGTCTACTTCTTGATGGAAGCTGTGTGGGAGAATTTTTGGAGTGAAAAAGACATTGAGAAGGGGGGTGGGAGGGCGGGGGGTGAATCAGTGTCATTAACAATTTTGACAAATTTTACTAAAATTGAAATAAAACAGATTTATACTCTCATTTATCGATGATAAACTCATTCATGTATTGAATGCAATCACATAAACTGAAATGTGAATTATAATATTGAAACATAGCATATTAAATAATTCATGCAATGAATCAGATGAACCACAGATAAGCAAAATGACAAAATATATGCCGAGTGGAAAACCCTCCCGGGGTAGAAAAACCACTCCTAAACTGTTGCCTTTCTAGGATTTTATTTTAATAATCACTTTTGACAATGCCTCATAGGCTGATTTTTGAGCACCCACTCAAGGAACACAGACCCCTCTTTTAGAAACACCTTTCAAGGAGCACCAACCCCTTTTTTGTTTTCAGTAGGACATACAATGATGCAAAGGATCTCTTTGTTTCTCTCGTTTCTCTCAAGTGCCTCTTGACAGACAATGCCTACAATCCTCAAGGTTCAAGAATGACCCTTCAGAATTCCAACCTTGTCAAGCCTTAAGAAAACTTGATATTTAATTCATATATCTTATTTTCAATCTTAAAACTCAACATTTCTTCAATATAGTAGCAGTGTTTTTTTCCACTATTCTTCACTTTCATATTTTTGTTCTCACACAAAAATAGTTAGCTCATTCTCTCATTTTTCTAGAAGACTAAAATCCCTAATATCTTTGTTTTTCTTCTTACACAAATTTCATCATTACATCTCAAGAAAATTACAACAGTAACTTCTTTTTCATATTTCAAAACAACAGAGGTTATTTTCAAAGTACCCACTTTTTGTCAAATAACATTGCTAGGTATTGTTGTGTTTTTGAGAAAATGTTCAGCATGGAGGTTTTCTTTTGACAAGAACAGTCAAGGAAAATGCAATTTTAGAAAGGAGATTGAACCCTCTCCACACAAGGAGCCTGCACAGGCAATGCTAATCGAGACAAAATTAAAACATATAAACATTTCATGAACAATAGCCTCGAAAATAGTTGCAACAACAATGTAACTAAAACCACAAGGTAGTGTAACCAAAACCTCATAATAATGCACCCAACAACAATTATCACCAAATCCAGGTGAGATACTGAAAGGATTTGCAGACTTCATGATTACCCACAAACCAAAAACACCATCCCTTAATGCAGGAGCAGAATTAATATGGTAAACAATTGATATGCATTTCAGATTATGTGAAATCAACATGCATTAATTTTGACCACGAACATAATAAACCCATTTTATCATCTTCCAGATAGAAGTAAACACATGTCTTCTATTATAAGAGCTAATAGAAGTAACGGTTCTCCAAAATAGTTGAAAAGATGAATACCTAGAAAGAATGATGGAGAGGCTGTCATGAATACATTTACTAGACCGACAAAGAGAAAAATGACCAAGAGTCCTTCCAATTTCGAGCCTTCACCCAAAGACAAGAAGCTGACACAACCATCGACCAGGGTAAGGATCTTTCAGATTCCCCCATTCGTTGTCCAAGTGTTTCAAAAAGCCAACAAACACAGTGAAATGGCTGAGAATATTTCTATGGTGGCGGCCGAGTTAGGGTTCCAAACCCTCGAGCATGTGAAACAAAAAAATGATTGCCCTAAACTTTCCAAGGCAATTCAACCGATGACATTTACAAATGTTGATAAAATTTGAAGTCCGAAAGGACTGAAGTAATAATTAGAAACCCATAATGTATTTTGAATTCCACAGATAGACCAATGCAATGCACACCATAGATCATCATTACAACTATTCACTTATTAATCAAGTGAAATTTTGACACAATAATGCCTTACATAATTTTTCATGACTACATTAGAAGACCAAATGTTGTTTACCTTAGTCATCCTTGTTTCCAAGGAATCAAAGCCATGTCACTTCCATAGTGAATTTTAAATAGACATAACCTCATGCCTGTTGTCAACCTTAAGGCCTAGTGATTTATCGACCATAAGACTCGATATCTCCAATGCTTTTAGAAATATAATAAAGTCTAATACCCATGATAACCATTTTAATACCATAAACACATGAATCCCTTTAAAGTCATTTGCCCATGAAAATATCAATTATTCCATATACCCAATCCAATATCATTATACCATATGCCCATACCATTATCAAGTGTTTCATATACACATGCCATAATCAATTAATTAAGGAAACCTAATAGGTTTGTCTTAAGACTAAGAACCAACTGAATTTGATAATCCCAAGAGCTAGGATAGCTGAAAGCATTACTTGACCCAGTCTGAATAGAGAAGCACAATCCGATGTAGCACAAAATATCAAACCAAAATCATATCACCTGAACATGGGAACATTATCTTGTAAACAAGATTCCTTATGATCTGCACATGGATTCAAGAGATCAGTGCCATCAAAGATAACATCATAATGTTGAAGTAAGTATTCCAATGACAAAATAAAAGCAATGCAACTGAATAATCAACCATCAAGATGCCAAACTGAAACACAATATTTTCATCAAGGAAAAGTAGAAAAAGAGAAGCTCAACGAACTCCCACTTTGTCCTTGATGGAAAAAATTGAGCCACCAAGCCAAAATACTGAACCAGAACCAAGAGCTCATAATTCTCCCCCTTTTTGTCACAAGGATAAAGGGAAGACAACAGTGAAATTCCATGAAGCTGCAGATATAGCAATGGAGCAGCAAAGTATGAGCTGCAAGGAGAGCTAACCAGCTCCCCCTATCACTAAGATAGAGTATTAAGATAGAAAGGATTGAGAGACAACTCTCAATCTAGACCGAAGTCTTTCAAATACTTATTTAGCCAAAGGCTTAGTAAAGATGTTAGGAACCTGTGCTTGTGTAGTAACATATTGCACAAAAACCTCGTTAGCTAGCACCTTTTCATGAAGAAAGTGAAATTTAATAGCAATGTGTTTAGTGCGAGAGTGCATAACATGATTTTTGGATATATTAATCACCCTAGTATTATCACAAAGAATAGAAATAGGTTTAGAAATTTCAATACCCATGTTAGATAGGGTTTGTGACATCCAAATTACTTGAGTACATCAAGAGGTGGCAAGAATATATTCTGCTTCAGCAGTGGAGAGTGAAACGGATTTTTTTTTTTGTTCTTGTGTCATGCCACTAATCGATCACTAAGAAAGAAAGCAGCACCACTGGTGCTTTTCCTATCATCCAAACAACCAGCCCAGTTAGAATCAGTATAAGCAATCGATGATAAATAATTTCTTCAGGGATACTAGAGTCCATTGTCAAGAGTGCCTTGAACATATTCAAGAACATTAATATGAGATTCCTTAGGAGATGACTGAAATCTTGCAACCATGCAAACAAATTTCATTATGTCAGGTCTTGAGGCTATTAGATATAATAGGCTGCCTATCATTGACCTATAGTCAGTTGGATTTACAGCAGGAGAATTATCAACCTTGTTGAGTTTGCAGTCGGTAACCATTGGAGTGCTAACTGGATGACATTCATCCATTTGAAATTTAATTAGCATCTCTCTTACATATTTTTTTTTAGAGAGAAAAATACCAGATTCAAGTTGAGATATTTGAAGACCCAAGAAGAAGGATAGTTCTCCCAACATTGACATTTCAAACTCAAATTCCATAATCTAAGAGAATTTTTGACTCAAAGCAATATTGTTGCAGCCAAAGATAGTATCATCAACATAGATTTCAACAACTAGAATATCATAATCTTTAATCTTAACATAAATATTGTTGTCTACACATCCTCTAATAAAACCTTTTGAAATTAAATGACTGTCCAATCTAGAGTACCAAGCTCTAGGATCTTGTTTTAGGCCATATAAAGCCTTTTTCAGCTTGTAAACATGACTAGGCTTTTTTTTGCAAGGAAACCCTCCAGGTTCTTCTATATAGACTTCTTCATCCAAATAACCATTCAGAAAGGAATTTTTTACATCCATTTGATATACAGTAAAGTTTTTGAAAACTAAATAGGCCAAGAATATTCTAATGGACTCAAGTCTAGCTACAGGTGCAAAGGTTTCATCAAAGTCAATACCTTCTTACTGAGCATATCCTTTGCAAACATATCTAGCCTTGTTGTGAACAACATGGCCATTTTCATCATGTTTATTTTTGAATATCCATTTTCCCCCTATGACATTTTTATCATCTGGTCTTGGGACTAGCTCCCAAGTCTGATTTTTCTCAATTTCATCAATTTCATCCTGCATTGCATTAAGCCAACATTCATCAGTTAGAGATTCATCAAAATTTTTGGCTCAAACTATGTAATTAAACAGAAAGCAATAAGCTCAGCTATGTGATATTTTTCATCAGAGTTAATAGTTCTTCTCCTTGTTTGAACTCCTGTAGATTTATCTCCTATAATCAGATCTTTAGGATGGTTTCTAGCAAGAGATTTTGAAGGTGTTTTTGTTACACATTTTTCAAGGCTAGTTTCAACATCTTTAGAGTTTTCTTTAGCCATTTAGGACTTGTTGATTCTACTTCAAGCTTTGTTGTTTCAAATCCTTCTAAATTTATTTCAAGTTCAAATTCTTCTTCCTCATCATCCTGCATAGGTTCAACATCTAAAAGAAAATTTTCATCAAATTTTGGCATTGACAAATTCAATAATATTATTCAACTTATTATTAAAGCATTTATAGGCTTTGTTGTGAGTAGACTATCCTAAAAAGATACCTTCACTAGACTTAGATTGAAAATTGCCTAATTTATCATCATCTCTCTTGATAAAACATTTGCACCCAAATATTCTGAAATATTTAATTGAGGTAGATTCATCATACCACAATTCATATGGAGTGAAAACCGATTTCACTCTAATTTGTACTCTATTCAATATATATACAACTGTATGAACAACTTCTTTCCAGTACATGTTTGTTAGTTTTGCTTCATCCAGCATAGTCCTAGCCATCTCTTTTACAATTTTGTTCTTTCTCTCAACAATCCCATTCTGTTGAGGTGTCCTGGTAGCAACATATTATCTTTTTATGCCATGTCTTTCACAGTAGTCAATGAATTCTTGTGAGGTGAATTCACCACCTTTGTTAGATCTTAGACATTTCAATTTTAAATCTGACTCCCTTTCTACCATTTTTCTAAAGACTTTAAAACATTCAAAAGCTTCAGATTTGTGCTTGAGAAAAGTAACCCATACCATATGAGAGTAGTCATCAACAAATAGCATGAAATATTTCTCACCATTGATAGATCTAGTCCTTGTAGGACCACATAAGTTTGTATGAAGAAGTTGCAGAGGCCTAGTAGAAGAATGTTCTTTAGATTTAAAGCTTACCTTTGTTTGCTTTCCTTTGAGACATTCTTTACAAACTGCATTTTCAGGTTTTCTTAAGATAGGCAGACCTCTTACATTCTGGTTCTTACTAATCCCAATCATAGTGTCAAAATTAATGTGACCTAGTCGCTTGTGTCATAACTAACTTTCTTCAACATGACTCATTAAGCACATACCTTGATTATTTTCATTTCTAGATGTGTCAAGAAGATTGTAGACATTTCCCTTAGTCCTTCTTCCAGCAACAATAGCTTTTCCAAGCTTATTTTCAATCTCACATCCTTGTGAAGTGAACAAGACTTGATAGCCACTATCACAAATTTGACTGACACTTAGAAGATTGTGTTTTAAACCTTCTACCTAAAACACATTGTAAATAGGAGTTTCTTCATTAAGAAGAAGTGAACCTCTACCTTTGATTTGTATACCTAAATTATCTCCAAACTTCACATATCCACCTACATAATCTTCAAGATTAGTGATTTTTTCTTTGTCACCAATCATGTGGTTTGAACAGCCACTATCCAGGACCCATAAGTCCTTTTTCTTGGAGTGGAAAGCAATTTGAACTAACATAGTTTTTTCTATGTTGTTGATAGTTTTAAGTTTCCAAACCTTTTTAGTTTTTTGTTGTTTATTATGCCGATCAACTTTACATTGCTTAGTAGAATGACCCACGGAATTGCATGTGAAGCATCTAATCTGTCTAGCAAAGCCAAGGTTTTTCCTATAACCAAATCTAGGTGTTCTAGGATTTATAAATCTGCAAGAGCTCACTTTGTTGCCAAATCTATTGTAGAAATAATAGTACCCATAAAAGAAAGGGTTAGAGTTCTATGATATTTTGTTATTCCTAAAAGGATGAACATGATCCTTATCATAATAAGGATGATTAGATTTAGAAATTTTGTTTCTAGCAACAACATTATCCTTTGCACTGTCATTTGAACATTCACCCTTTATAAATCCGATACCTATTTTATCCTTGTTCAATTTATGTTTACTAAGCATGTCATTCAGTTTAAGAACTTACTCTCATACTTCTCAATGGTCTTCCTGAGATCAACAATTTCATGTTCAAGTTTTTTAATTTCTTGATCTTTAAGATTTATGCCAATATGAAGACAATCTACAACTCTCTTGGTTTCTTCAAGTTGAGTTTTCAATGAGACAATTTTAAGATTTGTGAGTTGCTCTTGAGAAAGAACTTGAGAAGAGTTTTTTTCTTGAGAAAGCATTTGTTTTTTGAGTTTTCTTAGCTCTTTTAATGCACATTTCAATTGACCTTCAAGATCCACTTCACCAACTTTAGCCTCATTGTTGTTAGTATCTTCTTGCTGAATGATTTCATCCATGAATAGGTTTTCATCCTCTTCATCTAAAGAATCTTCAGATTCAATGTCTATTTCATTTTTCTGAACATACTCTTCTTCTTTTTGAAGTTGAATTTTCGTTTAGGTCTATAGGCCTTTTTCTTAGGAAATTTTTTAAATTTCTCGTTGTCACTATTCGGATCACCATAGGTACACTTTGCAACAAAGTGGCCTATTTTACCACAGTTAAAGCATTTGAAGGGAAGTTTTCCCTTATAATTTCTAGACCCCTTTTTGAGCTTCCTAACAAAGTGGGATTCTTTGGAATCAAAAAATTATAATTCAGTAGGCTCATCTTTTTCTTTCCTTTCAGTATTAAAGGAAGTTTCTTTTGCAGAGGAATTATTTTTACTGATTCTCATTTCGTAGGCAAATAGAGTGCCTTATAGGTTGTCTAGGGTAAGCTGGTCAAAGTGTTTCTTCTCTTCTAGAGTAGATACCTTAGCTTCAAATTTAGTTGGTAAGGTTCTGATGAACTTAATTACAACATCGAATTCATTAACTTCTTCTCCCAAACCCTTCATAGCATTAACAATTTCATCAACTCTCAAAAATTAATCAACTACTTTTTAATCATCCCTCATTTTTATTTCTTCAAACTGGTATTTTAGAGTGACGACTTTTGACTGTTTTATTTTTCCATTCCCTTGATAAATAGTTTCAAGTTTAACCCAGATTTACCTAGACGAGCTGCAGTGCATGACTTCAATAAAGACATCTTTATTCAGTGCACACAAGAGAACATGTTTTTCTCTTGCATTAGTTTCATATATTTTCTTTTCATCAGAAGATGTGGTCAAGGTAGTTGGTACAGTGTACCTATTTAACACTATGCTCCATACATCGAGGTCAATAGAAGTCGAATAAGTCTCCATTCTGATTTTCCAGAATACATAATCAGTTCCATCAAATAATGGAGCTCTATTCATGGATGTGCCTTCATGAGCTTGAGACATTTTGAACAAAATCCAAGGCCAAAATCAATCCTAGGTTGGAAAGACCTATTAGAGGACCCTAGGCCTAATACCAATTGTTGGAGTGAAAAAGACACTGAGAGGGGGGGGGGGAGTGAATCAGTGTCATTAACAGTTTTGACAAATTTTACTGAAACTAAAATAAAACAAATTTATTCTCTCATTTATCAATGATAAACTCATTCATGTATTGAATGCAATCACATAAATTGAAATGTGAATTATAATAGTGAAGAATAGCATATAAAATTATTCATGCAATGAATCAGATGAACCACAGATAAGCAAAATGACACAAGATATGTCAAGTGGAAAACCCTCCTAGGGTAGAAAAACCACTCCTAAATTGTTGCCTTTCTAGGCTTTTATTTTAATAATCACTTTTGACAATGCCTCATAGGCTGATTTTTGAGCACCCACTCAAGGAGCGTCAACCCATTTTCTATTTTTAGTAGGACATACAATGATATAGAGGATCTCTCTATTTCTCGTGTTTCTCTCAAGTGCCTCTTGATGGACAATGCCTACAATCCTCAAGGTTCAAGAATGACCCTTCATAATTCTAACCATTGTCAAGCCTTAAGACAACTTGATATTTAATTCATATATCTTATTTTGAATCTTAAAACTCAACATTTCTTCAATACAGTAGCTGTGTTTTTTTCCATTGTTCTTCACTTTAATATTTTTTGTTCTCACACAAAAACAATTAACTCATTCTCTCAATTTTTCTAGAAGACTAAAAGCCCTAATCTCTCTATTTTTCTTCTTACATAAATTTCATCATTACATCTCAAGGAAATTACAACAATAACTTCTTTTTCATATTTCAAAACAACAGAGGTTATTTTCAGAGTACCCACTTTTTGTCAAATAACATTGCCAGGTATTGTTGTGTTTTTGAGAAAATGTTCAGCATGGAGGTTTTCTTCTGACAAGAACAGTCAAGGAATATGCAATTTTAGAAAGGAGACTAAACCTTGTCCACACAAGGAGCCTGCACAGGCAATGCTAAACGAGACAACATTAAAAGATATAAATATTCCATGAACAATAGCCTCAAAATAAGTTGCAACAACAATGAAACTAAGACCACAAGGTAGTGTAACCAAAACCTCATAATAATGCACCCAAAAACAATTATCACTGAATCCAGGTGAGAGACTAAAAGGATTTGTAGACTTCATGATTACCCACAAACCAAAAACACCATCCCTTAATGGAGGAGTATAATTAATATGGTAAAAAAAATTGATATGCATTTTAGATTATGTGAAATCAACATACATTAATTCTGACCACGAATAGAATAAACCCATTTTACCATCTTCCAAATAGAAGTAAACACGTGTCTTCTATTATAAGAGCTAATAGAAGTAACGGTTCTCCAAAATAGTTGAAAAGATGAATACCTGAGAAGAATGATGGAGAGACTATCATGAATACATTTACCAGATCGGCAAAGAGAAAAACGACCAAGAGTCCTTCCAATTTCGATCCTTCAACCAAAGACAAGAAGCTGACACAACCATAGACCAGGGTAAGGATCTTTCAGATTCCCCCATTCGTTGTCCAAGTGTTTTAGAAAGCCAACAAACACAGTGAAACGACTGAGAATACTTCTATGGTGGCAACTGAGTTAGGGTTCCAAACCCTCGAGCATGTGAAAAAAAAAATGGTTTCCCTAAACTTTCCAAGGCAATTCAACCGATGAAATTTACAAATGTTAATAAAGTTTGAAGTCTGAAAGGACTAAAGTAATAATTAGAAACCCATAATGTATTTTGAATTCTGTGGATAGACCAATGCAATTCATTTCGACCATCTCATTGTCTTAGAATGCATGCACACCATAGATCATCATTACCACTGTTCAATAATTAATCAAGTGAAATGCCGACACAATAATGCCTTACATAATTTTTCATGACTACATTAGAAGACCAAATGTTGATTACCTTAGTCATCCTTGTTTCCAATGAATCAAATCCATGTCACTTCCATAGTGACTTTTAAATAGACACAACCTCGTACCTATTGTCAGTCTTAAGGACTAGTGATTTATCGACCATAAGACCCGATATCTCCAATGCTTTTAGAAATATAATAAAGTCTAATACCCATGATAACCATTTTAATATTGTAAACACATGTCTCCCTTTAAAGTCATTTTCCCATGCAAATATCAATTGTTCCATATACCCAAGCCAATATCACTATACCATATGCCCATGTCATTATCAAGTGTTTCATATACCCAAGCCATAATCAATTAATTAAGGAAACTCGATAGGGTTGTCTTAAGACTAAGAACCAACTGCCTTTGATAATCCCAAGAACTAGGATAACTGAAAGAATTACCTATTTGAGTCTTAATAGAGAAGCACAACTCCGATGTAGCACAAAATGTCAAACCAGAATCATATCACCTGAACATGGGAACATTATCCTGTAAACAAGATTCCTTATGATCTGCACATGGATTCAAGAGATTAGTGTCATCAAAGATAACATCATAATGCTGAATTAAGTATGCCAATGACAGAATAAAAGCAGTGCAACTGAATAATCAACCATCAAGATGCCAAACTGAAACAACCATCATATCTAACACATAAAAATAAATCTAATAGGTCCCTAGATGACTTTAGTAGTTGGATTGCACCATAGTCCTATAAATTTCCATTAGTTTACTAAGTAGAATGAATATTACTTAATAGTTCATGATATATAAAAAACTCCATGTGGTATTTGTAACATGTACATGTTACAAATATAAAGAGACACAATAAAAGACTTGGTGAGATTCAAGTTCCCTTTGTGATATTTTCAAATCTACATGTGTTTCACAATATTTTTTGTACAATGTTGTTTGGCTACATTCCAAGTAATATTTAGGAGGTGGTGTGTGGCCTTGATCACTAATTCTTAGTTTTTTAAAATATTTTATTTACGGTGATACTCTAGGGTTAGAAAGCTAAAATCATTCAATTTCATCCTTTATGTTATTAATTATCTTCTTATCAACTTGTGAAATCATACCACTAAAATCCAAGGTATCAATCTCAAGAAGACTATCTAGTCTTGATCTTAATGTTGGTGCCTTTGATAATGTTTTATGATTTATGAAGCCAATCTACAAGTTTGCCTCATTAATTGAGTATTTCTTAATTGCTTGATTTCTATTGAGGATTTTATTACTCTATGAGAATATCTTTTATATTTCTCCTTACTAGTATTTCTGATAGAACTAAGTGCAATAAAGATATTTTTAACAATAATTTTATTTTAATCACGCATTTTGTTTACCCAAATATTTAATTTTTACTAGTTTTACAAAAAATTGGCATTGTTTGGTTAATATTTTATTTGCAAAGGTATTCATTGAATATTTTTTAATCCCACAATTGAATGATTTGTGATGACCTCTTGCCTTCAAGAATTTTCATTATGTTCGCATCAATAAATCAACCATTTTCAAGTTCTTGGATTCTTTATAATTTTATTAGTCCCATTAAAAAATGATGGATATGGGATTTCATTTTCTTTTTAAAAAAGGTCCTCTCTTCTTATGTAATTAAGAAAATACATTGATTTTTAATTTTTTTATGTGCATTATCAATTTCATCAATTTTATGAGCAATTAGATTATGGAGTGAAATTTTAATATCATGTAGTTCATATCCATAATCTCTTAGAACATGCCTACATTTTTCTTTTTATTTTTGTTATTACTTTTATCAATATATGTTTCATAATATTTTTTTACATTTTCACTTTTGTGTTCAACCTTTTCATTTTCAATATCATGGACAATTTCATTTTTATCAAACATTTAATTATATTTAACATTATTAGATTTAATTTGAATTTAATTTAGGGGTAAAGAGGAACCTTCACCTTCAAGATTATCCACTATACCTTTTCTTCTAATACTTTTCCTTGCTCTATATTTTCCCTAATTGCTTTCGTGTCCTCTAATTGAAGTTTTCTTCTTCTTTTTTCTTGACAATGATTGTTGCTACCTACTATAAAAACAAAAAATTACCTTGGGAATCATTGTTAGGATTGATATTTATGATCCATTATTAAACACAAGAAAAATGAACATTTTTTATTTAAAACATATCCATTATCTAAAAATTGATACCCATTATTTTAAAAATAGATATCCATTATTTTAAAAATAGATATATGTCTAGGTCATGAAGTGAATCCATACACTTCCAAGAAATGTGTATTTGTTATATAGAAATAGATATATTTATTAATAATGGATATCTATTAATAACATATATCTAAATTTTTTCTAGCATAAACTCGTTCCCTTGTTTTTGTCTTAGGAATGCATTGGATTTACACTTGGGAATGCCAATTCTAAATTTTCAACTAGTCCAACATGTTTAGAGGTTTCATCCTTTTTTCGTTACTTCACCCTTAATAATAACGACCTTTTTAATCTAAATTTGATGAAACAAAAAAGGATTATTTATAAAATTATCAAAATTATCAAAATGTAAGATATCCTTGATTATAAATTTAATAGATGTTAACTATTAATGATTTTCCACATACAATATATCTAAGGTCTTGATTGATAGAGTGATTAAAAAATTCCCATAGATTTTAAGCCATTTCATCATTTTCAAATATGAAATTTGTGTCACACTCTATGCTTTACTAGTTAGAGGTTTAATTTTATTTTTTGACCAAGTTACATTGGATATATATATATATATATAGATGTTAAGAAGTCAAGGTAAATTTTTGGTAAATAATTATTTGCTTACCAAAAAAATTGAAAAAATATGTCACATCTAAGCATGTGTCTTTTGTTGGAGAATTACAAGATCAAAGAGAGCATGAAACAACTTGCACAGGCAAATAAAATATGCACAATAGTATTTCTATAAAAAATGAAATGGAGAGTGTCTAATACAATGATCAAGGCTTGCATATATAGGCAAGGATGAGGAGGTAGGCAGGTATGACTGAACTATTGACTACCCCTCTATAGGTGGACCACTTGTGAGCTCACTTGACAAGTGGATGAGGAAATAAAAATAGGTGTCTCAAGTCATGAGAACGCATGTCTCGATGCTATGAAGTGAGGCAAAAAGAAAAAGAAGCTTGCATAGACTTAAGCTAGTTGGAAATAGGTCAATCCTAGAAAGGTGATCAACTAAATAGGTTAATAATGACATTATTTACACTAATTCCCCCTAAAGTGTAACTTAGAGTGAAATTTATGCAATAATGATTATTCCCAACTACAAGGGCATGTTAGGTACTCATGTACAATATCTCATAAAGTGGAGTAAAGGAGAAAAATATAATGGGAAATGAAAACCCCTCGCCACAAAGAGAAATGACACAATGAAATGAAAAGACGAAAGTGATAGATGGAGGACTCATGATGACCACCCAGGAATACTTCTAGCACAAAGTACAATTAATTTTCCCTCCATAGGAGAGAAAATAGAGAAGTTCATGTGACCCCCCCAGAAAATGTTAAGTGATGAACTCCATGTGAGGAAATACTTCCTCCCAAAATTGATAGGAGAAGAGAAACCATGCAACCTCCCCTCAAAATGATGTTTGTAGTGTTGGTAGATTCTCAACATCCGATGCTAAAGATTATCCATGAACGTTAAACAAAATTTCTCCCCTTGGGAAGAAACAACACCATAAATATGTGTAAAATGACTTTTGATTCTGAATAAGAATATACAAGAAGTAACATGAATATCTTTGAATGATGCACATGATCCAAATACTAATATGATGTCAAAAAATTCTTCAAATGATGCTCAAATATATGTAAAGCCAATTGTGATGTGCGATAGATTTTGATAAGATGAATCAGGTATCATAGAAGAGTCTAGAATAGGGACCATGGATGTATGGTTATGTCTAGACCAATGTGAATCTAATACTGCTACATAATCTGACATGATAGAATCTAATGTAGGTGAGGCAAGATCAATATACAAAGATGGAAATGATGATGAAACTTCATAAAATTTGTCATCAAATAGAAGACCAATATCCTCAATAGTGTCATCCAAATCTGCAATCTAGAATTCTACAAACAAACATGTGATTTCTAGTAGATATGCATCCCTATGTGGTGGATCTAGAATGATGAAAGAAAAGTCTTGATGCAAAGAATCACTAGAAATGAATAAGTCAACACCAGATTTATATGTAGCAATAGGTGATATGGGAGATGAGATATCAATTCAATTCATCAAACTACATTGTTCATCCCCAAATGATAATGTCTCACAAGATATATAAGTGAGATTGGATGATGTTTCTACATGTTTTGGTGCTAGAGAATTAGGTAAGGAAATAACATGACTAAGAATATTTTTTTCCATTTCTTTAGTTCAATGAAACAAACATTCTTTTATTGTATTCCTTTTTTCCTATAATATCCACATTTGATTTTCTATTTATTCAAAGGATTATGAAGAATACTCAAATGTAGGGGATTTAGTGTGAGAGACATGATCACATGAGCCCATAAGCTAAAAAATAGAAACATTTAGATTTACCCTTGATTTAGAGAACTCCCCAAGAAAGATGAGTGGTTATTGTAGCCCCCCAAAACAATGTGCAAGAAAATTTTACAAGTTATGAAGATCAGATGCCAATAAATACCGTTTATAACTCATGAATATTTTTACAAAATTTGAAAAAATGGTACCCTATATCTTAATTTTATATGTCTAAAATCAATTTCCTTGTAAAATTATGATAGAAATAAAAAACAAGTTTACAAAATTTTGATAAACAGGGTGAAAGATATGCCTCGTCAAAATTTTCTTACAAAGTTGACTTCAAAGGTTAAAATATGCAACTTCTTGATAAGAAAATTTCAATGTCAAAACTAGCTTTCCCATAACTATTTACAATTGAAAAAACACTTGCCATTTACAAGTTATCGCAAAACAAAACAAAAACCCTTTACAACACTTGATGATTTCCAAACAATTACATTAAAGGTTTAAAAATAAAATTTTAATGAAAAAAACTAAGTGTCAAAGCAATTATAATGTAAAATGACTGAATTAATGGGCAAGTGAGGGTTGATTGAGTCTTTATGAAGACTTTTGGAGGAGATATCACTTAAATGGAAGTAGAGTCCTATTGACTTTGGTCAATGTGCAAGTGTAAGCCACCAGATATGTAGAATCTTCCACGTAGCCCTTTGTACAAGGATGCAAAGTAAATCTTGAAGTTGATGTACAAAAAAATTGCAACTTGACTGAGTCAAAAGAGTAGAGTCATGCCAAAGGCAATGTTTATGCAGCCCTCAAAATGACCATTTGACCGTATTTATTAACTAATTAAAAATAACGAATATATTGTATCTTTATTTTTAATTAATTAATAAATACGGTCAAGTGACCATTTTGAAGGCTACATAGACAAGTGGGGTGATTGGAGGGAAGTGGACACTAAGTGGGCATTAGTTGATAGAAATGTGGGACATCAACCACCAATAATGGAACTGCTTGTTCTTCAATAATTGTGACCTCTAAAAAATGGACCACCTATGACTTGCAAAATACCTTACACAAGTACTTGGGTTGGTCACATAGGTATTGTGGCCTACCAGGAAAAATGAACTTCACAAATTAAATTACCTTAAACAAAGCTTGCACGTCAATATGCAACCATTAAAGAACAACTCATTGCCTCCTTTTGAAAACCAGATTGAGCCTCACAAAATGTTGATATTACAAGTGAGATGGAGGAAAAGAAAAGTTAATTCAAGTGGTTTGTGAGGTGTTGAGGAGGCTACGAATGGGATTATGGATGTTGTAGGAGTAAATGTTGCAAATTTTGGCTACACCCACATGGAATCTTAAGAGAAGTGGCATGTGGTTCGATGCCCCTATGTAGGGTGCAAATCCACAGTGGTGGAGAATGCTTCACTGGCCAAAGGAAAAGAATACAACAACATTAGTAAAATAGGAAAGGTTACGTAGAGAGCGGTGATTTGCATAGTTTTATGTATGGGATTCCTATTATTTGATATCGTACGCCTACTACAAGCCTTCAAATGAAAGAATGCTCAACATAGAAGCCTGTGAATACGTTATTAGTCCTGCCTATCTATAGGCGAAGACTTATGTTTTCGGGTAGCTGATTTTGAGCATTAAAATCATCTCGGAACTCCCGTCAGGCATGATATAATAGCTTATCCTATGGTTTGTGGTATATTTTTTTATTAGAGGAATTTTTTTGTTAGTTTTTACGAATTTATGATTGGCTTGATGCTTTTTTCTCGTGTTTTTTAAATTTTACATTTAGAAATTGTGAGCCCAGCCAATTAGAAACGGAGGGAGGGAAAAATTTGCATAATTTTGTAATGTTTCTCTTTGTGGATGTGTCATCATTGTAGCGTACCTCTGAGCAGGTGGCATTGTTGTAAGCAGTCATATGGCTTGTTTTTGCTTTCACATTTTGCATTCATAGCTTCAGGGCACGTAAGTATTCTGCTTTGCTAGGCTTATGTAATATTTTCCCTACAAACTCTACATGCTTTTCTCCATGACATTGATGAGTGCATCAAATAATTTTTGCATAATCTTGATGAAAGTCACTTGCCATGGTTTCAACGAGTTTTATTTTTATTCTTTACAGCAGTGATACTGGGTGGTTTGACATCTCCAGCATCTTCAATTGGTATTTCTTCTTAAAATTATTTACTCTTTTTCTTTCCTTTTCTAGAAAATCTTAATGGTCCTTCATTATTTTTTGTTATTTTTCTGCATTAACCATTTCTTCCTCTTTAGGTTTTATCAAAAACCGTCGACTTCCATTTTCTTCCTCTTTAGGGCATATTAATTTCACATTTAAATTTGGAGTTTTAGCCATCTAGAAGGTATGCCATTAAATTATGCCCTTTAGCTGAGAATTTATTTGATTTTGGATAGACTTAGAGCTAAAATTGTGTTTGAGCTTACTGATTTGGTGCATAAGGCCCAATCAGACTATCTTGTTTTAGTTGATTTGTGCTAATAAATTTATCCTTTTTTGTAGATGTATTAGATTGTCGTGGGCTTGCAAAGATGGTACTATAATTCAATACCTTTGGTATATCTTAGTATTCGTTTATAGTTATTAGCCGTTATAAATAGTTGTCAACATTAAACCATGTCTTGAACATTGAAGTTATAATTCTAGTCTATTGGTGGACTTGCTAGTATGAACTAAAGCCCTCATCTTTTGGGTTGGTTGACCAAGCCAATAGAAGATTGTTTTGATTTATCTTCCAATTTTGTAAATAAAAGTGAATCCTTATGCCAAGAATGTGACCACTTGTCTGGACTTATCAAAATAACTGGAAATTATAGGACTACTCGATGTACAAAGTAATATTTTAAAAAACATTGAGCAAGTGAGGCTCAAGGCTAAAATGCTAGCTCATATTTATTAAGATACCTGAGTTGGAGCTTTGGCTGGAGATGAATTCTCCAGCAAGGGATACAAAATTCTTGTAAGATCTAGGTGAACCAAAGTACCTAAAATTACATCTCTGTCACAAAAGGTAAAAGCTCAATAGTCTCACCTTTGTGTGCACATTGAGAGGGTTTTCCCTACCCAAAGTCCAGTGGGTATTGGAACAATTAGAAAACTATTAACGTTGTAGGAGACTAGGAGAATGGAGGCTTCTTTTGTGATCATATTGTTCTATGATCTATAAATTTGAGTGCTTTTCAGGTGTCCCTTCTGTAGACACCTAAATTTGACCACTTTCATATGGTCATAATCCCCACCATTTATTCATCTAATCCATCTATATTAATAAAATGACACATTTAATTAATATTGTCCCTTTTCCCTAACGTTCCTAAGGTATTTAATTTAATCAATTAAATACTTTATACATAAGCCCACTTCATCTCTAAATTAAATAAATGCAATCAATTTATTTAATTTAGTCAATTATCTTTATCATTTTTAATTCATTATTTCTCTTTCCTTGTCACATCCTCCATAACCTTTTCACTAAACTGGATTAATTTAATTAATCCTCCATTAAGGTGTGCATATCCTTAATTAGGATTAATGTCACATCCTCCATAACTTTCCATTTGCGTCTAATCACCATTAATTAGCCTAATCATCTATTTGCACAATCCTAATCCTAATCACTTACCCCTTTTAACATGTCCTTAAGTCAACCTTCTTGGTACTTACCTTTTTTGGGTTGACCTCTTCCCCATGTGAATTAAAAATTCACACTTATTCCCCATGACATCTCATATGTCACATCGTACCCATGGGACAAAGACACCTTCTAGAATGAATCTTGTCTTACCCTTTGGTTTCTTCCAAAAAGTGAATTAAAATTTCACTTTTATTCCTCCAAAGCTTTCCCCTTCCCCATGTGATCATTGAGAGGTCACATCAGTCACATGCCAAAGTACATGCAAGTACCTTGGGACGACATGGCCTCTTCCATGTCATTTTTACCCCTTGCCATCTCACCTTGTCCTTTGGACAACTCACCCACCACATGTCCAAATGTGAGGGCTTGTGAGTCCTCAACTCACCACAACCCTCCATCTTGGCCATGGTGGCTCAATCTTGACCTTTGAATTCTCTAGAGAATTCAACTTCTCCTATATATACCCCCCCTCTTCCTTCATTAAAGTATCTTAGCATCTTGCATCTTTTATCTTACCCAACTTATTCTCTCAAGCCATTTAAGCCATTTGTTGCAACCTCCATAACATCTTGCATTTTCATCTACCACCATTATCATTGCAAAGCTACCATCCAAGGAGCACACATCAAAGTGATATCAAGGGCCAACTGAAGGATCGATTCGAGACAAGGTATAATCATTTTGTTTGTCTTTATCTTTCTTTGTTTTGAATCCAACTAGGCTAATCATTTGAGGTGTTCGGTCTTTTTGTGTTCTTCTTGCATTCTTGTTCATTTTTCATTATTAGATTAGTACATTTTTCCCATTCACACCTTCCATCAATGTTGTTTGAATTTGAGTTACAGTACTCTTTGGAATCTTCTAGCATATGAAAATCAGGAACAAGATGATTTTATTTACAATATGCTCAATTATAGAAGTCTTGTTCTAAACCAAAATTGATGTTTTAGATAGAACCTATAGACCCTGTTGATTGTGTAGATACAGTAATAAATTCTTCATTTTTGAAGCTTTTCTAGAGAAACTGGATAGAAGCTTCCATAGTGTGCCTTGTGAAAATATCTGATAAAAATTTCTTCTTTGCTATCATCGTAAAACGATTGAAAAGATTTCAACATTACAATAATGTCCCAACACTTTATGTTTCTTTAAATGAATGTATAACTAAAGCTTTGGATATAGTCACTTTAGTGGGCATGATAATTCTAGTCCAATGCAAAGATTTCAGGATTAGAGTAGTGTTTTAATTATTTGTGTTTCTTCAAATGATAAGCGAATAATTAAATATTTGGATATAATCCATTTTCATGGACATGTCCATTCTATGAACATAAATATTTATGCATCATGGTTCTTTTATAGTGACGTAATTTCTACAATCGGATGCTTTCTAATTTTTCATCCCCGCTTTCATATACATAATCTCACATTCATCAGCTTTGGTCTCTCTATAAGGCAAGACCCTAGCACCCACATAAATACATTGCATCACCTTCAAAATTGCTCTCTCATTCTCAATAACATGGCGCCTAACAACAAACCCCACCTTACGTCCATTGCAGTGAGAGTGAAGCCTACTTTGTTTCCTATATAGTTGATGGATGAAGAAGCACGCAGGCTCTAGGTAAGGTTCTTTCGATTGAATCAGGAAAATTTCATATCAAAGTATCACTTGTGAGCCCTATTTCTGATTTAGAATGTTATTTCTCGTATATTTTTCCTTATAAAGAATCATATGCAGATAAAGTTGACAAAGCAACATGATTTAAGGAGTTGTATAGTTCAACTTATAGAATTTGGCTTGATTAATAACTCTCCTTAATACTGGAAAAAATCAAAAAGCAATATAAAATCCTCAAGTCTTCATAGAATAGCAGTTACGAAATGGAATGACATTTTCTTATAATCATCATGGAAAACCAATAAAGATAGAACTATAGACTACACAATTTGAGCTCTATCTAATAAAACAAAGGTATTCTCTCATTAGGTTTTATCCATAAACTCTTCACTACCTTCCAGTTTTACCTAAATTTCTTATAACTACTGGTTCTCCAATAAATTTGCTTCTTAATTATTTCTTTCTCAATGCATTTCAACCAGTCTAGATTTTGTTTTGAGAAGTTTTCAGTTATGTCGGTTTGTGTAGGGGTTAGGAATTCATTGTTGGAAAGGAAGGGAGAGGGAAGGAATTTTGTATTGCCCTCATTTATAAAGTATTTGATCATGGGACAACTTTAAGCTTTTCCTGTCAGCTCTCAATACATATAAGTGGATTATTTTCTGGCTTTTTTTTTTGCTTTAAAATGTGAGAGTTTATGCTATGAGCTATCTTTATTTAAATAATATATTTTCAGTGGTTTGAATCTTGGCCTATTGTGTTATCTTGAAAATTTCTAAAGACCTTTCAAAAAATCCATTTTGTGCATATTCTGCAACCATTGCAGTCTATGAGACCACATCTCTAAGACCTTATGTCAAACAATTCACTTGCCTTGTCTATGATTCTACACTTTGCATACATGTCTACCAGTCTACGAAGGCAGTTGTAACTACACTTGATAAAAACAATTGATCCTTTATGCTTTGATGGTTGCTCATACCCTGTTCCAAAATATCTTGCTTTGGAATAGGCAGGGATAATGCTAACAAAGGTTGTGGAAAATGGCTTAACAACTGGCAATTGATTTTCTTGAAAGTTTCAAAAATCTTTTCAGAAATTCCATTTTTTGAATACCTTGCAATCATTTCTTTAGGAATTATGTAAAATAGTTTACATGCCTGGGCTATGCTTCTTCCTTTTGCATACATTTCTACCTGTTGACAAGCAGGGATGATGCTAACAAAGGTTGTGGAAATTGGCTTAATAGCTGACAATTGATTTGCTTTAAATTTTAAAAAATCTTTTCAGAAATTCCATTTTGTGAATGTCTTGCAATCATTTCTTTAGGAATTTTGTAAAATAGTTTACATACCTTGGCTATGCTTTCACCTTTTGCATACATTTCTACCTGTAGACTTTATTTCGAAGGAGATGCAAAATCTATGCAAAATGTGATAGCAAAAACAAGCCATATGACTACTTCCAACAACACCACCCGCTCATAGGTACAGCACAATGAAGACACGTCCACACAACATAAACATTACAAAATGATGCAAATTTTTCCCTCCCTCTATTTCTAATTCGTTGGGCTCACAATTTCTAAATGTAAAATATAAAAAACCACGAGCAAAAAAACATCAAGCCAATCATAAATTTGGATCATCATTGAAAGGACAATAGAAGTAAAGTTCCTTGGAATTACAATGGGATTTTTAAGAATTGCACCAAGGAGCAAAGAAAATATTAAAAATTCAGCCATGATACACGTTTTTCTCTGAAATAGTTTTGAATGCATTTTTTTTTGGCAATTCTCCCATATGAAAGCATTAGTCCTCGCTTAGAGACATGAACTATTTTGGAGCCAAGTAACTATTAAAAAATCCAACCATTGCTAAACATAATACAAAACAATTTCCAACTCACCGTTATTGACAATTCAGATTGAGGAATTAAGTCCATATTTGTACAATAGTCAAAGATTTGGAGAACTGAACTTTTAATTAAATAACGACATGAACAGGGGAGCTTTAGAATAGGGCATGCACATCCATCAAAACATAAAGAATAGAATAATTTCATCAAATGTTGTAGTTACAATCACGCTAGTAGATATGTATGCAAAATATGAAGGCATAGACAAGTCCATTAGCCTACTAAAATTTATTATTATATAAAAACATTTTTATCGAACTAAATTCAAAGCCAAGATCAATCAACAATAAAGTTGATTGGGTGTATGGAAAAAATATGCGGTTGACAAAAAAACCCAGTGCAGTTGAATGTGGTTGAATCAAAGGCTTTAACATCATTTGCAAACAAGAACTTCTTTGGCAAGAAGGATTTCAAAGACGAAACTGTTTAGCAATTAATAATAAAATTTTGTCCTTTGATATCTCGTATAAACCTTGCAACAATGTGTTCTACATAAACAACTTAAACTTGAATATCATTTTGTTTCACAAAATTATGTCCTTGGCAAACAAGATGTACCTTGATTCTTATCCATGCTTTTGCAGTCATTTGCATGTTTTTATTGTTCTTTTGATAACTATGTTGGCAAGCATATATTTGGTTTAGCATCTAGAGGAATTGTTTATAATATGTTATGCATGTTGTATTCATGATTACTTTGACATTGCATTAAAAAATTATGTGCCCAACAATTCTGTAAAAATTATTGTTAAAATGGGTAAGCCTAGTTGTTTTGGTAGTGGTCTAATAGATACCCGAAGTGTCATGTTTGTCTATACTGTGAATCTCACAGGCCTACCATATTGCAAGGTATTGATGCATTTCATAAATACTTTGTCTTATTACAATGTGGGTTTCCAGAAACCATTTGCCTAGATGCTCCTCTCCTTCGAGATGTATTCCCTACCTAGTTGTATTGTTCTGTGAATCATGCCATTCTATTCCAGGCTTGTCTTTCTTGAAGAATTCATGTTGTTCTACTAGAGTTCATCTAGCATGAGGAACTTTGTTCTTGGATGAATTTGGTCACTTCACCATCTTTGGATAATTAGGACTTATGGATCGAACTCAAAACTATTGATAAAATTCAAACCTGTTGATAAAATTACAATACCTTGCAATGCATATATCATGTTTATCCTTATCATAGAAACATTTTTGGATTCAAATTTGTTCTTCTAGTGCTTGATTTCTACTTTTACTTCCTCTCCTCCTATCCTTGTCATGTGTTGTGCACTCTTTGATATCTGCATTGAAGGTTCTTTTGGGTTTGATATAATTCACCCATGGTAGAGAGCTTTGTTGTGATTTATCATAAAATTTGGAATACATTTATGGCTAGGTTCTAAGAATCAAATATTTTCTTGAAAATTTTAAATTTTGTTTGGATACCGTTATTGCTTCAAAAGCTTTATTATCATCAACCTGAAACACCAAGATTGCACAGAGGAATTACCAAAGGACCCATTGTCTAGATTTACATGTTATACTGATAGAACTGGTTCATATAGCATCCAATATGACTAAAATCAAACATGATTGGAAAAATGTAACAGATCATTTGCACCCAATAGTGAAAAATCAAACAAGTGACCAAAATGCATCTAGTTTGGACAAATATTGGACTCATTCCTTATCAGTAAACCCCAAACTCTAATGTTACATAAGATAAATAACTATTAATCAAGAGCATATGCCAATTGCATTTGCTTGTTATGGCATTCCATGAGACCACATTTCTTTAAGAAAATTTTCCAAACAGTTCACTACTTTGTCTATGCTACCACATTTTCCATATAGGTCTACCAAAGCATTTTATCAAACAGTTCAATTCCTTGCTACGGTGGAAGATATATTTTTGAACCAGTTTGATTTCTCAAGATTTATGTTATTCTTTTCTTACAGATTGAAGGCCCATCGCAATCAGATCCTCAATGCTCGTATACTTTGCATACATATTAATGAGAGAATTTTCAAAAGAAAAATCCAAATCAAGTCCAGTTTTGATCACTGTTTTCCCTACAAATAAACCTACTCAAGGCAAGGACTCCATCTCACACATAGCGCTTGTTTGTAAGAGTGATTTTCCCCTGCTACTAGTGGAGTAATATATTCACTCCAAGATTTTGCATGCCTATGTAAGCTCACAAGTCTGAAAAAAATATGGATTTCCCAAATAAAAACCATGTATAGCTTTGCAAAATCTTGCAATAGAGTTCACCAAAAACTTGCAAATGGACTGAAATAGCCAAATTTTCGCTACAACTGGTCGATAAACCATAATTTTGTTGCAACAATAAATTTGTGAAGCCTGCATTAACAAGCCATATAGGCCAAAAAAAATTACAATAAGAAACCCTAACGATAAGATGGGAAGAAGTCTGATTGGCCCTTTGCAAAAAAAAAAAAAAATTATAACTTTTCAGTACAATGTGCACAATGACCAAAAAATTGAAAAAATAAAAAATTATCAAAATTGTTGAAATGAAAGGCATTTTTTGTTTCTCAAGCCTTTTGAATATGATGTTCCATTGAGAGGGTTATGTGCAAGAGTCACCTCGATGTGGGAAGGAGCATGTTCTCATGGACTTGATACCATGTTGGAGAATGCCAAGATCAAAGAGAGCATGAAACAACTTCCACAAGTGAATAAAACATGTACAATAGTATATCTATCAAATATAATTTAATTAAGATTTTATAATGAAATAATCAAGTCTTGCATATATAGAGAAGGATGAGAAGGTAGGAAGGTAGGACTGAACTACTGACTACCCCTCTATAGGTGGGACACTTGTGAGCTCACTTGACAAGTGGGTGAACGAGTGCCAATAGGTGTCTCAAGTCACAAAGATATCGGTCTTGATACTATGAAGTGAGGAAAAAATAATAAGAAGCCTGAGAAAACTTAAGCTAGTTGTGAATAGGTCATTCCTAGAAAGGTGATTAACTAACTAGGTAGATAATGACACTATTTACACTAGCATATTTTACTTATATGTAAAGATTAAAAAAATAGATTATTTTTTCTCATACTTAGGATGGTTAGAATAACACCTACTTAAAAAAAATAGTAGTGCTTAATTAAAATTTCAAAATTTCACCAAATAAATTTATTTTTTCAAAAAAGAAAGTTGCTCAAAAACTGCATTCAATTTTCCATATATTTTTCAAATTGTGTAGGTAAATCATTTAAATTTTCATGTGTATTTTCTTAAGTATATTTTTTAGCATTTTCATTGCCACTTAGAGGTATTGTTTGGCTCATCATGATCCTACAATCACATGTTGTTATCAAAGAAATTCTATAGAAGAATGTAAAGGACTTGAGTCAAGTACTTGATTTTGATGATACAAATCTTGATAGATATTTATAGCTAAAGACATATTTCAAGGCAATGGAAAGGGACTTAACATAATGGAGAGAAAATTTGGATTTTTCTTATAAAGACTTCACAAATTTTCAATTCAAATTAGGTTGGTTAGATGGCATTAACGATGCATTATATTGAAATTTAATAAAAGCTTATGTAGAATATAAAAAATATAGAAATCTACAACAAATTGAGAAATTGAGTTTAATTTTTTGTGCCAAAAGGGCCATTGTTATTTTAGGAAATATAAATTTAAGTTTAATTTATATTTTTAACATTTTTTATTCATGCAAAACTAAGAGAGTGGATGTTAATAGGATATACTCTATTTATAAAAGTGGATTCCTATGTTTTAGGAATGTTGAGTAGTGATTGTGTACATAAAAATTGGAGCATGTAAATGATTTAACTAAATTAACCCTTTTTCTCATAGTTAAATATAAAACTCAAGATAATTTAAAGGATTACCAAACAAGATGAAAATAAACATAATTTTTCTCACCAAACTAACCCTGTTGCATAATGGTATGGTGATTGTACTCTAAAGATTTGAATTGATGGATTATCTTTGATATGTCAAGTGCATAAAACAACATCAAAACACAAACTAAACTTTATTATATTATTGTATGATTTTTTTTCTCTACTTTTTATATGTGATTGCTCTTCTTAGTAGCATAAGGTTTCATATGAGGATGTGATCTAAATGTTGTAGGATGGCATCATATTTACATAGGTTAGACTAAAGGATGGATGGTTGGATCAAAATGAGAGATTAAGGGCCCAAGTTGGTTGAGACCCTTCGGAGGATGAGAGGAGTACAAGTGTCCTCACTTAGTTGGTAGATGGAGAGGGGTCCAAAATTGAGTGGGAATCTATGGTGGATAATCCCCTTGGAAAAGTGAATGGTCAATATGGAAAGGTTACTTTGGCCCATGTGACTTGTACAAAATCCATTGTTATATGTACAAGGTCCATAATCTTGTTTACATAGGCCATACCTTTATATATATTTGGGGATGTGTATGATTTGAGTGGGGTTAAATAGGATAGTGAATGTGCAAGTAGGGGATTAAGGGGTTAATTGATTTTATCCCACCTAATAGAAATTTGAAGAAAAGGTAATTAAATAAATATGTATACTTATTTAACTTTTGGAATAGGGATGGGGATCATAGATAAACAAATATTTGAATTTTTTTTATCTAAGGTGAATCATAGAGTAAGATTGACTAAATTATTTAGGTTAGAAATGAGGTGTGGCTGAATATTGATCAATAATGACTTTATTAATTAAATAGTAAAATATTATTTAAATAATGAGATGAGTATTATCCATAATTAATTGGATAAATAGGATTTCATTCAATCATAAAGTAAATGGTTCTAATTTATAAGGTAATTGATGAATTCACATCAATTTCAGGTTTCTACAATGATTTAGTATTTTGCATGGAGATCTTGCAATACTAATAAATAGATTAATTGAAGAGTAAAAGTAGAAAACCTCCTAACTTGAATAGGTCTTGTTTTTGAAAAGATACTCTAAGAATTAAAAAAATAATTATGGGTAGTAAATTAGTGGTCTAAATTGAACATTCTATTTTTTTCTTCAATAAAAAAAGCCTAACATTGTAAAATCTTTCTCTAGTATTTATATTTTAATTTATAGCAAATTACTTCTTTAGGAGATACTAGGAGACAGAGGGAAAAGCCTAAAGAATGGGATCATGCTTTCAAAGTAAGTCAAGTGTTAAATTATTTGATATTTAAAATCAATAAAGATGTTATCTTCTAAAAAAAAAAAAAACTTCTCTTGAATGGTGTGTTGTTCTAACTCAATCTTATGTTTTAAAATTTGAATAAAATTTATGAATGTTGAATGAAACAATCATTTCATTAAATTTCTTATAATAAATTCAATTTTCATGTATAATACAATCATTTGATGTATATATTTTAAAATTTTGGTAATATTATTTGAAGTTTGAATATATTGTGTTAATGATTGAACCAAGTTAATCATGATATTGTAGGTTTAAATTAATTCCTCAAGGTTTTCAACATAAATATTTTGAGTTGGTTCATCTTAAGCCATCAAATTTATATTTCCATTTCTTGTCAACTTTAAATCCTTTTTTTATTTTTTTTCATACATATATAGGAGATTAATTTATATTAGGGATAAAATCTTTAAAAATTTAGAAAAGGAAAAAAAATATTAAATAATTTATTTAGTATGCATAGGATCATAAATCAACAAAGGCCTCCTTGATAAAAAAACCCACATAGGCCAACCGAGAAAACTAACACAACTTTGTGACCCAACTTCTGAGACCTTCGAGATAGACAACCTTTCAAATAGTTATCTTTTCAATAGAGGTGGATCAATTTCACTCTACCTATGTTGAAATATGTCAATTAAACCATCAACATGACCTACAACTTAGATCACCAAAAAAAAATATTTGTTGTTGAGGAGAAGATAAGTTGGTTTATTTTGAAAATCATTGTAACATAATTAGTAAATAAGTATCGAATTTGGTTATACAATTTGTATCTGTATGGATTATTTTTGGGTTGCAAACTTGAATGTTTATAAGTTGGAATAAAATTAAATACTCTCATATTGGGCTAAACCTAGAACTATTTTTTCTCCTTGGAGATTAGGTGTGCTTCAAGGATTATGAGGGGACAAATTTGCTATATTTCTTTGATTTTTTGTTATTGACCAATTTCTATTAGTGTTGTGACAAGTTTTATTCTAGTTTGGTGTAATAGCTGGTCAAGGTACACAAAGATATATATTTTTGGAAAGAGTGTAGTCTTGTTTCAACATGAATTATATTTTTTAATCATGGATAATCATGATTATTTCAATGATACCTCATCAGATTCTATTACTAGTTGTGCACTTAAAACTCAAATTATTATTCTTTTTATATGTTTATTTGGTCCTTTCACACAAGAGCTTACTCATTTAGTAACCCATATATGTATGCTTGACCTTATTAGTGAGTAGTCACATAATCAATTTATATTTACATGTACCCAACAAGATATAATAGAAAAATTTAATGATAGCTTGACCTAAGGTCTATCTTTGAGATATAGATGACCCAATGGAGCTCATATATCAACTCATTCATCTTGGGAAACATGTGTCAATTTTTTAGACTTTTCTTTTTTAGATCCCTATAACCAATTCAAGTTGTCATTGTTCCAAATTTATTTTTTCCAAGGACTACAAATGAGGAAAAAGACATCAATCTAGTTCTAATATTACCCATTTTTAATATCTCCTTAGTTCCTTATTCAATTTATTCCTCATGACTTCTCTCCTCTAGTGATAAGGTGTTTTAATGATAGGATTTATTCTCTCCTCTAATTTGATAATGTGTTTGAAACCTCTGTCTAATGATCTCCTATGAGGGATATTGCTAAAAAGTTGTTATGTTTACTTATATTTTTCTATACATTCTCAGGCTATTCATTTTGAATTTATAGTAAGTTGGGTGTTGATATTAAGCATTGAACTACCTGCTCTACCTATTTTTGCTAAAAATTCACTCCATTAAATTTTGGTGTACATAATTTTTGGCATTCCATTCACCATTCATAGAAACTGTCACTTCCTTTCATTTTTATTTGAAATTCAATTGTACATGGTTTGGATTTTTTCTTATAACTTCCCCAATGAATGAAACTATTAGATACCTAGAACCATTTTATAATCTTAAACATTGACTACACAAAAATCATCTTTTATGTTATACTCACCTAGAGTAATGTTTACTTGAGGGACCTTCTAGGTGAATTGAATAGAGAAACCATTGGTGACCATTACAGTAAATCTTTTGAAGAATTATAATTGCAAACCTCTCCTTGTAACTAATACTTCATCTATTAAATGATGAATAAAACCTATATTAATGATTATGGTAACTTTTTTTGCTTTTAGAACCCCATGTATTTGAAAGGAATTGTACTTGGGAATATTGAAAACTCCTGGTAAAGGTTCCTCCCCAGATTCTTTTATCCTCCTTTGTATTATCTTCTTCCTCTTCAATTTTAGTTTGTCCTCTTCTTCATCTTCACTTGGAAACTCAAACTACTTTAATGTAATGTAGCTGACCCATTCCCAAACACTTGTGTCTAGGTTATCAAGGCCCCTTACAAGATAAGTATAGGTTCTTCCTTCTAATTTTTTTTTTTTCCTCTAGGTCTTGCATTTGTGGATAACAGGTTAGATTTTTATATCTTCTTATGAAAAGGATTCTTATAAAGGAAATTATTTTTTGAAACTTATATTTTTGTATAGTGGTCTCAAGTTTCAAGGCCCTCTTTATTGCTTCTTTTTGGGAAGGTGATTAAAATCCAAATTATTTGACCAATATTTTTTTATAGATTTTATCAACCCCTCTATGAAAAGTACGATTATCCTTCTTTAAGAGATGTTAGGTACCATGATGGATAGATTCTATAATTATATCAAACAAATCTCCATTAACCCATATTATTTGAGCTAAGATAGTTCCATCGAATGTAGCTCCACACCCTTGGACCTACCAAACCTTTCAATCAACATGTAGAACTCATTATAATAGTTGATGGAGCTATGGATTTGAGTGATTAGTCCATGGTACCATCATTTTTGTGCAATATCTTATAAATGCAAGGCTATAAAATTAATATTCTCATCCTCTAGTAAAATCTTAAGAGTTAGGTATGTGTCTAGTCTCTAAACCTATGCATGAGTAGTGTATTTTTTGGTCCCATCATAGGGAGATAATTCCACCTTCCCTGAGGCATTCTAGGCATCACTATATGGATTTAACTATCTCAATTCAATTTTGGGGCCATTCTTTCTAGATTTACTAAAAATTTAATAGATATCTAAACTCAAATTTCTTTTGGTAGTGTTTGGTACTCAACACAACAATTTGTAATAACAAAAATGATTATATTATGGGCTATGACTTCTAGGATCTCTTCATCCTTATAAATGAAGCTAGGTTTGAAAGGTATTGTAAATGAGATGAGGACAGTCATTTTTTGTTTCTCAAAGAAAATAAACATTGTTGGGCTCTAAAGATCTACCTTCTCAATTCTCTATCATGTTTACATTAATATTATTATCTAGATTTTATGTATCCTTTGTACCAACATGACCAACAATATGTCAAACTTTATCTCCACCTAAACCTTGGAACTCTTGCCTATATTAGTGAAATTTTCGTTGTCCGCCATAATATTTTATCCTCACTCTATTTTGAATTCATTATGTTTTCTATTATCCCTCCTATAATTCTGAATTGCTCTATCATTGAGATGCATACAAATTCTCTACTACAATGATTATTCTTTAAGGGAATTGGTTAATAGGAAAATAAAATCTAATACCACTATAATGTCCCTTATGGATATTAATGCCAATATTCCTAAAATCCCCTACAAATATACATTTTAAGTGATAAGATTTGATACCATTGTAATTGTTGGCCTTGTCGTTGCACCAAAAAGGTTGACCTATCAATGCCTGATACAAGTGTCAAATAAGATCCACGAGAGGCGGTTATTTAACCATGTCACGAATCCTAGAGGGTAGTGCAAAACAACCAAGGGGACCAAGGGCACACACTTGCAACAATCCCCCTAGTGTGACTGTGGGATTCTAACCCGTGACCTGGCTCTGATACCAATTGTTTTCCTTTTCATAGCGACAAAATTTTGACCTTTCAATGTTCAATACAAGCATCAGATAAGATATCGGGGAGGCAGTTAAACTATATCATGAATCTTGGAGGGCGGCGCTGAACAACCAAAGGGATGAAGGGTGTACACTTGCAATAGTAATGTCCCTTCTTATAGTTAATACAAATAGATTCTGGATATATTTAAATATATATTCAAGCTTTTATAAGGCCTAAATATTTTAATACATCTTTAAACCGTGTAAATTTATAGGGATTGCATTAGGGTTTCCCTTTTAACTACGTAATATATTTACAATAAACTCTCCTTAAATATTATACTTCACCCTTATCATATTTTATGTACTTATAGAAACTAAATTTAGGGCTCAAATTTATTCCAAACCATAAAACTAAGATTTACCTCGTTCAATCCTATGATAACCATAACCCTAAATATCACACTTGGTAAATTAACAACACCAATAATAGCTTCATATACTAAAAAATTTGAGTAATCTAGATCAAAAACATATATTTGCATTCATTGATACATGTTTATAATGAATTTTAAACACATGATAGTTACAAGGTCATTCTTACATTAATGAAAAGAATTAAAATATAAGGCAAATGTTATGTCAACACCATTTATGGATTGAGGAGGCTCTAGTCAATTTTCACAACCTTTTTTACATTGATCCAACTTGAACCTATGTAACTACCTCCATAGACACTTCTAGAATATCATCTTCTCTCTCCAAAATTGTAAGTGTTGAGCCAACATGCTATCACCATTGCTAGCCATTGTTAAGCTATAATATGACTTGTGGATATGTGATGCAGAGAAAGGGAGGTTTAGCTTGGAATAACACAACTTAACACAATTCAATCATTAATTAAGCCTCGAGACCCCTACAATGATGATTTCCACTAACTCACTAGTCATTTCAACTAGGTCTCCAAAATAATGTTTTAAGACATATCTTTTAGAGAAGTCCATCTCTCCATGAAAACAAGACCTTTTCAGATACCCATTAGGCCATAATCTAACATAGCTCCATTGTTTCATAGGTTGTTTTGGAACAAGTCCCACTAATCTGGTCTGCTACACCTAAAACAAGGCCAATTAGGCCACTTTTACAAAGCATCCACTAAGAATTCACTTCCCAATCACCTAAAATATTCAAAAAAAGTTCAAACCAGTCACCTAGGGTGCCAATTCCAAGTTTTTAATAATATAAAACTCTCACAAGTTGTTGTACCACACTATCATTATCCTACCTAGCCTAGCACATGTAAATGTTAGGCTAGGGCTTTGAAAAAGCATCTACAAACTCTATCCTCTACTCCAAAAGATAATAAGAAAAGTAAAAACACACCTAAGGCCACTATTCCACCGAGTTTGGCTAAATTACAACAATGGAATGGTTTGATAATCAAATTTTGTTCCCGAACCCTTGAAAAAGGAGGGTTTCTATGCAGTTTGAGATAAAATGCTTCAAACAATCTTATATCATATTAAAATTACACCACACCAAGTTAAAATGAAGGATTAAACTTTGTAACAACCTTTCACATAATTCTTATCTCATGACACTGTTGTACAGGGCCACACAGAGCAAGAAAACACAAAAAAATGCACTCAAATTGCATAAAATAGAGCCTCTTTCACTTTTTTTGTCCACCAAATGATACAATGATCATGCCTCAAAGTTTTTGAGGCTAAAATAATACCATGCAACTATAAATCATTAGTTACAAACAAGAAAACACTCAAGTGATTGTTCAAATTCCTCTTACATGCAATTTTGCCAAGTTGCCAAGCAACTTTTACACTCTTTTAACAACTTTTACCCAACGCCTAAGAATGACCCTACATGACACAAAACATGAAAAAATGGTCTTGTTTCAACCATATTACATCAATTAGGTGAAAAAATGCCCAAATTACTAACTTATACACCTAAATGCATCACTAAAACCAACATGACCATGGTGCCCCTACACCATACACCCGGGGTGGAAAGAATCTCAAGTTCCACCTAAGATCAATTCTTGTACAGATGTCCCATGCCTCTTGATTTCATCTTCTAACATCCATGTTGCATCTTCAGTTGGTAAACCATGTCACTTGATAAGATATTCATTATAGACCTTATTCCTTGTCTTTTTTGCCTCCTTATTGTCCAAAACGGCTTCAAGTTTCAATGGTTCAGTAGGAGGTAGATATATTACCCAATCTCCATCAGCATCAGTAACCGTACCTACATCCACAAATCCCTTGAAGTGATATAAGTCTGTATTAACGTGAATTTGCACCCCTAGTGCAAATTCCCTTTTGACCCTTAAAACTTTAGAAAGTCAAAAGTGGAGGTTTAATTCCACTTAAGCCCACTGCTTGCACTCCACTTGGTGCCTTGTTTGTGTGTTGGTGGGGAAATTTATGTCAGAGATGCTCACGTGGTGCAAAGACGACTGTGCAGTGTGCAGATGTTTGCGTGATGTGCTTACATCCTTGGCATATTCTTGCGGCTGAGACTGCAGAGGCATTACAATTTCGATTGGAATTGAAAGAGTAATGCCCCTCTTCAACTGACCAACCTAAATATGGTCGTTTTTCACCCTTCTCTTCATAATCTTCACTCTCCCATCCATTTGGAGGTTCAACAGAAGTTTTTGCAAGTGTGGGCACTCTTTGAGCATTTAATTCCAAGCTTTGTAGTAGCATCCTTCACTCCATTGCAACAACTCAACACTTTGTCACTCCAATAGGGTGAGTACCGTACATACACCATGGCAACAGAGGCTTGAGTCCCTCTCATTCATTCCTCCACAAGCCTTGAGTGCTTTGGAAAAAGGCGGTAAAGCTCCTCCCTTCTCTTATTTTTCTTTTGATTGATTAAGCACTTACTATTTTGTGGTGCTTCTTGCACATGTAGCTTGTAGTTCTTCCTTTATCATTTATCTCTATCATATCATAATTGGCTTTCTATGGAGGTGGAAACACCAAGAAGGGGGTTTGACTGAGGCAGGCCCTTATACAACCCGAAAAAAATCTCCTTTTCGTGTGTGCAGGTAAATAGGTCTCATAGAAAACTGGCAAGGAGAGCATTCTACGAGATCACCTTCGTCACCTTGGTGGTAATACATTTATTTTATCATTCATACTTTTATTTCATTCATCTTAATCTCATTCTATCACTTTACACATTCTTAGACTAGGCTAGTAGTCTACCTTTTCGAGTCAGAATCTTGTATTTTCAGTTCTTTGGTCGTACGAACACTAGCGCACCTGTGAGACGCCAACACGCCATATTGTCATCTTGGAACTGCACTTTCGTCCTTAGATAGAGAGCTACTTGAGATACAAATTTGACTCTAAAGTTTGACTCATCTAGTCCACTTCCAACATTTAGGATTGCAGAGTGATCGAAGGATGCATAGTCCTCATCATTCTCATCCTCTTCATCCTAACTACCCTTTTAGTTGAGGTGAGTTAGGGCATCCTTTTTGCTCTTGGCCTTTCATGACCTGGGGCCTTGCAGTGGGTGGTCCCCCTCTCTCACATTTTTGGTGAGCCCAACATGAACCATTTTGGTTCCATTTCACAATACTGAAAGACCTTTCCCCCATGCTCTTGGAGTGTTGTATGTGTGAGTGTTGTGAGGCTTCCACCTTACAACCCAACTCGTGACCCCTAGTAAGCATAGTTGGAAAGTTCCAATGGTGTTGTGTGACGCAACCTTAATTGGGTCACTATCCTATCTCGCAAAACCTTAGGAGGCTTCATAGAAATATTGTTAGTGTCATGCGATGGCCTCTTTCCTAAACCAACCTATTCCCTCTACATAGACTATGAATAATGGTACTAGCATAATCTTTACTTCACAGGACCTACCGATGGGCTTCAATAGAGATCCATCTCCTCTTTACGTTCCTACGAGGATAAATGGGAACAATCTAGTAGGTGTTCTCGTTGACCCAACATCGCAAGTGAATATCATAACTGAGGAGATTATGTTGATTAACTTCTTGCATAAGGATGGGTATGATGCACTTGAAATCACTGTCCGCACACAAGATGACCTTTCGTACCTCCTATAGGGAGTATCATATTATCGGTCCTTATGGGACCTAAATTCGTAAGCCTTAAGTTCAACATCATCCCGGGGTTTGAAATATTTAGAGTCATGTTGAGTATCCCCTAGCTAGTGGCTACGAATGCAGTTCCCTTGGTTATACACAAGTATCTAAAGTTTTTCATGGAGGTTCGGTGCACATTGTCCATGACACTAGGTATAGACCATTGGTTGCATGTGGCAGCTACACCTTAGATTACTTTTGGTCCATGTCCCTTGGTCCTCTCCTGCCTAGGAAGGACCTCCTACACCACATGTATCAAAACTATAAGAAGAGGTGCGCTAGGTCGAGATTGAGATACCCTCCCTCGCCTTATGTTGTTTTGTATAGAGCCCGTCTGAAAGCCGACAGTGACATCGCCAAGGCACATAGAAGGGAAGAAGAGAAGCGGTCCCGAGATCCTCCTTCTTCCTCTTCCACTATCTCGTCTGATGCTTCCTCTCATCCTATCACGGTACTGTCTTCTTCTGTCTCGCGTTTGCGAGAGAACCCCATGGTCCCTGCTTGGCCAAAGGCTAAACATCCTACATTTGAGCTTCTTGTCCTACCGATGGAACCTAGGCCCATTCAGTACAGTAAACATAAAGTCCTCCATGCAGAATCCTATCTATCTCGACCTATGGGGCCTCCTACCGTCCCTGTCCCTAAGACAGTAAATGGGAAGAGGCCCATCGCAGAGGTGTTAGAGTCAACTCCTCCCACCATTTCCGAACCTACCTTTTCTTCTCCCATTCAAGAGTCTTCCCTTTCACTGGAAACAACTGTGGAGGACACTCCCATGGATGATAAGGATCCTTCCATCCCTTCTGTAGTTTTGACTTATGATTCGAAGAGCCGTATAAACTGCCTTGTGCACGAGAGTAAGCATCAATGAAAGGCTCTCCTAGCCGAGAAAGCTTCCTTACAGAAGAAGGAGGAGAAGACCACACCTCCTGTAGTATCTTCCTCTCTCCCCCTTTTGTCCCTATTCAACCTAGTTGCGTACCTCTTTCGACTCCCGCTATGAGCACCCCTATACCTGGAAGGGTGCAAGTGTTTATTGATCCTTTTGTGGAGCTTCCCTTGTTGGCTTTTGTTCTGGATGTCCTACCTTTCCCAAAGCTCGTGGACATGGTGAACACTTCGGTTGTGTCCACCGTAGTTCTTCCCTCTTCTCCCTCAATCCTTGCTTCATCTATGGGGAGTTCACCTCCTCTAATGAAGAAGGTAGAGCATGGTCCCTCCAATAATGGAGGATGTAAGAAGATCCCACCTTCCTCGAAAGGGTGCCCCAAATTGGCTTGTTCTGTCGTAGTCACAGAACCAGTCACAACCTCCCCTGAGTTTTTCATTGCTCCTCAGTCTCTCGGTGAGCCTAGCAATAAACCTCAGGTGCAAACTCCTTCGTCCATTGAGGTAAAACATGACACTCATATTAAGTGTATGTTTAACTCGTTGGACAAATTTTTGACCCTGTCAACAATTTTTTCTAGGTCATTGACCTTGGACCCAAAGGAGCTGAGTGACGAAGACCTTACAGGTCCATCCACCTTAGCCCTTGTTTCAGGATGATAAGAAGCTCCTCATCTTAACATTACACCGTTACGGGCTCATCACCTTTCCTACGATGATCTAGAGTGGGAAGTTGAAAACCTCTTGGTTGACCAGTGTTAGGGGGAGACCCTCTTCTTAATCTTTAGATTAGACATGTGTGCGTGTTGTGACATGTGTTCCATCATAATCATGTTCTATGTGCCTGGATGACCCTCATCACCCCTGTTGGTGCATGGATACAGGCGTGGCATTTTTGTTTTAAAACTTCCTCTATATGTATCTCTATTCTTCCATGTTTGCGATTGACTTTCAATAAATTGGGGATGATGCAAAGCGTCAGGAGCATTTAGGCCTCCTTCCATGTTGACCCAATTTTTTATTTTTTATTTTACTTTTTCTTTTCATGCATTCCTCACATGGCCTGATATAGTAGGGGGGTTGATGACAATTCATTTATATTCTATTATCATACTTACATATATTTATGAGTAGTTTTGACCCCGAGATATCAGGCTACCCATGTGCCCTTTGTGTCTATTCTTTTTTCCTTTTCCTCTTTTCCTTATCTTTCTCTCTTCTTTGCTTGAGTTGTCCCTTTCATGTGTGACAATGTTACTTCTACACTTTATGGTCCTTAGGAAACACATTCATTGCCAAATGAATCTTTCATCAAAGACCTTCCACACACTTCTTTATTGAATTCACATTCTCATCTTGAAACCCTAATGGAACGTGTTTCCTTCATCATGGGTTCATAAAGAAAGGACATGGAATCCTCCTCTGAAGAAGGAATGATCTTAGTCTTCCCCTCACACGAGCACATCTCCTTCCTTTCAAATTCCTTGCTGACAAATTGATTCGAGAAGGAAGACGTTAACTTTGGAACAATGCATCCCTTGAGTGGACCCCTCCTCTTCACATTGGGTCCCCAATGGACCCCTTCACAAAGTCTTAAACAATTTCTTCACGTCTGGTCCGACGACAGCCCGACTAGACCAGTTTCACATCTTTGCATCTAGCTTGGGGGCAACCCAACTAGACTTTACCTTTCAAATAATGTGTGCCTTGAGTGGACCCTCCTTCCTTCTGAAGGGTTCCCAAGGGACCCCTTTGAAAGTCTTACAACTTAGCAATGATCTATGTGACTATCCATTCACTGGCCTGCATAGCCGCTTCCTGATGTGTTCTATCTGTGAGTAAACATTTTTCCATCCCTAACTCTATGGAGTCCCCTCCTACTCGATCTCCCTCATGTGATATTTTTTGGGGGATACCTTCCTTGCAGGTCTGCAAATTTGTAAGGTGATGTTCTTAGTTTCCTTCATGTGAGAGTTCTTGATGGATAACCCCCCTTGCAGGTCCGTGGGTTTGTAAGGTACTTTCATACTTTAGATTTGTAGTTATGTGGAACTATGAAGTCCTTTCCTGCACTTCCGAGTTCACTAGACCATGCTCTACTTGCTCGTCAGTTCAGGTATACATCTCTTACTCTGCTACTTCCTTACTACTCTACTTTACCGAAGCACTCATCAGTACTTGTGCTGGCTAAAGTGGGGGAAAAATGTATTAACGTGAATTTGTACCCCTAGTGAAAATAACATTTTTACCCTTAACACTTTATAAAATCAAAATTGAGGGTTTAATTCCACTTAAGCTTGCTACTTGAACTCCACTTGGTGCCTTGTTTTTATGTCAGTGGGGCCGTTTTTTCAGAGAGGCTCACATGATGCGGAGACGACTGCGCAGTGCGTAAACATTCGTGTGGCATGCCTACATCCCTATAGATTCATGTATTTGAGACTATAGAGGCATTACATTTTATATTGGAAGTCAAAGAGTAATGCCCCTCTTTGGTTGGCCGACTCGAATATGGTCATTTTTCACCCTTCTCTTTATAATCTTCACTCTCCCATCCATTTGGAGGTTCAACAAAAGTTTTGGAAAGTGTGGGCACTCTTTGAGCATTCACTTCCAAGCTTTGTAGCAGCATCCTTCACTCCATTGCAGCAACTCAACACTCTATCACTCCAAAAGGGAAAGTACAGGACATGCACTGTGGAAAAAGAGGCTTGAGTCCCTCTTGTTCACTCCTCCACAAGCCTTGAGCACTTTGGATGGAGGTAGTAAATCTCCTCCCTTCTATCCTTTTTCTTTTGATTCAGTAAGCACTTACTGTTTTGTGGTGTTTCTTGCACACGTAGCTTATAGTTCTGCCTTTATCATTTATCTCTATCATATCATACTTGGTTGTCTATAGCGGTGGAAACACCAAGATGAGGGTGTGACTGAGGTAGGCCCCTATAAAGCCCCAACAAATTCTCCCTTCTGTGTGTGTAGGTAAAGAGAACTTGGAGCAAGCTGGCGAGGAGAGAATTCTATGAGATCATCTTCGTCACCTTGGTGGTAATAAGTTTCTTTCATCATATTCATAGTTGTATTTCATTCATCTTAATCTCATTTTATCACTTTACACATTCTTAGACTAGGCTAGTAGTCTACCTTTTTGAGCCAGAATCTTATCTTTTCGGTTCTCTGGTTGTACGGACACCAACACACCTGTGAGATTCCAACACACCATGTTGTCATCCTGGAGCTGCGCTTTCTTCCTCAAGCAAATATTTTCATGAGATATGAATCTGACTCTAAAGGCCGACTCATCTAGTCCCCTTCCAACATTCGGGATTGCAGAGTGATCAAACGACGCATAGTCCTCATCATTCTCATCCTCTTCATCCTAACTACCCTTTTAGCTAAGGTGAGTTAGGGAAGCCTTTCTTCTCTTGGCCTTTCGTGACCTGGGGCCTTATAGTGGGTGGTCCCCCTCTCTCACAAATTCATCTACATTAAATATGGGTGAGATAGCCACTCCAAGAGGGAGTTCTATCTCATAAGAATTTTGCCCAAACTTGTGGACCACCTTACAAGGTCCAATATTCTTCATCAATAACTTAGTGTATCTTCCTTTAGGTAACCTCTCATTTCTTAGGTGCGCAAGTACCATATCTCCAACCTTGAATTCTACATCCTTCTTCTTCAAATTTGCATGCCTTTTATACCTTTCCACACTCTTTTGAAGATTCCCCCTTACTTGTTGGTGGATAACTCTCATTGCCACTGTAAATTCTTTACCTTGTGCACTCCTCTTCTCCATACCCTTTAGATATCTGAGTTCATGTATCCCCTTGGACTCATACCATATACTACTTCAAATGTGTTAAATATCCAATATATTGAGAGGGGGGGTGAATCAATATATTCTTAAACTTATTGAAGAAATATCATCCAATTAATCCAATGCATATGGAAATTAAGACAAGAAAAAGAATCAACAAAAGATGAAGCACAAAACATAAGATACAACAGGATTTTTACATGGAAAACCCAAAATGGGAAACACCATGGTGAGGATTAGCTCACAATATAGTATAATCGGTTATAAGATATTACAAAAGGGTGGCTCACTGCCAAGACTCACTGTCCAAAATCAGAGGCTCACTGCCTACAAAAATTGCAAAAATAAAATGGCTAACCGCTAGAGATTGAATTGATGAAAGTACACCTCAAGTGCATATTCAGTTCCTTTAAAGCTCAATAAATTCACATGCCAGTAGATCTCTCTTTTCTCTTTTTTCTTCCACACATAATCTATCTACATTCGCATACTCCAATACACACATCTATATTTCATATCTTCAAAAAAATCTTGTGTATATATCTTATTTTCCATAGATAACAATTAGGTCGGCTTCACAAATCTTCTAAAAAATAATTCAAACATGTGGCACGCGACAACAAGTCAGCATGGATTACTCAAACAAAATTTAATCCATTTCTTCTTCAATCGCTTATTAGGTCGGCCAACAATAGACCTAACAGAAAAAAATTTAAACAACAAAATGATATTGGTGATGCCACAAGCATCTATATGCACGAGTTCCTATCCATGCATGCTTCTAGTAAACAAAATCCATTTCCCAAAAACTGAAGTAGTAACTATTTACCGGAGGGGAATCCAGAGCAAAATACCAGATGATGATCCTGCATTACTGGTTCATAATGTCAGATTAATATGAATTTTCATCTTGCAATTGCAACTCATATATCATGGTGACATCAATGACAACAAAAATGATATCAAGAGATTTGATCTTAATTATTCCAACAATCTCCCCCTTTGTCATTGATGGCAACATGTGCCAAAAATAATTTGCATACTTCCTATGTACAAGATATACTCTATTAATCTTTCCACTTCTCCCCCTTTGACATCAAGGACAAAGGTCGACCAAAAATCATGAAAAGTATGTACACAAAGTCTAGGATGTACAACACAGAGAATCAAACTTACTGAACTCCCCCTAAGGATTTTATCCCAAGTAATGTGAAACCCAAAAACAAAAATTTACCCGAAGGAGGGAGCACTTTGCAATTCCTAAAGAATGCCTTGCCAGGCTGCCTTGCCTTTCTCCCAACTTTGCTTGGTAGATATCAACATTTTGTTCAAATATTCTAAAGCAATAAAACTTTATTTAGCTTCATCCGAAGTATTCGAAGTCAGATTGATCGTATCCAAAATTTTCAGCACTAGCCAAGGCATTGGATACTAGAGCATACTCCATCCTTACACTATCACCAAGCAGGCCAAATTTTCTAATTATCCCTTCCTTCTGCTTCTGTAGCATGAAATATTTTTCTCTGTGTGCAAAAATAGCATTCCAAGTTGATTTTTCTCTATCCATGGATACATTGTAGGTACTGGAGACAACGGTCAACTGGGACTCAATAGAGTTCATGAGATCTTTTATGATTTGAGTGGCATCGGTCCGCCTTATGCAATAGGCAAACACAAAATTAGCTTCAGACTCACAAGCCTTTACAGATTCAAGTCTCTTCTCTACATTGGTATGTGCCAAGACACACTTGTCATGAAGGATTAATAGCCTTTTCTCATTCAGTTTCTCTTCCACATCCTATTTCATTTTCTCAACAAGTTTGGTGGCATTCTCCTTGAAGGATTCCAATAGAAGCTTCAGGTTCTCAACTAGAGTAAGAGATGTATCTACAGATGTATCGAGTGTAACATCTTACAAATCCTTAATGGAATCTTCAATGAGCTCAGTTCCCTTTTGATGCATTTCTAATATTTCTCTTTTGTCAGATGCATGAAACACATCACCTAACACCATTTTATGTATAGGATAAATCTTATTCATATCTACATAACCTTGATTCATTGGAAACTACAAGAGTTTCAGAGGAATTACCAACTGGAATATGATCTGCTTAGACAACAATCCCTTCAAGACATCATCACCAAAGGAATATTCTCCAATGGAATTTTATGATTCTCTAACCTATTGGGATACTTCTTCATTCTTTCCAGCAATATCATATGATTCCTTATTTTTGTCTTCTTCTTCCTCTGCATTCTTTTCTTCCATCTCCTTTTCTTCTATCTTTTCTTCTTCTATTTTCTCTTCCTCTTTTTCTTCTCCACTCTTGTCTTCTTCTACATTATCTCTTTCTTATTCTTTAGGGTGTACCAGAGGGGTAACATCAAGAGCTTCTGCTTCAACATTTTCTTCAACCTATTTTTCATTTTTTGGATCCTCATTAGCGAAATTAATTTCCAGTAGAATATATGTACTACTTGTTTCTGAAATGGTATTGGAGTTGTTCATTTCCATAGGTACATTCTCATCAGTAGCACCAGAAGGAGGTTCTTCCATAGTTTACGTAGAAGTTTATTTTCTAGTTTTAGGTGTCAAACCAGATGCACCAATCATTTTGTACTTTACTGCAGTGCTCCTCATAGTACTTATTGTCTCCTTCCTTATCCTTTTGATTTCCTTTTTGTCTTTTTTCTTTAGAGTATTAAATATTCTCTTTACCCTGAACATATTAACACAAATCTACTTCAAAGTTTCTAGATTACCTAGAGGCAGAGAAGATGCAATTTCTTTATATGCTTTATTTCCTATTTTCTCTTCCATCTCAATTTACTTTTCCCTTCTCTCCATCAGTATTTCCCACGATTTTTCAGTTACATCACTCTTAATTTTTTCCCATTTAGCTTCCAATATAATGACATGTTTAATGATAGCCATTATGATTGTTTCCTTATCTTATTTTCCTACTAAATCATATAGTTTTGTTGTGGATTTCACCATGTTTTCTTGATTTACCAAATTATTCACCAAAAGATCTAATTTGAGAGGGGAACCAGGTCTTACTGGAGAGGAATTATGTTCTTCCTGGTCCAATGGAACCTCTTCAACAACTCTGACCTTCTTTGCATCACTAAAATTTTGTTCATTTACATCCTCTGAGGATGACACATAGTGGACTTTCTTCAATCCAACACCGGTTTCTTGTGATGCACCTTCACCAGAGGAAACCTTCACCCTTCTCTTTCTTGTCAGTTTTGTAGTTGGATCTTCTTCCTCTTCCTCTTGATCATCAGTAACGCTCATATTCTTCTCCCTAGTAGCCTTTTATTTTCTTCCTCGTTTAGTTGGGGCTACCAAAGGGACACCTTTTCTCTTTCCTGATCTAGTAGTAGGTCTAGAAGGGGCCGAGCCTTTGCCTTTGTCAGTGGTGTTGGTCTTAATATTTATTGAAGCTAATCCAGAAGTTGGAATGGAAGAAGGGATCCTACTAGATCTCCTTACACTAGGTGATTCTTCAGACTTCTGTCCTCCAACAGATCTTCCTAGAGCTATCTCTTCATCTGTGAAACCATATTTTCTAAGCATTTAAGTCACATGTTTCTTCCTTGAAGCTTTGTTGTGCTCCAGATGAACTTCCATAGAATTTTCTGCATACATTCCAATTTGGCGCTCATTTGGATCTTTTGGACTCTTCAATAATATTTTCACATATCCTTCAGCTTCTTCTTCTATGATCTCATAACCCAGAGGTTGAATTTAGATGGTCTGAGGTTCAACCTCATCAAAAGATACATGAAATATGATGTCATTTTTGTATTTTTCAACAATCTTTCTCAAAATTCTATCTCTATCATTCATATTTTTCTTAAATACAGAGAAGAATGTCATCAAGGCATTTTCTATGTTGTTCACATCACCCAACTTATGCATGTGGTCAAAAATCTGATGGGCAAACGGTCGGGATGGGTCCCAACACACTATTCCAAATTTTGTTGGAAGAATTTTGAAAAATAGAATAGTAGGAAAATAATTAGAGAACCAAACTTGAAAGGGTACTTCTTCTCCTTTCAAATCCTCGGGTTCTCAAGTAATTTTTATTTGAGCCACTCACATAGATCATAATTTTCACCATTTACAGTCATATCGAAACCAGTATAAATTGTTGTGGCAAACACAAAATTCTCTCTGTTGGTGAAGTAGATTTTATGACCAACCATTATGGATGCATACTGCATGGCTAGATTAGTAATATGTTTTGTCACAAGAGCCCTCTTATCATAGGTTGCACCAGTGAGATTCATCACCATTTCATTTTTCATTGCTTTTAGCATAGGTACAGGTCCGGTGTCATAGAGTCTGGTGACAGCTTTGATTGCTTCCTCATTTATCAAGTACAACTCATGGGTCCATAAAAATTGATCATGCATTATTATGAGGACCGGTTTTATATAATGATCATCTGCTGTGGAACAAAAATTCGGGAAGTTGTTCCAACAATTCAAATTCTTCGTCACAAGATTCGAATACTCAGGTTTTACCAAGAAATCATCTCCAGTAATTTCATTCACCCACATGTCAATCAATTTGATATGATTGAATTCCTTTGTCTTAACCCTAATATACATTTTTGTATCCTTTGTCGGCATGATGCTATGAGGAATTGAAGCGAAAGCGCCCATACGATCATCTTCAAAAACCTTCATTGAGTATTTCCTGTAGGGTCTAGGTCTTTCTGTTGTGTTTATGACTACAAGAGTTACCATTTTCTATATACCGAGCTTTTAAATATTTCAAAAAAAGAATTTTCAGAATCTCACAACGAAATAGATTCAAAAAAAACCTTTTTCTTTCTCAGATAGCCAAAACTACAGTTTGCACCAGTCGTACTTCAATTCACTCCAAATCACTCTAAATCACTCTAAGCCTCTTTTGAATGCACAAGTGATCAAAATTCCTTTATGATTTTGCTTTATATATCAATGTGATGCCCTAATTCGCATTTAATGCACTTGAAATTTGAATAGCTGGAAAAACCTTTCAATTGTGCTAGAAAAACCCTAATATGCTCCACAAATGAGCATACATGCACCTTTTCTTCTGGTTTCTTTTTCAAAACCTCTGCTTATTCATTTCTTACAAAATCACCTTGTGTCGAGGACTGACACGCCTGAAATTAGGGGGTTCAAAAGATTTTCAACTAAAGCTCCCCCTAAGACCATGCTAGGTCTAGTTCTCAGAAGAATCATCTGCATTGGATGAGGGTACAAATGCATCAGTAGTCCCTAATTCTTCTTTATTTTTCCATATCTTACTCATTTCCTACTTAACTTCTTCTTTGTCAACCTTCCTCACAATTTCATTCTTCTTTATCAAAGCAGATTGTTTTCCCTTTTTACTTCTACATACCTTTGAAATGTGTCCTGGTTTGTTGCAATTGTAACAGACAATGTTTATTTGATTTGATTGACTTCCATTAAACCTTGTTCTGCATTGATTCACTTTATGCCCATATTTGTTGCAAGTATAGCAATAACCAACAAAGTATAGATTCATTCTTCCTCCATTAAACCAGTTCATCATCTGAGTTCTGCATTCACTAGCTCTATGTCCAAACTTATTGTAGGCATAACATTATCCAAGAAAATAACTAGAGAACTGATTCATCCTACTTTTGTATTCAGTTGCTTATGACCAAATTTTTTACATGAAAAACAAGTTCCATTGAAAGATGGGTACCTTTGTGCATTTGGTTGCCTGGTAGGTGGTTTCCTTCTTGGATTTCTTTTCTTCTTCCCTTTATTTTGAATCTTTTGATCATTTATTGCTTTTGAGCTTTCACCTGCTTCTAATCCCAATCCACCTTTGTCTTTAGAGGTTTTTTGTCTTGCAATCAATTCATCAAGCTTGGTAGAGCTTGTCTTGAAACTATCTTCACAGACTTTTTCTTTTTCCATTTCTTCTCTCAAATTTATCAATTCTTGTTCAAGCCTGGAACATTCATCAAACTTGTTCTTTATTTCTACATTCAAACACTTCAATCCTTTTTTTTTTTTCTTCCACTTGAAGCTTTAGTCTATAACATCTTCATTTGCTTGTTTCAATTGATCAATGAATTCTCTATGTCTCTCTTTGACTTTCTTTAATTGCTCCTTCAACTTTTGGATGCATTCATTTGCTTCATCAAGATTTTCTTTCAGATCTCTATTCTCATTTTCAGCTTTGTCAAGATCATCAAGGGCAGTCTGAAATTCTACATTATCCTCCATTTGTTCAATGTCCAAGATCTCCCTAAAGATGAGACTTCTCTAGAGGAACCAAGCTCTGATACCAATTGTTAAATATCCAATATACTGAGAGGGTGGTGAATCAGTATATTCTTAAACTTATTGAACAAATACCATCCAATTAATCCAATGCATATGCAAATTAAGATAAGCAGAATCATCAACGAAACATGAAGCACAAAACGCAAGAGACACTAGGATTTTTACATGGAAAACCCAGAATGGGAAAAACAAGGGTGAGGATTAACTCACAATATAGTATAACCGGTTATAAGATATTACAAAAGGGTGGCTCACTGCCAGGACTCACTATCCAAAATCGAAGGCTCACTACCTACAAAAATTGTAGAAACAAAATGGCTAACCGCCAGAGATTGAACTGATGAAAGCACAACTCAAGTGCAGATTCAATTCCTTTGAAGCTCAAGAAATTCACATGCCAACAATCTTCTCTTCACTCTTTTCGCTTCCACACATAATCTATCTACATTCGCATACTCCAATACACACATCTATATTTCATATCTTCAAAAATGTCTTGTATATATATCTGATTGTCCATAGATAAAAATCAGGCCAGGTTCACAAATCTTCTCAACAATTATTCAAACGTGTGGCACAGGACAACAAGTTGACATGGATTACACAAACAAAATTTAATCCATTTCATCTTCAATCGCTTATTAGGTCAGCCAACAATAGACCTAATAAAAAAAGTTGTAAATAGAAAAATGATACCAGTGACTTCCACAAGCATATGTACACATGAGTTCCTGTTCATGCATGCTTCTGTCAAACAAAATCCATTTCCCAACAACTGAAGTAGCAACTATTTATCAAAGGGGAATTCAGAGAAAAATACCAGATAATGATTTTGCATTACCAGTTCAGAATACTAGATTAGTATGACTTTGAATCTTGTAGTTGTAACTCATATATCATGGTGACATCAATGACAACAAAAACTATATTGAGAGATGTGATCTTCATTCTTCCAACAAAATGGACTCTTTCCTATGCTCTGGTTGATGGAATCATTATACGCATACTCTGCTTGAGGGAGCATCAAGTCCCATTTTTGACCATGCTCTTTGGTAAGAAACCTTTAAAATTTCCCAAGTGACCTATTGACCACTTCAGTTTGCCCATCCATTTGTGGATGGTAGGCAGAACTGAATGTAAAGTCTGTGCCCGATTTCCTCCACAAGGTCCTCCAAAAGTGACCTATGAACTTACAATCTCTATCAGACAAAATGGTTAAAGGAAGTCCATGAATCCTTACAATCTCCTTGAAAAAAAATCCAGGAATATGAGATGCATCATTATTACTTCTACAATGAACAAAATGAGCCATTTTACTAAACCTATCCATAACAACAAAAATGTTATCATACCCCCTTTGTGTCTTGGGTACAAACCCAATACAAAGTCCATGTTGATTGACTCCCATGGCCAATCTGGTATTGGTAAGGGTTGATAAATTCCTACATTGGAACTAGTGCCTTTAGCCCTTTGACATATCCCACAACTCTCCACAAACTTCTTGACATCCACATGCATCCTCGACCAATGATAGAAACTCTTGACCTTCTCCAAGGTATTATCATTGTTGCAATTGTGGATGTGTTTGGTGGTGTTTTCATTAATGTTGTCATTGATTTTAACATAGTTCAAGTTGATTTCAAATGGTACTTATATATTTGAGATACTGTAAAATTTCTTAGAGTACATGGAGCTATATTTATGAAGTTGTAGTTGTGTTTTTGCCAAGTTCTTTTGAGAAAATTTAAGAGATAATGAATGCAGTGTTCTAGTGTGTGTTGTGAATGTGCTTTGGGATTGTGCTATGCATTTATTGTGTGTTGATCCTATGCCTGTGTAGATCTATATTTGTGTTCATGATCCTCAATGGATAATATATCCCGAGTTTTAGCTTATGGTTCAACAGAGACTGAAAGATGTGTCAACCGGTGTGTGAACTGGTTTGTCAGAACTATTTGTTTGTGGACTAGGAGAATTTTTTTGGCTCCATAGTCTTCTAGTGTGTTGTTTCAGATCTTGCATATCTGGGAGATAATTCATTTGGATTGTTTTTTTGTTCTGACAAACATGCTTATGATTTGACGCTCCGGAAGACCTGCTCCAAAGCTCCTGTGTGTTGCTAGTTGGTCTAGTTGGACTATTGAAGAACATTTTGTGAATGAAGATTGTTACAGCTGTTGTGAAGGTACCTAAAATTTTCTTAGAGATGGTAAAATTTCTAGTGAATTTTGTTGAGTGATCATCTTGTTTTAAATGCATGTACTTCAAAGATCATTGGTGTTTTCATTAGGTTTGGCTGACCTGGTGTCTACACGTTACATAAAGATTTTGCATAGAATTAAGGAAGCCTTTGTTTGATCCAAGTTTTTGTTTGGGTCCTAATTAAATGTGTAATTGGTCCTCTCTCATTCTTATCCATCGTAGGAATGTGGAGTAGCCAATCTAATTTGAATTTATAAATTGAAGAATGTTTAGCCGACCTTGGAGAATGCTTCTAGGGTTGAAGATGGTATAAAGAAAGTTAAGATTTTGTGAATTCAACAGGGGAATCAATCAATCATTCAAGGAAGTGAAGTGTGCAAACAAGTGCAAAAAGCAGAGTGTGCAAGAGTGAATTGTGGCGGCAGTACTTTGATGTGCTAGATTCCTGAAAGTAGTGAGCTAAAGGTATCTACAATCTTCTGATCAAGCAATGAATGTGTGGAACCTTAGTTTTGGATCTTTATTTATCTTTCTTTTTATGTAGGCAATGAGCCTCCATCTGGATAGTAAGTCCTTTGTTGGCAATGAGCCTTTGTATCTGGACAGTGAGCCCTCTGGCAATGAGCCTTTGTATCCGGTATTGCATTATTACTCTATTGTGAGCTAATCCTCACCGTGGTTTTTCCCTCATTGGGTTTTCCACGTAAATATGATGTCTCTAGTGTTTTATTTTTGTTATTTGCATTTCATGTTTACGCTTAATAACATATTGTGTTGAAGTGGAATTGATTAAGGTTAGAAGTAAAGTAATTTGATAAAACTGATTCACCCCCCTTCTCAGTTGTCTTGTACATTTCAACAATTAGTATCAGAGCTTTGGTTCCTCAATGAAAATATTAACCAATTGAGGTAGATCAGATGGCACACAAGTTGCAAATCCCTATTTTTGATGGAGTTGATTATAGTGATTGGAAAGAACATACGAGAGGTTATTTGGTTTCTCTTTGTTTCAAGACCTGGAAAGCTATGGAGGCAAAGTATGTTGCACCATCCGCTGGTCCTTCCTCTACAGATGAGATTGCGGATTATGAAGAGAATGAAAAGGAAAGATATGTTATATTCAGTGCTCTATCTACAATTGAAAGGACATAAGTTATTTCTTTAGGCACTGCTTATGAAGTATGGGAAAAATTGAAAGACATTTATGAAGGAAATTGTCAAGGAAGCTAACAGCTAAGCAAAAATTTGAGAACTTGAGAATGGAAGAGGGTGAAGATATTGCAAGCTATTATTAGAGAGTTGAACTTATATCAAATGAGGTCAAGAATCAAGTTGGTACCATGTCAGATGAAGATATAATTGAGAATATCTTGATGACCCTACCTGAGAATTATAGTGACAAAGTCTATGCTATTGAAGAATCATATGATCCAAAGATATTTACTAAGGAGCACCTATTTGGTGTCTTGACTACATTCGAGATGAGAAAATTTGCAAGAGATAAGGAGAAGACTGAAACAACTTTTAAAGCAATGAAGATAAGAGATGACTCATATGATGATTCAGAAGAGTTGGAAGCAAACTTCACAAGGAAATTGAAGAATGGTACTAGTAAATACAAAGATATGTTTCCCTTTAAATGTTTCAATTGTGGAAATATTGGTCATTATGCATCAAGATGTACTAATAGAGCTACACACAAGAAGAACAAGGATAATAATAATTACAAAGACAAGAAGGATAGGAAGTTCAAGAAATTGTATTATGTCAAAGAAGATGTAGGAATTTTTGATGATGAATCTCAATTTGAGGAGGATATAGATGAATGTTTATTTATAGCCCTATAAATTAAAGCTATATCTTCTAACCATGGAAGATGTGCAAAGGAATCTGGTCTGAAGAGCAATAAGGATGAGATGGAAGGCACTCTAGTGATTTCTTTTCATGCTAGACAGGATGAAGAATTTTGTGTAATTGATAGTGGGTGTTCAAATCATATGAATGGAGATAAGAGTAAGTTCACTAAACTTGAAAAATATGATTGTAAAGCCTCGCCAAGTAATGGTGTCCATATACAAAGGGATGTGAGTGATGTAACTATTGGATTAAGTAAATGAATATGAAATGGTTTCTTGGGTGTTTGTCTTATTATGTTATGTTGTATGATGCTTATTTCATAAAGTAATAAATGTTATGGTTATTTGTAATATGTTGTGTGGGTTTTAGTAATCCTAACCTTGTAGCCTTAGAGGTTGTTGTTAATTAGTAAGTGAATGTGTTTGTTAATTGCACTTTAAAAAAAAAATTGGTTCGTTTAATTCGTTAATTACAACTTCCTTTAGGGTTACTTGGTGGGGATTTACACATGGTATCAGAGCCTAGGTTCAAACACTGGGTGCTTTGGGATTATGATGTACCCATTAAGCTTAGTTGCGTAGGTTTCCAAGTGTGCTTTGTCTTATACCTTTTTGTGTCTATGTAGGAGTATGCCTCCTAGACGCAGACAAGGAAGAGGACGTGGACATGGTTGGGTAGGCGGTCGAGAGGAGAGTCAGCATGACTCACCACCTCATGTGCCACATATACCAGAGCAGGAGGAACGTCAGGCCTCACTGAATGGTCGAGGGGATGATGGTAGACAGTTAGATCCTCCAGGGTTTGAAGTTGCACATAGGACTCTTAAGGAGGCTTTGGCATTCTTAGGTCCGAGACAGGCAATACTGAAGGTTAATCCTATTTTTAGGACAGTTACAGCTCAGTCGGATATGTTAGCAGTGTCCTATATGAGGGATTTGATTTGGTCACAACCACTTAGGTTTGACGGAATTGGCACTGGTTTAGAGGCTTAGACTTGGCTGATAGGTCTTGACCGATGTTTTTCTATGCATCCATTTGATAGTAATACTAAAGCGCGGTGCACTATTATGCACCTGCAGGGATTTTTGGCCACTTGGTGGAGAATTGAGGAGCAGAAGCTTCACATTGACATGAGTTCTGTGACTTGGGAGATATTCCTTGAGCATTTTAGAGCCTGTTTTCTTTCTGACCTTTGGCGCCAATGCAGGGGTGATGAGTTCCACGCCCTACAATAGTTAGCCATGACCGTAGATCAATATGAGAGACGTTTCTATGAACTTAAACAATTCACAGGAATATGAGATGATGAGGGGATACTTGTGCAACATTTCATCAGGGGTTTGGATGCCTGTATTAGTGGTGGTGTGCGGGTCTTTGAGCCCAAATCTATGGAGATAGCTATGGAGAAAGCACGGCTGGTTGAGGAGAACTTGACTATGGCACTAGGAAGTCATTCAGGTGTGCAGATTAGTAGTGGTTCTGTAGTTGGGTCTAGTGCACGACGGGGTCAGACTCAGGGAGTTGGATCACCGATGACTCAGCAAGAGCCTATTTAGAGTGGGCAGCAGGAGAGTGCACGTGGAAAGCATAAGGACTCTCAGGATGATGGGTGTTCTTCGACTAGAAGGAACCGGAACTGGTGGCGTAATAAGCACAATCGACAGGTACAACCAGCCCAAAGTTCACAATCTGCGGTTGATTGGGATGGTATGGAGCAGTCTACTGTACCCATAGGAGGCAGTGAGTTTGGTCGTAACATTAGATGTTACTCTTGTGGTCAGCAGGGCCACATTGCTAGGAATTGTCCACATCGGAGCACTTCTGATTTGGATAGGGACCAGCAGTTTCAGAGCCGACAGTAGGTGTGCAAGTAGGCCTCATCGTGCATATGTTGCGATTGATAACCGTCAGTTTGGTTATCGGGGTGTTGTAGTTGAGACTTATGGTGTTGGTAGTGCAGTGCAGGATACTCACCCTCAGGGGTCAAGGTTTTGATTTTTATGTAGTTTTTTTGAGGGAGTTTTATCCCTACTTGTGTGCAGGCTTCCAACAGTAAGCCTAACCCTTGGGGGGGAGAATGTAACACCCCTTTGTTTTGCTTTATGGATTGGACATTGTGTCCTTGTCTTGTTTTGTTTATGTTACTGGATACTCAGATACTTTATCTTGTGTGTGTATTTGATCGCTATTTTTAGAGACGTAGACTAATCTATGTGATGTGACTTGAGTTATCTGATGATTTATGTTACATGTTTTAATGGTGTAATGATGTTAGTTGATATAACATGTTAGTGCTTATGAGAATATTCGATGTATTGTGGAAGTGTCAGTTTTGTTGAGTGTATTGGTGAAGGGGACTGATTCGTATCACTCGCTTGCGAGCGCTTTGCAATTCTGTGATTTCCTCTTCATGATGTGTATTTTATGTTGTTATATTTTATGATGTTGGATACTATGCTTTCAAGTTTGCAAGTACATGACATCGACTCCACCTAGTTTCACAGGTTTCACTGTGTTGATCCAACGGTTAAGTTGAAGGGAGATAGTAGCTAGGTAACATGTGTCAAGTCTACACCCTAGCCATAGTGTGTCGTCAGTCGTCTGTGTCGAGTCGTTGTTTGCCTTGCTTTAATGTTATTTAATTCTGAAGGATTCTTGATTGGGAAATAGATGTTTAGAATAATTGCATTATATCATGTTGATGATTATTTAATTTAAATTATGCAATGTGGATAAAAGTTTATATTTAAATTAATTATATTTAATTTATTTAATTAATTAAATTTAATCCAAGGGGGCTGAATTTAGTTATTAAATAATTAAATTAATTAATTGAATTTGATGCAAGAAAATTAAAAGAAAGAAAAGAATTAAAGTTAATTTTGGAATTTAATTTCAATTGTGGTAATGAAATTAGAAATTGTAATTAAATGTTTATTTGGGAATTAAATTTGAATTAGAAGTTACTAAATTATATTGGGAAATTAAATGGAAATTAGTTTCAATTTTGGAAATTAATTTATTAGTTGGAATTAAATTAGAAATTGAAATAGGATTTTAAAAGCAAAGTTGGTTTTCAATTTTTGGAATTAATTAATATTTAGATATTTTAAGTTTCAGATTTGCATGCAAAATCAGATTTGGTTGTGCAAGATATTTTCAATTAAGCTTGCATGTGTGAGTTTAATTGAGGAATTAAGAATTAGTTGCAAAGATTGATGCATAGAGAGAGAATTTTGAAGAGGGAAAACTTCTTCTGGTGTGAAAGGATAATTTTGGAAAAATTGCACAGAGGAGGGTTTGAGGAAATTCTTGGCTGTAGATTCATAGTGAAGTTATTGTGGAAATCTTGTTTGTGTTTGTGGATTGCTTTCTTGGTTGGAATCATTGGATTGTTGGATAGAAGCTTTGGAGGAAGCTCTGCATCAAATTTTCATTACCTGTAGCTTCTTCAATCAGGTTTTCTTCTGTGTTTATGTTTTGTTCTTTGAATGCTTTCAAAATTGTAGTGATTAATCAATTTGTTGTTAAATCTATTGAGAAAACGAATTTGTGAATAGAAGAAAGAAATTAATTAATTAAATTTAAAGCTTTTGTTATTCAGGGAAATTGTGTAAATCTCTGTAGAATTAAATTTATTTGAGGAAATGGATTGATTAGTTGTTTAAATCGAACCTTGAGGTTAAACAAAACATTTAAATTGTTTAAAGAATTTAAACCTCTATGGAAATTGTGCTGAAGAAAACTAGAGGATTAGAAAACTTCTGATTTTAATTTAGATCCGTTTAGGCTTTATTTGTTCTTTTATTGTTTAAAGAATTCAGGAAAAAGGATTAAGAGAATTAATTTTTAAAATCTCTATGAAATTTGAATTTTTTGAAAAAGTTTTACAATTTCTCTTACAGGTGAATATTTTTCACATAATTTCCTCAATTTATTTATTGTTGAAATTCGTTTATATATATATATATATATACATTTTACATATATTTAAAAAAATATACTAATTTTTTAATGTGTATTCTCCGTCGTACGGTCAACGAAATTCTGGAAAATTCATTGTAAAATTCGTATTTTATTTAAACGCACAGGAAGCAAAATTTTCATTCGCTGTTTATTTTTTTTGGCCAAATGAAATTTGGTGGGGGTGCTATTCACACCCCACAGCCCCCTTTGTATGGAGGGTGCGGCTACCTCCAAAGGCAACGCCCTCCATTGTATGGAGGGAGCGTTGTCTTTGAAGGTACCGCAACCCCCATTAGGGGAGGTCGTCAGTACTGTGGAGTGGGGCAGGGGTTTGGCTACAGCCAACCCCTCCCCAAAACCGTAGCTTCGGTTTTTGTTTTTTTTTTGTTTTAAATTTAATTTCGCCCAGCAATGGTGTCCGTGTACAAAGGGATGTGAGTGATGTAACTATTGGATTAAGTAAATGAATATGAAATGGTTTCTTGGATGTTTATCTTATTATGTTATGTTGTATGATGCTTATTTCATAAAGTATTAAATGCTATGGTTATTTGTAATATGTTGTGTGGGTTTTAGTAATCCTAACCTTGTAGCCTTAGAGGTTGTTGCTAATTAGTAAGTGAATGTGTTTGTTAGTTGCACTTTAAAAAAAAATTGGTTCATTTAATTCGTTAATTACAACTTCCTTTAGGGTTACTTGGCAGGGCTTTACAATGATGGAGGAATATTTATGTTTGCAAATGATTCTGGTGCTAGGATTGTTGTTAAAGGAACAATTTGTTTTGATGGGAAACATAGTACTGATGATGTCTATTATATAAAGGGTTTAAGGCATAATCTCTTAAGTGTTGGACAAATGTGTAGCAAAGGATTCAAGCTTGTGTTTTAGGATAACACCTATGAGATCAAAAAAGGATCTGAAACTGTGGTAGTAGCAAGAAGAAGAACTCATGGAAACATCTATCAATTTAAGAGTGGTGATCGTCACTGTTTTGTTTCATAGATTAATGAAAGTTGGTTGTGGCACCGGAGGATGGGACATGTGAATTTTGACAATCTAATCAAGATCAATTCTAAGGAAGTTTTCAAAGATCTTCCTAGAATCACAAAGCCTTCAAATTCAATTTGTAGAAGTTGTTTGTTGGGAAAACAAACAAGAAACAATTTTAAAGGAAAGGAACAATCATCTACTAGAATGCTAGAATTAATTCATACAAACCTTTGTGGTCCTACTAGAATAGGATGCCTTAATGGTGACACGTAATTTTATGCTCTTGATTGATGATTACTCTAGGATGACATGGGTTACTTTTCTTAGAGAGAAAGCTCAGGCTCTTGATAGATTCAATGTATTCAAGGCAAGAGTACAAAATGAGGCAAACCTGAGATCAAATGTTTAAGGTCTAAAAGAGGTGGACAATTTACTTTTGGTGGGTTTAATGCATTCTATGAAGAGCATGACATAAAGAGACAGTATTCTACTTCTAGAACTTATCAATAGAATAGAGTTGTGGAAAGGAAGAACCAGACTATTCAAAAGGCTTCCATAACTATGATGAAAAAGGAAAAGGTTCTTGTTGTGTATTGGAGAGAAGCAATCCACACTGTTGTTTACATTCTTAACAGAGTTCAGATCAGAGGTAACAACACTAAGACTCCTTATGAGTTATGGATTGGCAAGACTCCTACTGTTAAATACTTTTAAAAAGTATTTGGAAGCAAATGTTACATTAGAGATGATGAGAATCTTGGAAATTTTGATGCTAGATGTGATGAAGGAATTTTTATTGGATATTCAAATAACAATAAGGCATATAGATTCTTTAATAAAATACTGAGGAAAATAGTTGAAAGTGCTAATTTAAAAGTTGATGAAGCTATGTATAGGCCAGTAGAAATAAGTGAAGTTGAACCTGATGATCCTATCTATGGGCAAGTGCAAGAAGAAGAAAAGGAAGATAAAGAACAAAGTGATGAAGAGGAGATTCTGGAACCTACACCTAAGACTCCTAAATATGTACACAAAAATCATCTGGAGGAAGAAATAATTGGAGACATAAGTGAAGGTGTAAAGACAAGAAGCAAAGTGGTTGAGGTAAACTTGTGTTTACTTTCTAAGATAGAACCTAAGACTGTGAGTGAAGCATGTAATGATGAAAGTTGGGTTAGAGCAATGAAAGACGAACTGCAGCAGATAGAGAAGAATGAAACATGAGAACTAGTCCCTAGACCTGTAAATAAGAATGTAATTGGTTCAAAATGGGTATTCAAGAATAAGAAAAATGAAGATGGTGAAGTGGTAAGGAATAAAGATGTAAGGGATATTCATAGGTTGAAGGAATAGATTTTGAAGACACTTTTGCACCAGTAGCAAGAATGGAAGCCATTCGGATGTTCTTGGCATTTTCAGCTCATAAAGACTTCAAAGTATACTGGATGGATGTCAAGTTTTCATTTTTAAATGGAGAACTAGAAGAAGTATATACAGAGCAACCAAAAAAAAATCAGTTGTCAGACAAACTAGACATGGTTTTCAAGTTTAAAAAGGAATTGTATGGACTTAAACAGGCTCCCAGATCTTGGTATGCAAGGTTATATAGATACTTGACACAACAAGGATTCAAGAAAGGGTCTACAGACAACAATCTTTACTTCGAAGTTGAGAAAAAAAAAATGTTGATAGTTGTGGTATATGTTGACGACATTATCTTTGGTGGAAATGAAGGAATGTGTAAGAAATTTGGAGAAGAGATGCAAAAATAATTTGAAATGTCTATGATTGGTTAGTTGAATTTCTTCCTTGGAATTCAAGTAAATCAAACTAACAAGGGGATATTCATTTCACAATCTAAGTATGTTAAGGAATTGTTAAATAATTTTGGAATGGATGACTCCAAACCGGTCTATACCCCTATGGTAACCGGATGTAAGCTGAGTAAGGATGATGAATCTGCTAAAGTTGATTAGAGCATGTATAGATCTATGCTTGATGGATTGTTGTATCTTACTATTACTAGACCGGATATCATGCATGTAGTATGTTTAGTTGCAATATTTCAAGTAGAACCTAAGGAAGGACATGTTATAGCTATGAAGAGGATATTCAAATATCTTAAGGAAACTCCAAATTCTTGGCTATGGTATATGAAGGATAATGACTTCACACTTAATGCATACATTGATGTAGATTGGGCTAGTTGTGTAGATGACCAGAAGAGTACAAGTGGCAGTGCATTCTTCCTTGGAGGAGGATTAGTTTCATGGTTGAGTAAGAAATAGGATTCAGTTTCTTTATCCACTACAGAAGCAAAATATATTGCAGCACCATCCTACTGTACACAGGTACTTTCGATGAAACAAACCTTGAAGGACATAGGTGTGATGTGTGATGAGCCTATCTCTATCTTTTGTGAAAATACAAGTGCTATAAACATTTTGAAGAATCTAGTGATGCATTCTAGGACAAAGCACATATCTATCAGATATCACTTCTTGAGGAAGAAGGTGTTTCAAAATGAAGTTAGACTTGAATATGTACCTACTAAAGAACAAATTTCTGACATATTCAGTAAGGCACTTCTGAAGGATACTTTTGAGTATCTCAAAGGGAATTTAGGGGTTATTGCCCCTCCTTCTTTGAACTAAGTGCATGTGGAGGTGCATTAGTCTAGTGGATTCACATACTCCTTTGGTTCGGATTGATGATTGAGATCTAATCCTCAAGGGGAGTAGAAAAGTGCATTGTTGCAGTATGTGATGTGGTTGCACTCCTAAGGGGGAGTGAAGAGAACTTTATATGGCAAGATTTTTCATGCAAAATTTCCTTTTTCATTGATGTCAAAGGGGCAGAGAAATTCATGTGAAAAATTTATGCTTGTGCAAGTTGTCTAATCTAAAGGAAAAGAAAGGGAAGAAGAAGCGGGAGATTGTGTATGTTGTCTTTCATGGTTTTTCACATCATGTGTTTCCATCAATGACAAAGGGGGAGATTGTTTCAAGTATGGATGTGTTTGGTTGTGTTTTCATTTATGTCAACACAGTTCAGGTTGATTGCATATGGTACTTATATAGTTGAGATACTATAGAAGTGTTTAGAGTACATGGAGCTATATTTATGAAGTTGTAGTTGTGTTTTTTCCAAGTGCTTTTGAGAAAATTTAAGAGCTAATGAAGGCAATGTTGAAGTGTGTGTTTTGAATGTGCTTTGGTATTATGATCTTCATTTATTTTGTGTTGATCCTATGCCTATTCAGATCTGTAGTTGTGTTCATGAGCCTCAATGGATAATATATCCTAATTTTTAGCTTCTGATTCGATGGAGAGTGAAAGATGTGTTCATCAGTGTGTGAACTGGTTTGGTAAAACTATTTGTTTGTGGACTGGGAGATGATTCATTTTGATGGTTTCTATGTTCTGACAAATGTGCTTATGATTTGGCACTCTGAAAGACCTACTCTAGAGCTCCTGTGTGTTTCTAGTTGGTTCGGTTAGACTATTGATGAACATTTTGTGAATGAAGATTGTTACAATTGTTGTAGATGTAACTGAAGGTTTCTTAGAGATTGTTAAATATCTGGTGAAGAGTGTTGAGTGATCCACATGTGATCACCTTGCTGGAGATGTGTGTACTTCAAAGATCATTGGTGTTTTCATTAGGTTTGGCCGACCTAGTGTCTACATGTTACATAAATATTTTGCATTGAATTAAGGAAGCATGTGTTTGATCCAAGATATTTTTTGGGTCCTAATCAAATATTTAATTGGTTCTCTCTCATTCTTATCCACCGTAGGAATGTGGAGTAGTCGACCTAATTTGAATTTCTAAATTGAAGAATTTTTATCCAACCTTGGAGAATGCTTCTAGGGTTGAAGATGGTATAAAAGCAAGTCAATATGTTGTGAATTCAACAAGGGAATCAATCAATCAATCATTCAAAGAAGTGAAGTGTTTGAAGAAGTGCAAAAAGAAGAGCATGCAAGAGTGAATTGAGGCAACAGTACTTTGATGTGTTAGATTCCTAAAAGCATTAAACTGAAGGTATCTACAATCTTCTGATCAAGTTGTGAATGTGTGGAACCTTAGTGGTGGATCTTTATTTATCTTTCTTTTTTTGTAGGCAGTGAGCCTCCTTCTGGACAATGAGTCCTTTTTCGGCAATGAGCCTTTGTATTTGGTAGTGAGCCCTTTGGCAATGAGCCTTTGTATCTAGTATTGCATTATTACTATATTGTGATCTAGTCCTCACTGTGGTTTTTCCCTCATTGGTTTTTCCACATAAATCCGGTGTCTCTCATGTTTTCTTTCTATTATTTGCATTTCATGTTTACACTTAATAGCATATTGATTTGAACTAGACTTGATTAAGGTTAGAAGTAAAGTAATTTGATATAACTGATTCACCCCCCTCTCAGTTGTCTTGTGCATTTCAACAATCATACCCAAAGTTTCCACTCAAACTACCACAATACTTTTCTTTGATCAAATTTTCCCTCATAGAGCACTTTGTCACACACAACTGAGCACCCTTAAATAACAAACCATCTTGTAACACAAAATCAAAATACTCACTATGAAAAGCATCTTGAGATTGACTGCAAACAACCAATGCATCTTTGAAATCATCATCATCCTTATACATATATTTTAGTGAATCTATCCCCACACTTTGGAGTTATATGCCTTGCACCATCATCGATCTCCTACTCAAGGCATCAACAAACTTATTTGCTTATCCCTTCTTGTGCTTGATTGTAATGGTGTAGGCTTGCAAATAATCCATCCATTTCATGTGCCTCTGACTCAATTTGTCTTGATTGTTCAAAAAGCTTAAAGCATGATTATCTATGAAGACAATGAATTCCTTTGGCAAGAGATAGTGTCTCCATTTCTTGATGGATTTTACCATTGCATAGATCTCAAGATCATATGAGTAATACTTCATTTTGGCTTCATTGATCTTGTCATTGAAAAATGATACCGACCTCCCTTTTTGACTCAAAACTGTACCAATGGCATACCTGCTTGCATCACACTCAATGGTGAACAACTTGCTAAATTCAAGTAATGTAAGTATGGTTTGTTGAGACACTCTTGTCTTCAAGTATTCAAAACTCCTCTCAACTTCATTAGTCCATTGAAACTTATTCTTCTTATCTCCTTTGATGGTATTAATGATAGGTGAAAAAATGTGGCTAAAATTCTTGATGAACTTCCTATAGAAACTAGCCAATCCATGAGATCTCCTTGCCTCTGCTTCTATTTTAGGATTCAACCAACTGATTATGGCTTCTACCTTTGTGGGATTCATCTTCAAGGTACCTTTGGATACCACAAAACCAAGGTAAACAGGTTCTTTTTTCATGAATTCACATTTATTGTGGTTGATCATCAACTTCTCCTCATTCAACTTCCTCAAAACCATATCCAAGTGTTGCAAGTGCTCCTCCTTTGTCTTGTTGTATACAAGGATGTCATCCAAGTATACCACCACAAATCCTCCTATGAACTTCTTTAGAACCTCACTCATTAGCCTCATGAAAGTGCTTGGGGCATTTAACAACCCAAATGGCATCACTAGCCACTCATACAAACCCTCATTAGTCTTGAAGTTGGTCTTCCACTCATCTCCTTCCCTTATTCTGATTTGATGGTACCCACTCTTCAAGTCAATATTTGAGAAGTAGCATGCACCTACTAAATTGTCCATCAAGTCCTCCATCTGAGGTATAGGGAATCTATATTTGATTGTGATCTTATTAATTTCCCTTGAATTAGTACATAACCTCCAACTTTCATCCTTCTTGGGTGCCAAGACAATAGGAATAGCACAAGGGATCAAGCTTTCCCTTATGAGACCTTTATCCAACTCTTGAATCTGATTTTTGATCTCTTCATTCTACTTGGGTGTCATCTTGTATGTTGCTTTGTTTGGAAATATTGCACCTGGTATGAGATTAATATGATGACTCACATCCCTTATGGGATGCAAATATATAGGAAGCTTCGTGTCCACTATGTCTTCATATCTATCCAATAGGGTCTGCACCTCTTTAGGTATCTCCTCTCCATCTGTTGTTGTCATAACTGATGTAGGCTTCCCAATGATGACATAACCAATATCTTCTTAATTCAAACTCTTCAAAAACTCTTTCTCCTTGACCATCATCACACTTGGTCCTTCATGAACTACACTATCATCTTCTTGTATGGGTGAAAGGGTATATGACATCCCATCCTTCTCTATCACATATATATTCTTATCCTCATCATGTTTGACCTTGTAGGGACCAATATTAAATTCAACCCAAGCCTTCTCATTCACCAAAACTTGCTAACCCTTATTGAGCCATGAAACTTTGTAGCGTGTTGGATGAGGATTCCTTTTCATTTTCAGTTTTTCTATCATCTCCAAAGACACAAGATTATCAGTGGAACTAGAATCTACCACTACTTTACATACCTTTCCCTGTGCTTTGCAAGTTCTCCTGAATAATGCCTTCCTTTGTGGGGGTTCTTTGGTGGTTGGCACCTTGATTAGTTTCCTCCTTAACATCAAGGACTCACCTACCTTTGGAGCAACATGTAGAGAGGGTGAGTTAACACTTTCATTGTCTTCTCCATGCACTATTTGAGTCCTCCTCTCACTACCATGAGAACTTGATGCTTGTTTGTCCAGGAACTTCCAAACTGGGTGTCGAAATTGATTGCAACTATAACATTTTCCTAAGAAAGTGTCGGATCCTCTCTCTTGTCCACCAAACCTTCCTCTACCACCAAATCTCCTTCCTTTGAAGTTACCTTTGCCATTTGACTATCCACTTTGTTCTTGTTGGTTGCTTGGTTCACCTTGTTTCTTTTTTGACTGCCCTCTTGCACCAAAGTTGCCTCTACCTCTGAATTTTTTTCCTCTTCCTCTTCCTTTCTGCTCTTGCCTTCTTTTGATTATTTCCTCTGCCTTGGTTTCCAATTGGAAACACTCCTTAATTGTCCTAGGAGTTGTAAGACCAATCTCATCTTGTATATTGTGTCTAAGGCCATTTAAGTACCTTGCAACTTTCTCAACCTCATCTTCAGTATGTCCTACCCTTGTGCTTAATTTATGAAATTCCTCAATATATGCCATTACATCTAACTCCTTTTTCTTCAAATTTTGCAGCTTTCTAAAGGTTTGCATTGCATAGTCTATAGGCAAGAATTGTGTCTTTACTTTGGCTACCATCCGGTCCCATGATTTTATCTTTGACTTTCCCTTCTTAACTCTTTCATCTTGGGCATATTTCCACCATGTTATGGCAAGGCCCTTCAACTTAGTCTTTGCAAATTTCACCTTCTTGTTGTCTTCTATCTCCTCAAATTTGAAGAAGTTATCCAAAGCATCTATCGAAGCCAAAACTTCCTCATTGTCCATCTTGCCACCATACATAGGTACTTCCACTTTCACTTTTGGAGTATTGTCACCCTTGACAACCTTTAGCATCCTGACCATGTTCTTTTCCTCAGGGTCCAATTCTTCATCCTCATCTTGAACTCCTGCTTGAGGGTTCTCACTCTCAACCTCTTCCTCCTTATCACTTTGGTCAACACTGACCATTCCTCTTCTTTGATTATTTTCTAGGGCTGCTATTCTATCAAGGGTTGCTTCTTGTGATTCCTTGTAGAGCCTTTCCTTATGGAGTAACTTATCTTTTAGTTCTTTGACCTCTTTGCTTGTTGGATTACTCTTTGGAGGCATTTTGCTTATGCCCACTCTCATTCACTTTCCCACTTCCAATTAGAACCTTTTCTTTGATACCACCTGATGTAGATAAGGGGAGGTTTGGCTTGTACTAACACAAATTATCACAATTAAATCACTACTTAAGCCTCAAGACCCCTACAATGATGATTTCCACTAACTCACTAGTCTTTTCAACTAGGTCTCCAAAATGTTTTTTTAAGACATATCTTTTATAGAAGTTCGTCTCTCCATGAAAACAAGACCTTTTCAAATACCCATTAGGCCATACTCTAACATATCTCCCTTGTGTCATAGGTTGTTTTGGAAAAAGTCTGACTAATTTGGTCTGCTACACCTAAAACACAGCCAATTAGACCACTTTTAAAAAGCATCCACTAAGAATTCACTTCCCAATCAATTAAAATATTCACAAAAATTTCAAAATAGTCACATAGGGTCCCAATCCCAGGGTTTTAACAATATACAACTCCCACAAGTTGTTTTCCCACACTATCACTATCATACCTAGCCTAACACATGAAGATGTTAGGCTAGGGCTTTGACAAAACCTCTAAAAAATCCATCCCCTGCTCCAAAAGATAATAATAACATGAAAAAAAACCTTAAGGCCACCATTCCACCGAGTTTGGCTAAAGTACAATGGTGGAATGGTCTGATAATCACATTTTGTTCCCAAACCCTTGAAAAAGGAGGGTTTCTATGCGGTCTGAGACAAAATGCTTCGAAAAAGCTTATATCCTACTTAAATTCCACCACACCAAGTTCAAATGAGGTCTTAAACTCTGTAACAACCTTTAACATAAGTCTTAGCTCATGACATTGTTGTACGGGGTCGTACAGAGCAAGAAAACATAAAAAAATGCACTCAAATTGTAGAAAACAAAGCCTCTTTCACTTTTTTTGTCCACCAAATGATACAATGATCATGCCTCGAAGTTTTTGAGGATAAAAAAATACCATGAAACTATAACTCATCAATTACAAATGAGAAAAAACTCAAGTGAATGTTCAAATTCATCTTATATGAAATTTTTCCAACGTTTACATTCTGTTAACAACTTTTACCCAACGCCTAAGAATGACACTACATGACACCAAAAATGCAAAAATGGTCTTGTGTCGACCTTATTAGATCAATTAGGTGACAAAACACCCAAATTACTAACCTAAACACCTAAATGCATCACTAAAACCAACATGACCATGGTGCCCCTGCACCAGTATGATTGCTTCTTTAAAACTTATCATAGTAGTTTTAATTTGTTTCTCAACAATATATGGGATAATAAACATTTATGAAGGAAAACTAAAATTATTTTGATCTTAGTAAATAAATATGCATTTGAGGACTTAAGGTTTATGACAAAGCCTTATGTTATTATGTCCTTTTAAAACCATAGGGATCATTTGTTATTTCTATATATAATTCATTAATGGCTTTTGGAGCAAAATATAAGGCACTTATTTGTAATTTATCTAATCACGCACACATTACACAAAAAGTATGAAAAACATCATAAATTTCAATTTATCCTTCTTTGTTCATTCACTTTATTTAGAGGTGTAAAGAAAATTCTTAATTAATATTTTTACTTTAAAAAACTTATTCACCCAATAGTAAGTGTTACCATTTCTACAAGTTGGGGATCTCTTAAGATTTCAATTTTATAATTGGTGTGATTTGTGTTAGTGAAAAATGAAATTGGGTCTATAATTCTATTTCAAGAGTTAGTAAAATTTAATTAAGTCTTAAGTCTTATATGTGTGTGTCAATTCTTTATATAATTTTAGAGGAACTCATTTGAGTGGCACCTACACTATTCATCACATATTATCACAAGGTTTCCATAGAACCACCCTCTAAATCACAACAAAATTTAAAGTGTAGGATAGAATAACCCTCTCTCATCATTTAAATTATTCATGAAGCCTTTCCAATTAAAGATATTTAGTGTATTACTAGTTTGATAACAAACTCCTAAAACTTTAGAGAAAAATATTTAGTGAGCTTTTTAAGCAATTTTGGTCACTAATAGAATGATCCAACACCCCACCAACACTCTTATACACATGAAACATAGCTCAAATAATTGTATTTGCACATTACATGTGTCTACCATGTCACTAGCTACAACACATAAGCCTATAATTACCTTATTGAGATTTGAGGATAATATTAAACTCTCCATCATCTATCCAACACTTTGACTTTTATCCTACTTCATTGTAGCATAAATCCCTCATTTACATATTTTGTTTTTTAATATTATGTATCCAATCTATTTTGGATAAACCATTTGAAATTGTGATGAATGGCTTTAGTTGACTAATTTTGAATGTATGACATAGGCATCAATAAATAGATGCAAATTCATGCAAGCTAGAAAGTTATTTTTTTCTTTTAGTAAGAAATTAACATGTCAACTTATTTTATATGACTATGCACTTTTAACTTATAATTGAACACTCCACTAAGTAGATAGTGAGCCCACCAAGTATGTCATGATATATTCTAGCTAGATCAATGTGGCATTCACATATTCACTCTTATGCATAAATAAACCTATTAGCCATATTGCCCATCAATCTTATAGACCAATAAAATGCATCCATGTGATGCCATGTTTCCTCCTCAATTAGCCATAGCTATGACATTGAACCAACAAATAATAGGTAAACACAAATGAGCACATCATCCTTTAGTCATTCAACTATTCTAATGGGAATGTGACACATCTTACCCTTTACCATACTAGTGAAGATATAAAATTAAAGTGGCCATATTAAAATAATATTGCATTGATCCCACCACATGGTTCTTAATGGTATGTTGCAAATTTTAATTTGACCAAACACAAGCCATATTATCCCTTTTTGATGTTATGTTTCATAGTACTTCCACATGATCAAACTATAATCCAATCATATTCCACTAACTAGTAAAATGGATGAGATAATATTATTTTTGAGAACAGTAATAACAAGACTTTTCTCTCTAAGAAGCTAAATCTTCATTATCACTAGACACTATACTTTTGTAAACACCGACTAATAGACGACAATTTCACACGTTTCTACACACTTCTCTGCAGCATAACAATCATTTATTTTCATAGCTGCCATAGCAATCTATTGTAATATCAAGCAGGAATCCACTGTATTTCAACGCCATAGTTCCATTCCATTGGAGAGAGCTGAGAATTCATGTTGACTACACTAGTAAAAGCACTGCATCCTCCCTCATGAACTCTTATACGATGAGAAGTATAAGAAGTGTCCTTCAAGTAGGTGCAGCAAAGCTTACCCTTGCATGCCATGGCTTCTTCCATCTCATTCTCAAATCGATGACACAAACTGATGGACGTACAGTTGAGAGGAGACAATAAAAGCCTTTCTGAGCAATTCAACAACATAACAGTATTACGACTTGAAATATTGAATGGCAGATTCTCATCAAGATAAAATCCTCCTACGCTATAATCTACAGAGGTGCATGAGTCACTTGCCACAGCTGGAGGTAGGATCACCATTCGGTAAAACCAGGGCTCAATGCTCATGATGGGATAAAATATACCACCCAGTGACCTAAACTCAAGCTGATTATTGTTGCAGAATATACGATAACTTGGATGCCCACAACTATCATCAGTGCTCAAAGGGTATGGAACGTTACTCGTCCCACAATTAGGGCATGTAAACATATCACTAGGCATGCTAGAAACCATTACAAACATCAAACAAAATAGCCCATATATCAATCCCATCCCCATTGTCGTGTTCCGATAAGTTGCCCTTGGATCAAAGATGGATTGATCTTAAAAGAATCAATAGTTCAATGATAAAACACTCAAATAACAAATGAAAGACATCACTTGGATCAAAGATGGATTGATTAATGATAAAATACTCAAACAACAAATGAAAGATCCTAGATTTGAATCCTAACTAATCTATGATGTATTCTTATAAATTGCACTCAGATCAAAGATGGACTGATTTTAAAGAACCAACAATTCAATGATAAAACACTGAAACAACAAATAAAAGATCATAGATTCGAATCCTAACTAATCTATGATGTATTCTAATAAATCACTCTTAGATTAAAGATGAACTGAACTTAAAAAACCAATAACTCAATAATAAAACGCTCGAACAACACATGAAAGATCCTAGATTGAAATGCTAACCAATCTATGAAAATGCTCAACCTCTTGCAGCAGAAGAGCAGCCAAAGCCTTTGAAGACAAGAATGCTGGAGGGAATGAAGAAGCAGCAGCTCTGAGGTGTAAATATATCTCGTCTCCAAGAGCACAAAATGCTGTCTTACGTACCATTTTCCATATTATTAATCAAAAAGTGGGCAACCCTAGAATCTTCTACGGTGGGCAGATTGTGGCCCTATAATTAGCAAACAAGTTGCCAAATCCTCAATTGGCTCACACAAAATAAGTTATCCATGGTATTTATTCTAGACAAAAAACTGACAGCAAATTCAAATAAACAAACGGAATTAAGATTAGTCATATATCACTTTATGGTCCCTCGACAGGTGTCTCGTTCTATGCGCCTAAAAAGTTAGGGCACCAACTATTTTTTACACTTTTCTGACACTTGCCCCGTTTATGGCAGTGCTTATCATTTTTATTTTTTTCTTGCTAAACTTAGCCCCAGCTTTTTGACACTTAGGCTTGTTCTGGATAAATCTTTTTTTTTTATTAAAAGTTGGTTTCTACTTATGCTTTGTTTTTCCTAAAGTGTGCTCCACTTACTAATTTGGTAATTTTATAATTTAGGAGTCAACATCACTTTAATTTTGAGATATTGAAGTGTCAAGTGAAGCAGATTTACATTTTTTTTAATCAAAATATTCCTTATTTGTTTATATTAAAATCTTATGATAAAATGGATTTTGAGGTTCGCCGTACATGATTTTAATCTATTCTTAGGTTGGCTACTTTATGTGATCATGAAGTCTTGTGGGCACTACTCATTTCCTTTTAATATTTTCCCAAACGTCATTGAGTACGTGTAGAGGAATAAAGCATAATATTTAAATTTAAGCAATGATTTGGGAGTTATAAAATAAATATTATAATTACATTTAGAAATCAAGGATATTTTTTTTGGTTGGTAAAGAAGCATACTCTGTAGAAGGAATCAAGGGAAGGGATACTCCTAGTGGGTATGTAATCTAGATGTTGGCTTTGTTGTTGGTGGTACTCAGAGTTAAATGCTATAGAACATGATCATCTTTTGTCTCTATTTAACATCAAAAGCAAATATAGATAGGGGCCATACCAATCATGTATTCATTCGAATCAATGTAGCCTTCTTGATATTTCTTCAATCAAGACACCCATCTATTAGCTCACCCTATAGATAGTACCTTTCTTTTGATATTGGGTTTTTTAATTGATAATGATATTATTGTGTAAATATCAAAAATTCATTTATCATTATGTTAGATTTTTAGTCAGATATAGTGTTTTCTTAGTAGTATAATTGTGTGGTTTATTAATTCACTTCTATAAGTGCATCATCGATCTCCATGAGTGTGAAAATAAACCTAATATATGGGTATAAACTTATAAATTGTGGCCTTAATCTAGCAAAACTCTTGTCTTAAACTTGTTCTCATCTTTGTCTAGTTTGCACGTTAACCCTACACATGCATGATTTATATCATCTCATGATTCTCTCTTGATGATTGCACGTTTGCATGTTTCCAAGACTTATATGGTAGATGGCTTATCCTGTAGATATATGCTTTGGTTTTTTAGCACAAGATGCCCATAATGACACATGTGCTAACCTCTACTTCATGTTGATAATTTGTTCATTTTTCACTTGTGCTTGGTTAGTGTGATGCCAACTTGTGAGCTATATAAGTTTGATTATAGTATTTATTGTAAATTGTGCTATGATAGACTAATTGTGATTACATAGATTGGAGATAATAGGTGTTATTAGTATTCTTTGAGATGTTATATGTAACATGATTTATGTGCATGAGAATATGATAAATTGGACTAATTATACTTCAATTATAATCTCTATTATTAGGTTTGATATGTCCAATGAGTGTTCAAGACTTATTCATGTGTATGGAAGTGGAAGGTATGTGGAGGAGAGCACCATGGATATCACTTATCATCTCACTTAAAATTGCACTTAAAATTGTTTGAAAGTTTGAGATCTCTTTTTATATTTTAACTAGTTTGAATAGTTTGAATGGTCTAATAGAAGACCATGTGGCATATATGAGTGTATCTACTTACATATCTATAGTTTTTTAATCTTCAAGTGTGTTTTTTTAGTTGATTTCCACAATTCCTAGAGAATGGTGGAAAGTGTGTACCTCTTTATTAATTCATTTTGAGTGACTTTTAGGGTTAAAGACACTTTGATGAATTTATTTGATTTTTAAATTGAATTACAAATATTTTTTATTTAATAATTGAGATTCTTAAAGCATCTTAGAATTTGTTTTTTTATCATTTTTTACATTTATGATTATGATTAATTTTAAGTTAATCTCTTGGGTTGGAGTTTGTTTAATTTCTTATTGAGTTAGGTTTCATTCTTATGACAAAAGGAAACTCTTATCTAATACTATGAGATTATCCTATTTTGGGGTTGAAAAGGTGAGAGAAAATTTTTGATATTAACTCTAGCAGAGTTTGATGGTATGAAGTATCTTAGGAAATTTTTTCCTTTGTGGGTATTTGTTCTATGGAAGGACATACTTTTCATTTCTATGTGGATGGATTCTTAGAGATTGTGGAAGTTTCCTTAGTGTTTTAGTGGTTTTTTTCTTTATTTTTATTGGTTTGGATCTCCATGAAGCTTAAATCTTATGCTTTTTAAAATTCTCTCAAATGATTAGTGTAAGGCACATCTATGTTTAGCTCTTGCCTTACACTTATTATTTTTTTGATATATTACGATTTATGAACATAACAATTATATGGTTAGCATGTCCTAATATCCATATTATTTTATGATTAATTATGTCTATTATCATATACTTATGATATTTTTTTGGAATGTGATAGGAAAAGATCATGTCATATTTTAATTATTGAATAGATACTATGACTTGTTAAGTTTTAATTTCTATGCTAAAGCACCATACTGCTAAATAATATGAAATTGACTGAAAATCACTCGTGTTATAATTAGATTTTTAATTAATATTATTATTTTTAAATTATTCCTAATTAAGTTTTCATAAAACATGATGATGAATTGACACAATCTATTTCTTTATCTATGATTTTTTTTGCAATATTTGATGTATACAAATAGATGTGTAGTTCCTAAAAGTATAATGTTTAATGAGGTGGCAAGTTAAGAAGTAGCTCATAGATTTATTTAATAAATATATCACTTCATCTAATGAAATGATGAGAGCATTCTTATGTGTTGACCAACTCACCTCATCATTGTGGGTATGGAAGACCCAATGACACTTATAAGTACTTTGGTGTGTTCTCTCATCATATTTTTTTTAATTTTTATTTATGCTATCACACCTTTGGATGTGTCAAATTGTGAAATTTATTTATTTAATTTATTAATTATGTTGATTTCTAATGATATAAAATTATGGTTGTCATAAACCTTTGTAGTCAATTTACTTCATTTGGGTCAATTTTATAGTTCTTTTCAAATGTTTTTTTAAATTCATTGGCATAGTATTTAGTTTTAACTTTGTTGGGATCGATTTATTGAAAATTGGGGTTTTTTCTAATTTTTAGTTTACATTAGTTTTTCCTAATTTATAAAATTAATTTTTTTAAAACAAATTATGTAGTTGTATGTCGGTTCAACCTTTCAAAACATATTTGTTAGTTCAATTTTAATTTTTTTTGGGAAGAATTAATAAATGTTTTATTTTATTCATTTCATTTTGATTTTAATAAATAGATAAAACAAAAAGAGAAGAGAAGAAATATTTTAGGACAAGAAGAAAAAAGTAAAATAAAAAGAGGTTAAAGAAAAACAAGAGTAGTCACAAAAATACACTTATTGTAAATAACATAATGATCCAATGAACGCATTAACAAGGAACATCATAATATAGAAGATTGTGGTGGTCAAGACTATGTGATGGATAGAGCACTAGAAATATAGTGAACAAATAAATAAAATTAGGAAATCAAAAAAATACATAGAAAACACATTGTGCAATAATTGATGCAACATTTAGTTCATATAAGTGGATGGGGATGATGGTGATTGACCATAGAAATGTTAAGGAGATGGATGGGTGTTGGTTCAAGCATAAAATATCAATATGGTATTATATTTTTCCCTTGATCAAGTTATCAAATATATATTGATTTGATGGTGATAATAATAGTGTTGTTAATTATAACAAAATTGCAAGGATAATGTTCTTAACAGTGAAAAAAATAGAGGATTATGAATGAAATATCTAGATGATAATGGAATTTTGGATTTGAGAAAGACAATGAACAAATCCTATGAATGTTTTTGGATGGGTGTGAGATGATAAACATGACTTGTTGAGATTTGGAATTATTTCATATGAGTGAAATATTTTAGGGATCATTCTTTAGATTTGGATTATTCTTTGGTTGTGAACATGATGTTGAATTAGGCCAAATACAATTAAAATGAAGAATCAATCAATAAATTAGACTAATTAAACCATATTCCCAATGAAATATTTGAAAATGCTAATTAGAAGCCATGAAAACATGAAATAAACTCAAAATTTGATAAAGGAAACTAACTAAACACTTGCAAACCTGATCCCATTGGGGGATTGGTGATGAATTGATGTGGAATGATCAGCCCTTTCCCAGACCCTATTGATGAAACAATATTCAAAGTGGTGCTCTAATGGAGGAATGACTAAAATTGATGCTAAATGACCAAATGATCTCAAAGATTTCTCTAAAAATGACTATAGTGCAATTACCCTCAATGCTTGTGGATGAATTTCTCATGAAATGGAGGCTATTTATAGGAATTTTAGGTGAATCAATGGCTAGGATCAATTTGGTTGATCAAGGGATGCAAATTGATGAGAAGAATTGGCATTGATCAAGGATTCCAATCCATGGACAAAATTGAAAGATCACATGGATTCATGAATTTAATCAAGGGGTGAAATTGATTCAAACAAACACAAATCCTTAGTTTTAGGAGGAATGTGCAAGATATTTCCATGTTGGAGGGAGATATTTTTAATGTAGGAGCATCCGAGCAGATTGGTAATCAGCATCAACAAAAAAATTAAGCTTCAACATTTTTGGTGTATTTTGGGGTTTATTTGGCATCTCTCAGCTTTGGAAAACTCTTTTTGTGTTTAGATTTGCATAAAATCAGTTTTTTGTCAAATCATCATCTTAAGGCTCTACAAGCAATTTTCAAAAATTATTTATGGAAAACTCATAAGGATCAAAGTAAAATACTTTGGTAGGGTTATTCATGGAGGTGGCGTGTGAAATGTGCAAAAATAATCAAAGTCATACCTTTTCTAGTTTGGAAGATTTTAATACCAGAAGTTTGTTAAAATAATGTTGATAATTTTCAGAAAGTTTAAAATTTTAAAATCCATGAAGGTTTAGGAAAAATCCTTTTGTAGGGGTCCTTGGGGTACCATTCCAAGCTTTCACGCCAATGTTTTTGTGAATTGGAGAACTTTTATTTTTTTCGCCTGTCAACACCCGATTGTGTGCTTCCAAAGCACCAATTTGATTAATTTTACTTTGGAAAGGTATTATGGAGGCCATGGAATTCAAATATCAATTTTTGTTTCATATTGAAATGTGGGAAAATGTTGGAAAGGAAAATGGACTGACAACACAAGAAAGGAAATCCCTAATCCTTAATTTTCGCTTTTATATTGTTGGGGAATGGTTCATTCAAGGAAACCTAGGATCCCAAATTGGATTGACTATCAACACCAAGGTGATTCAATTCTCAACAAGGGAGACCTAGGAAGATTCCTTAGGCTTCGAAGGGTTCACCACCAAGCAAAAGCTTGGAAAAGACAACTTAACATTCAACTCATAAAAACTAGTAATGCAAGCCAAATAATAAGTGCAAATGACAAAATTAAGTAACAATAAGTTAGGATGTATGTACCTAGGAATTATGGAAATGTGATAAGGATTCTAGAAATACAAAAATCTGCAAACTTCAAATGATCTTCAAGTCTTCAACCTAAATCTGCAAACACAAACACACAAGAGGAGAAAAACTTGTTCATCGAACTAGTAAATGGGGGTTTTCCTTAGTCAAACCTCTTGGTAATTAAACCTTGGAATGAAATGGAATAATGAAGGGAAATGATGAATGAACAAAGTGCTATGTTGCAACTCACCAAACCCTTGTTATGAAATTTGAAAACTTGTGTGAAGTGGCTAGCTTGAATGTAGATCTTGAATTGGATGAATTCTTGATAGATCTTGACTTGAATTTCTTGCTTGAATCAAAACCCTACATCACAATTGTTAGCTCAAAAACACACATGATGCATGAATATATTTGACATGGTGCTTGAATCTTGATGATGGCTCCAAATTCTTGATTAAATGCTCTTGAATGCTCTCTTGATCACAAATTTTCTATAATGCATGAATACTCAAGTTGCTAGGATGCTATCATGAATGCTTAGGATGAAAATGAATGAAAAAACCTTGTATTTATAACTATCCATGCTTAATATCCTAAAATTATGCCACAACAAGATGACATATGAATCCATTAATTAAAGGAGGCTAAATCTCGCCAAGATTTAAAACTAATTCCCAAAAATAACCTAAGGGGAGGCGGTGTCTTAGTCTCGAGGCTTGAAACTCGAGGCACAGACTCCAAAAAGGGGCCCTTTTAAGGTGCTTTTGAAAAGAGGGTCCCAAGACCTTTGGAGGAAAAATACACCCTAGGTGGCATCTTAGTCCCAGTCCAAAAATCAAGGACACACAACCAAAATCATTAGATTATCATTTATCCTTTGATGTTTGTCGAGATTAGCCATAAAAAGATATAATTTATTAGGCTTGTGGATGCAAAATAGGACCAATTAAGGCATAAATAAGGATAAACAAAGCAAGGCAGGCTCAAACAAGTGTGAAAATTCAAGGGTGTGCATTTTCCTACACTACACATATTTAATTGTTTATCTATTGCATAAATCATATGGGGGCATTTGGAACATAAAAGAGGTTAAAAATCAAGATTTTAGAGCTTTTAAAATTCCCATAATAGAGAAAAACGCCCTTTGAGTAAAGGCAGCATCTGGGGGAGTTTCTAGAAGTTTAAATGCCTCATTTAAGGCTGAATAATCATAGTATACAATAGAGCTATTCTTGGGGGAGAGTTAGGAGCCCATTCTAGGGCAATAATTGTTGATTTTCAATGCATTTTTTTTAGGGTTTTTGAAGAAAAATGTGGGAAGGAGTTTGTGAGGAATGGGAAGGAGAAAGATATCTCTATAGAGGTATTCATTCGAGGTTTTTGTTGCAGGTTGGAGCAGCACCGGTGAAGGAAAGATAATGTGCCAATGTGTGAGAGGTGCAGATATTTTGGGAGGAGTTGTATGAAGGTTTGTGCAGCAACAAAGGGAGTTTTGTAGCAATGAGAAGAAGCTACAGAAAGAGCAAGGAATGCTCATTTCTTGAGTAGATTGTTTCTTAAAATTTGTTATTTTTTCAATATGAATGGAAGACATTCTCATATTTAAATTAAATGTTTTTCCTTTGTTAATATTTGTGACTTGTATGAGTCTGTGGATGGATTGGTGTTTTTGTTTGCATCAAGTTTGAATTTGAATTGGGGGAATATTCCTTTGCAAGTGGGAGAAATTGGAGGGGTTAAAAATATTAGTCAATTAAATAATTAGAATATTATTTAATTGTGCAAGATGGGGGACTTTAAAGATTCAATTAAACAATTAACTCACTTAATTAAAAGGGGGAATTAATGACATTTAATTAAATAATTCAAATTATTTTATCAAATGAGAGGACTTGAGGAATTTAATAAAATAATTCACATTATTTAATCAAATAGGATGAAAGTTAGCATGTAAGGGTGAATTAACCTAATAATGATGATTAGTCAATTAATAAAATAAAATTGTGAATTTAATTAAACAATCAAGATTATTTAATTAAATAGTCGAAAGGGGTCAAATTATGATGAAAATGGTGTTAGTAATCAAGTTTGAATGTGTGATATTGATTGGGACAATTTTAAGAGTCTACATTGGTAAATATTTTCCTTTGGTTACTACCTCAATGACAAAAGTAATTGAAAGGAAAAATAAAGTTTGGGGGCAAAATTGAAATGGGATTAGATGCAATGGATGAGGGATGGGATATGAATTGAGAAGTTTTTAAATCATGTTTGTAACATTTTTCCCATGTCCTTGTTAAGGTCATAGGGAGGATGGGTTGGGTATGATGAAATGGATTATGCAGATTTGGTGGATGGTTAGGATGGGATGACATGATGAGAGGAATAAGTATGATGGAATGGAGCCTAACCCTAAGTGTAAGGTTCAAATAGATATTTTATTTACTCATGACACATGTGACTAATTTTTCATCATGGTACTTGTCCAAGGCACCACAAGAAGTGGTTTTCGACATTGAATGAATTGATTTCTCTTTACTATTTTTATTTTATATTTTTTTCTAATTTCTTTTAATATCTATATATTCAATTATCAAGTTTGATTTTGTCTATTTTAGTTGATCTAGATTATTCTGGAATTATCTATGTTGTGCCCTCAGCACACACACCCCATTCTGAATGGGGAACCTCTCTTTCCTTCAACTTGTCGGGTCATTTTTGTCACCGCCTCATTTTGTGTGCCTTCGTTTTGGTGTCCTAGATGGTCAGTGTGCCTCCGAAGTCTCATCTTAAGTTGACCATGTTTCACCCCCTCAAAATTTTCTAAATCTTGAATCCCCACAAAGTTCCTTTGGCACTTTTTCTTTTTCCAGGCAGCAGTGGGACCTTTCGTGCCCGGCTCCTTGGATTTCCCTTGCCGGATTTTTGGGTTGTTTTCGCACTTTAAAACGGCCATTGGCCCGCGTCTTCCCGACCTCCAGGGCTCGCCTCCCCGATCACCATTTCATAACTTATGCTATAATCGACCGTTCTTCGCGTGCTCCGAGCCCGGTCCACCGGATTTCTCTGCCCGAGATGCCTTCATGCCTTCTCTCTTTCAAACAATCGTCAACTCACAAACCTCCCGCTGCCATCCCAAAATTTGAACTCACCAACCCCTTGGCTCACCGTACCTGTATTAATTAGGTGCATTAAATGCACTTAAGGGTATAAATAAACCATGTCAGGATTAATCCAAGCAGTTGCAAAGACCTCCCAGACTTTGTCGATCGTCACCCTCACGCCCGCTACCTCCCTTCGTCATTCTTCATGGATTCATCAGTTGCATTCACCGAGTTCTCGAGGTATGTTTGTCCTCCGACCTCCTGTTATATATTTTTTATTTCACGCTTAGATAATGGATGAAAAGGGTTAAGATTCTTTCATTTGATAGAAGAACCATAGTTCTAGAAAACCCATGTCTTGAAATACCGAGAAAACCTACCAAATCACCTCATAGTTGAATCAGGATCATCTACTCGGTGCAGTTCTTCTTGCAGGGCACTCATGCCCTCCTAGTCTGAGGGTTCCCTTTGCCAATTAACAAAACCCAAAAGAAACATAACTTTAAACGGCAGGATTCATCTTTGGGCCCGGGACCCTGGAACTCCCTTGACAGACTGTCGTAGAGACAACATTGAATGAACTCCTTGTCTCATGTCATGCTTGTCAGGCCCGCTCCCATGGGATTCCATCCCTGGGATGTCATCTCCCTTTCACTGTTCCAAAAGGCATTTCCATCCCGTCTGCCTGAGCCTTGAATCATGCCCCTCTGTCTGTCGTCGGGTTTGCTAAGTAAAACCGATTTCTAATGGCCATTATAAGACTACCTTCCGCTCCTCGAATCTTGAGGTTCCTGGCACCGCATGAGTTAGATCAAGAAAAAACCAAGTCCTTACCCTTGTCGGGCCTTGACCGCCAAACGTCCGCCATCGAGACTCTGTCTCGTCTCGACCTTGCGAAATGAAAATTCGAGAGCATCTCTCCGGCCTTCGGACACCGATAATCCAATCACCACCAAGAATTCAATGAATGAACATGAGGAAAAATCAAATCCCAGGTCTGGTCCGTCAAGTTGCTCCCACCGGACCTCCGCTTGTGACCCGCTGTTCTAAACAACCACCCTCGAATGGATTTTCGGCCTTCGCGGTCCTAGCACCCAAACAAGAGTCACCAACCATCCTTCAGCATCGCGGGTTCCAAACCCCCAAACTCTGCCCCTAGAATTTCATTTCACCGAAGTTGTTCCAAACAACAAACACCAGACAACTTTCCCTCCTCATGGCTCTAGATGCCCCAATGATGATTCAAACACCTCCCAATCTGGAAACAAACATTGACCCACTTTCTTAAATTGGACCCTCTCCCACATGAACATTTCAAATCATCTAAATCTAAGGTCGAGAGAAATCATCTAGGTTGTCTTGACCTATTCGCCCTTCAAAAAAGCATTTTGATCACAGAAGTTCGGCCTCTGGGGCCCGGACCATCCAAACTCCCTCCAACAAACTATTGATGGTAATTTTGACTAAATGTTATATTTTTGAACAATAAATTATCCAATCTAATGATGTTTTGCATGGATTTGGCTAACCATTTGTGTTTTCATGATTCATTATGCTCACCTTGCCTCTGTGTGCAGGATATATGGAATCAGGTGCAGAAACCTTAGGGTGGTCGTAGAAAAGGATAGAGGAAAGAAAACAGGAAAGGCCCCTCATGGAAAAGAGGACAAAGACCAAATGAGGTACTAGTTCCAAGGGGAACCGTTGCAATCTAGAGTCACCACCAAGTGGAAGGAGGTCTCTGACACTAACATTGGACATGTGGATATTGATGACTTCACACAAAGGGTCAGGGTCAAACCTAAGACAGAAAGTGCAAGATTAATCATAAGTAGCGGGATAGCTAAAGTTGCAGGTTTCCCTCCCTCTCTGGTTGCCCCTGAACTAGTGATGGCTTGCAGGGAGGCATATTAGCTAGAAACTAGAACAATTGTGGATAGAGATGGGAATGTGTTGGTCAACATGTCTACCAAAGGAATAAGAAAAACCTTCCATATCCCTACCTTCGGGGAGATGGACTTACCAACTATAAAAGAGTGCAAGGAAATGTGGGATGAAGACCCCATTAAATACAAAAAGCTTATAAATCAGCATTGGCTCAAGGAGAAGAGGGGCAGTGTTGCAAAGGTTCCTCAGGAGATCTTTTGCAGCGATTTCTTTGAGGAATATCATGATCTAGTGACCCTACTAAGCAGAGTAATGGGACTCCCTATTGCAGCCTATTTTCAAGAGTGGTTGGTCTACTTCATTGAGCAGATTCTCCATGGAGAGGAGGATACTAAATTTTACTGGCAAGGAATAATCAACGATTGCTTCCATGAGCAATTCATGAATGTCGAGAAGACCTTCAAATTATATATGAAATCTTATCTAGTGTACTCACTGGCTGAACAGAGGCACTACAGTGATATTTTCAGAGCTCCGGATGAGGAACCTGGTAGGGAACTCAAAGTTTATGACAAGTACCCTCAGTTACAATTTAGAAATTTCAAGAAAGACTACTCCAGGGTGAATGATGCTTTCATATTTTATATCATCAGGTTGCTCGGGGGTAACTTTGAGAGGAGAGTATCTCATAGTGCCTGATAATTTCTAAAACAATATGTCATCTTATTCCTACAATATCCTAATTTTACATACATCCGCACCCAAGGGTTCTCAGAAAGACCAAATAAGCTGCCTCGGTATCCTAATGACCAAATAATAATGTTGCAGCTCTCTCGGCAGCTCCGACACATTCATGCCCTCCTAAGTAGCAATCATCTAGCAAGGATTCCTTATCCCCTTACACTCAGCCAAGGGATGTATGAGCTTTATACTTCCTAGTGTGCCTAGAACTCAGAGAAGGAATTAACCGAGTATCATTTCAAGCTCCACATGGCCTGGCCAAGGATGGATCCCTATGGCCACATCAGGAAAGCACTTGGACAAGAATATGCCCATATTCACAACATTGATTGCTTTTGGGCCAATTGTAAAGATGACTTTGAGGTGCGGATAAGGCACTATATGCAGATGATAGCATACTTTGTGAAGAGGGTGCACATATTATGGAAGAGGATGAGAGCATTGTGATAGACCCCAAATATAATGCAATTTCTAATCTACCACTACCATTAATTGATTGGAATGAGAAAGAGGTTGATGACCTCGATATTCTCACCAATCCTGTTGAGGCTCGCACAAAAGAATGGATTGATGGAAAGTTGCCCGATTGAAGCAACAAGGGGTCGTCCTAACTTATAAGGGGCTCAAAAGTGAGCCAAGTGGATCTGATGGTGGGGTAGCTGCTACATCAATGGGAGAAACATCAAAGTCCCCTCCACTCACTTGTTCAAAGAAGACAAAAGAGACTGACGAGCAATAGTCTAATCCAAAGGTGTATGCTAGAAAGGCCTAAAATGGAGAATCTTCCAAGAAACATAAGAAATCAGGTAGCATCACTGAAATTCCTGTAATTCAAGAAGATCCACTCCATGAGGGAGATTAAATGGAGGTTGATCAACTGCAATCTCCACCTATCTCATCTTCTGCTACAACAACTATTGTTGTTGTTACCATGCCACTTATCCTGCAAGTAGCAGTTGCCACCTCTTTGCCTGCAACAAATGGAGGCAACTAAGAGCTTAGAAGAGGAGGCAGATGACTACCATGAGCACCCTATATATGAGCATAGAGTACCTGATGAATTCATCTATGAATCATTTGGTGATGATGGCGAGGGTTTGGATCCAAAGATTATTTAAGAAACCTCTGACCCTGAGCTTGATGAGGAGCTAGCCAAGCAGCTCAAGGAGATTGAAGAGGAGGCTGAAAGATAGCCTTTTATTGAAGAAAAGACCACCACAATAGAGATAGAAGGCAATAGGTCTCCAACAGAGGAATGTGACCATTGCCCTAAGCATGATGAGGAGGTGCTCCCTCATGATAAGCAAGAAGAAGAGAAAGAAGATAAGCATGAAGAAGGGGCTAAAACTCATGAGAATCTGGAGATTGAGCAACCCGAAGAGCATGGGCATGATGAAGAAATAGAAGAAAAGGATGTCGAAAGGAAAGACAGCCCCAAGGAATGCCTTCCCATCAAATTCCCCATCAAACACACGGTGTTCATCCAGGACTCCGATGAAGAAAAGGAGGATACAAGGGCAGAGCAAGAAGCTCTTAATTGTAAAGATATTGAAATTAGAAAAGATGAAAAGGAGGGTGACCAAGAATCACCCAAGGAAAAGTCCTCAATGCCTGATTGGTTGGAAAAGCAACTAGAAAAGAAAGCTCTTGCTCCTAAGGACCCAAAAACAAGATTGGAGGCTATATTCGGCTAAGTTCAAATTAGCACCAAGAAGAAGAAGAAACCTAAAATTAGATCAAAGGTGACAATGGATGTCTCTAGATCTAGAGTGGTGCAGGTAGCTATGCCGATGGTGGGAGAACAAGGAATAATTTAGAACATCTCCACCATCAACTTGGGGATGGCCACCAAAGAATAGAAGGTAGATCAGCTCCAGGAGTTCATCGCCACGGTTGTGCATCTAATACAACAAGATAAAGTTTCAAAAGAAGCGCTCAAGGCACAAGTGGTTGATTTAACAACTTACATTCAGAAATGGTCATCAATAGAAGATTAGCCTACCACTTCTTCAGCCCTGCCATAATTGTTGTCCAAAGAACAGATAGATAAACTTGAAAGAAGAAAGAATCTAGATAAGACCATAGAGAGCTAGTTTTGGCAGGTCTAATATATTGGAAACACAGGCATCAATCTCATTGTCTAGATAGAAAATAATTTTATAGATTTGAAGAAGTCTCTTGAGGGCACAAGGAAGTTTTGTACAAAATTCTCAAGTATATATGGGTCCACTTACCCAAAAATTTAGGTTATCCTCAAACTACCAAGTGCGACTTGGGAAAATGAATTATCATTCAAAGAGGACGATCATTGGCTAATGGATGTATTGAAATGAAATTTTGACAATCAAAAGGAAAGCTTGGAACAAGTGCCTGATAAGGTGGATCTAGACAGTAAGTGGGCCAAGGAGGCCAGAGTAGATTGCCTATGGTACCTAGAGCTATTGATGGGGTATGATGTGCCTCTTGTCCGAGTTGATACAAAAAATATAAGGCCTCACTTCTAGAGGAAGATGGAGGATGGAATGTTAGATTGAATAACCATTGATTTCATGAGTTTTTCTACCTGAGCCTTTGCCCAGTTTGAGCTCTTCAGAGACCATGCTACCAAGTATGATGAAGACTGAGAAAATCTCTCCGACAGATCCAAAGAATGGATTTACCAGGTGTTGCGATCTGAGATCATAGAAATCGATAAACTCCAGCAGGTGATTCCTAAATTCATGGAGTATGATGCTTTGAAGAAGCAAGAAGGCAACCCTATTATTGGTGAAGAGTTCCTTATAGAATAGCTGCAGCAAAAGAGCAATCAACAAGAAGATAAAATACTACAATGTTGCCACTACAAGCCAAAATAGGGATAAGGACAAAATTATATTTTAAAATGTAATATATTTGGGGAGTAGGTGGAACCCCAGTTTGTAGTGAATCTTGGCCACACAAATGTAAATCAATCTTGGCAATTCATTCTAATTTTGGGACACAATAAATAGGGGGTTTCCTCTCATTTCCAAGAGAGAGTTGAGTTGTTGTAATGACATGTTGCAGAAATTTCAATAGAAATACATTGACTTTGGTGGATTTCTAAGTTTCTTTGCTTGTTTCATGATTCTTCTCTCATAGTTAGATGATTTAGTTATATTTACTTTGTTTTTTCAGTTAATTTTAGTTGGTTGGTATATTTATGAATTTTGTTCTATGGTTGTGAAGATTTCTGCTGTGTAGATGCCTTCCTAGTCCATAATTTTGGTTGTTTGTTGCTAGTAGATGGTTGTGTAAAGTTATTCTGGACTTAATTTCAAAGCTACCTCAAAATTTTATCTTTGTTCATGCATGTACATGGTGAATGAATGGTAGAATATTTGCAGTCCTTAGAAGATAGCACAGATTTCATGACATTGTGAAATTTTTGGTTAAGTGATTTTTTGTTTAAGGAAGTTGTCCACAGTGGAAACCTCCATGATCATTGTTCATTCATAGTTGCAGGTCCAAGAACCTCTTCTCTTCCCTGCCCTTTTTCCTTTGTTTTTAATAAGTAACCTATGCTAAGGTTCATTGCACATTGTAAAGCCAAATCTCAAGTCAAAACAAGAGTTCAAGATCATTGTCTGAATCTACAACAAATTGCGCATCAACTTCCCACTTCAAGAACTTCATCCAAAGACTCAACTTTCTTCTAGCCTAACTTCTGTAAGTCTGCCCTGTGATTACTAGAAAGATCACATCAAACATCAACTGAGATATTTTATGCAAGTCATGACCTAACATCTGAGAGACCTTGGGGTGATTTTCGGCAACTTGTGTTGGATATTTCCTTTCAAGAGAGATGATGCACCTATGCATTACCTGTGTTGGGAAAGTGTGCATAAAAACCCATCAATAGAACTAGCGTGAGAAGGAGGGCCCTTTTGGAGCTGAGTTGGATCAAATTGGGTCTTTCTCCCCTGAGATATTTTATAGAATACTAAGGTCTACACCAAACAAAGGGGTATATCAAGAGCTACCTCCCCCTACTTGAGCTAAGAGAGTAGAGAAAGGGGAAGCCTCCACCTCCAACACATCCGACCAGCCCATTTCGCTTTCACCATCGTCTTCTTCTATCCATTCATCTTCATCTTCTCCCTCATGTTGGGCGACACCTTCTCCCACTCATCCGCTTCAAACAACCTTCCAGGTTGCCGCTTCCACAGGGCTAGACGTTGCCTTCCAACCCAACACAGTCCAACTTCAAGGTGTTGCCCCACTGACTGTTGTTTCCCTTCCACAAACTCAAGGCAGTCTAGTGTAGCCACCTTCGCTGCCTCCTCCAATAGCATGGTTGGCCAATAATTCATCCCCTTTGGCCTTCAACCTTTACCATGATATGCCAAAGAATCCCGAAATATTTTGCAAGAAGTTCAACCCCTGGGATCCATAGAGGACAGCAGAAGAACATATTAATATTTTTTGAGATAGCCTTAAAGACTATGTAGATTATATATGAGGATGTGGCTTGCCAGCTCTTTCCCTACTCCCTAGGGGAGGAGGCCTTTTACTAGTACGTTAAATTTCTGATAGGAACTATCAACACATGGGACCTCCTAAAAAATGTTTTCTTGCATAAATTCAAGACTTTGATTCCTTCAGACTTGTATCGGCAGTTTATGTCCGTCTAAAGAGAGGTCAACGAACCGATTAGCTCCTTTAAAAATCACTTCCATAGGGAATATACTCGGCTGTAGGAACCTTATGCACTCAATGATGTTGATGTTCTACCAGTTTATTATGCGGCATTGGAAAATATTACTACAACATTAATAAAAAGGATGTAGTCACCCTCTACTAGATTAGTAGATGCTTACACAAAGGTCAGCATCGCCAGTACAGACTTGGATAGAATATTTCTGGCCCGCTACCCTCTTTGGGGAAATTTTCTCACCCCACACAAATTTAGGGGCTTACCCAAGTTCTGCAGCATTAGACGCCCTTCAAAAATCCGATACCGCAGTTGCCTATAGTGCCTCACTCAGGACAACCAATGAGCTAAGCACCTCCGGTTCTGCAATACTTGTTGCCCCAGCAGCAAAAATTCCACTATCATCTGCCCAAAGTGTTGGCATACTTTCAAGCCTCCAAATTCCCACCCGCTTACCAAAATCAACCAGTTGCACAACCTATTTTCCTTTAGAATTCAGCCTCACAGCTGAGCAACACGGAGAAGGATTGGATCGATGAGCTAACATAAATGATCAAGAAAATGTCCACAAAGATGACTCACTTGAGGAATCAAAATAATCAACTGCACACTTTGCAGAGAAGCATCTAAGCCAACCTCAATCGGGATAGCCGTGACAGTCGGGACAATCGCGATGTCGACACATCTTCTAGACATACTTATGGAAGGGGTCAAAATTCAGGGCATAACTTTGACAGAATCACACATGGAACACGAGGCCGAACAATGGTGGAATTCCTACTCTCGTGGACCAGCCCAGTAACAATGACAAGACTACAAGCGGCGTCTATTTAGTTGAGGCTGCCTTATCTGACTAGTGTCGTATACATAAAATAAGTCGACATTCAGAATTGGATTGTCCAGAATTCCTGACAGTCGCTAATTTTTTTTAGATTCAAGTCCATAATGTCATAGATAGCTCAGGATGCAAGGACCTCATCCCTTTTAAACCATATGCCTCCTCAGTGTTGGTGGTCAACTAGGCTCCCTTCCCAAAGGCTAAGAGAAATGTACCAAAAAAGGAAGATTCCACTACAAGCAGCAATGACAAGATGGAAGAGGTAAGTATCGAGAGTCCTTTGGCTCAACTTTTTGATTCAATAGATAATGGTCTCGTAGATGAAGAAGATTTAAAGAGAATATGAAGTCCAAATGTTTCACCAAAGGGCCACCCCTTTTGATTTGAGAAATAGGCAGGTTGGTGGGCATGCTGGCAGTCCTTTCATGACCTCCACTCCACCTAACAACTTCAGCACTCCTCCTGACCCAAATGCTAGCAACAACCTAGGCTACCCCCATGTACCTACTCGGTACTTTAACAAGAATAGGTTCCAAGTTCAAAACCAAAACCAACCTATTGGATCCTCCCTTAATACCACTTATGATGCAAAAATTGAGAAAATGGGAGAGTATATTGCAGAAGAATTTAAGAAGGTTAAGTTAAGTGTGTTCACCTTTGAGCTGCTCAAAGTCCTGACTATTAGGAATGCCTTCTTAAGGATGATTAATGGGACCTCTTCATCCAGACCAGCCCAGGACACACACCCTAGGAGGGTTTCCTTTAAGGATTAGCAGAATGAGTCAGTTATATGACAATTATTCAATAAGAAAGTTGATCTACCTGTAAATCAACAAGTAAATTAGCAACCCACCAAGGAAACAAATTATACACAAGCCCAAAATAAAGGTAGTGATAAGGATAAAGGTCAGGTGGGCCGGGTAGATGTTTCCAAAGGACTGTTTCAGGGAAAATTTGAAACTCCTCCCTTCTTGACCACCATTAGAATATTTGGGAAGAACCTCCATAATTGCCTGTTGGACTCAGGAGTTTCAGCCAATGTCATTCCCTTGAGCATGTGCAAGGCTTTGGGGATAGTTCCAAATCCTTCCCGGTGTAAAGTGACACAGCTTGACAAGACTGAGATCAGTATAGTTGGTGAGATCAATAGAATACCTATGTGTATTGTTGATGACCCGCAAATACAACAAACAATTGATATCCAAGTTGTTGATATCCCTGATACTTATGGCATAATTTTAGGAGGGGATTTCACCCAAGCATTGAATGGGTACATTTCAATGGACTACTCTCACCTTTGGTTACCGAGGAAAGGGATGCCAAACTAGATTTGAATAGACTGGGAGCCACGCATGAATTTTATGATCATGGAATAAAACAACATAAATGAAGTGTTGTTTGTTGAAACAAAATTAGGAAATTACTACCCCGTGGCGTACTCAAATTAACATGAATATTGTGAATAAGAGGTCGTTAGGAATTCCTTCTTGTGTCTTGCAGCCCACCTGCCAACCTAAACCATACCCCTCAGAGCATGAAAATTTTGACTAAGTCAGATGATGAGGATTCTTATGAAGATGGCAACCTTGGATTGTTGGATGGCCTTCCAAGAATTTATGGAAAAATGTGTACAAGATCAGCTTAGTTTGGGAGCTAGAATGAATTTTTAGGAACTCTTGTTGCCCATTTAGAATTTGAATGCTGCCTATGTCAAACCACAATTGAGCATATCAAGGGACAGGTCATTCTGAAAGAAAAGGTGCAGTCAACACTGTCAGACCAAATACATTTAGAATTTGTCACGTCAAAAGGGTGCAGAAGAAAGGTCGCCTTCGAAAGAAAAAATTAGGTTCGTTGATTCTGAGGTCAAGGGCTCTCCCAAGTTTTGGATATTGCACTTCGACGAGTCTAAGTCTAAGCATGGAGCTGGAGCCAACTTTGATTTGATCAGTCCCAAAGGTAAGTCATACTTTGCTACTCATAGAATTTAATTTTATTGCACTAATAATGTAGTGGAATACGAGGAATTGGTCCTAGGACTCCTCATGGCATTAAGAAAAGGGGTCAAAATGTTACAAGTCTTTGGGGACTCAGAGTTGGTCATAAATCAAGTAAGAAAGCTCTATTCCTACTATGACTGTAGACTCACTAATTATAGGCATAGGGTATGGGATATGTTAGAAGGACTAGATGCATTCAATATCTAGCTGATCTCGCACTCTCAAAATCACACTGCCAATGCCCTAGCACAAGTAGCTAGCACCTTGTAGCCACTGTCCTTATCTAGCCTCAAAAGGTTTACTATTAAGCTCACCTCCACTCCATCTGTGTTGGACAATGTGGCCAATTTCTAGGTGTTTAATGATGATAAACACATCCTTGATTTTATCACCAGCTCAAATGTGTTTGCTACCCAAATAATTGATGAGATTGAGCCTGAAGAGGCCGAGCTAGATATAGAAGGGATAATTAACTTCAAGACCAACACTATCCCGAGAGGAATGGTCCAACTAGAATGGATATTTGATTTAGATAAGATCAGAGGATGGACCAGCAAGCAAAGAAGGATTCCATCAGTGACCAGTGTGATGCCTATAACCTCGAAACGATTGAGGATGTAAAGAATGTGTTTATTGGAAAGGTGTACACACCAAAAGAAAGAAGGGGGATATTGACTACTTTGCAGAAGTACCACGACATCATCACTTGGAGTTATGAAGACCTAAAAAACATATGATACATCAATCATCACTCACACCATCCCTCTCACACCGGATGTGAGGCCATTCCGATAGTGGCAGCGTCCCGTCAATGTTTTATTGAAGCCGGTCATATACAAGGAAGTGCGGAAGCTACTGTCTGCTAGGATTATTTTTCCGGTTAGGCACTCCACATGGGTGGAAATTTTGGTTTTGATCAGAAAAAAGAACAGAAAGATTAGGTTGTGTGTTGACTTTCACAATCTAAATAGAGCTTCAGAAAAGGATAACTATCTTGTGCCATCATTGGATTAGGTACTGCAAATGGTTAACGGTTCTCAGATGATGTCCTTTTTGGATGGGTACTCTGGATGCAATCAAGTTATGGTACAGTATGAAGATCGACATAAAACAACGTTCACCACCAAGTGGGGCACCTTTGCCTATAGATGAATGTTGTTCAGACTCATCAACGCCAGTGCAACCTTTCAATGTGCAATGGATATTTCCTTCGAGGATTTGATTGGTAAATGCATAATCATCTACATGGATGATTTGACTGTATTCTCAAAGCAACAAAGTGATCATGTTGTTGATTTGTGCAAAAAAATTCAAAGGTGCCGAGAATTTGGGGTGTCCCTCAATCCAAAGAAGTGTATCTTTGGGGTCACTGAAGGAAATTTGCTTGGACATGTCCTCTCAAAAAAAGGGATCTCCATTGACCCCAAGTGCATCTAGGCCATCATGAAGATCCAGTTGTTGGGTAGCAAGAAAGAGTTAAATTCCTTCTTCGGGAAAATAAACTTTGTTCAAAAATTTATCACTGGCTTTGCTGAAATTCTCAAGCCACTCAATGCTATGTTAAAGCAAGACACCAAGATTGATTGGATCCTGAAAGTGAAGCAAGCCTTTGAAGAGATAAAGAAAGCAATTGTTGATGCACTGGTGTTGGTCAACCCTCATTATCTGAAGCCATTCTACATTAACCCGTTCACTTCAGACCACTCATGTGCCAGTATATTGACTCAAAAATATGGTGACGAGAATAAGCACCCAATAGCCTTCATGAGTGCCCCATTAAAGGATGATGATCTAAGATATCACAATGTTGAAAAGAAAGCATATGCTCTCATCTGTGGAGTCAAGAAATTCAGGCATTACATCTTGAGAAATAAAGTATTTGCCATTGTGCCTGACCCCGTAGTGAAGAAATTTCTCATGCAAAATGAGTTGGGAGAATGCAGAGCCAAATGGGTGATCTTGTTGCAAGAATATGATATGGAAATCCAGCTGATGAAATTGGTTAGAGGACAGGCCCTTACCAAAAGAAATAGTTGAAGCAACAGTCGAAGTCAAACGTGAACTTACAGTCCAACAGTACCAGTTGGAGGATGTCTCTCTAGGAGAGTGGTATGATAGCATAGTGTGCTATCTGTTGAATCACATATGTTTTCCCCACTTGCAGGGGGTCTAAAAACACGCCCTTAGATTGAAGAGCAACATCTACATGTTCAAGGATCCATATTGTACAAGAGGAACCATGAAGGCATCTATCTAAGATGCCTTGGCAAAGAAGAAGTAGATCGGGTCTTGAATGAGTTTCATGATAAGTTTGGCATAGTTCATGGTTCTAGTCTTTCCACTACACATAAAATCTTGAGAGGAGGATACTACTAGCCTACGGTCTTCAAGGATTCTCATAACCATGTCCGTGCATGTCACGTTTTCCATACCACAATGAATAGAGAGAGGAATGTTGTTGTCTCGATGCAACTAGTCCTAGAGGTAAGTCAATTGGCACAATGGTGTCTCAACTTCATTGGTCTGATAATCCCACCATCATCTATGGGTCACAGGTATATTCTAACCGCCTCTGATTACTATACTAGGTGGACATAAGATATTGCATGTAGGCAATGTACCACAGAGGTAGTTACTGATTTTCTTGAAATTTTTATCTTAAATTGTTACGATTTCCTGTATGCATTTGTATGTGATAATGGTCTCACCTTCTCCTTGCTTAAATTCGCTAGTTGGCCCTTTGATTATGGCATCGCCCTCAAATTATCATCCAATTACTATCCTCAAGGCAATGGTCTTGCGGAATCCACCAACAAAAACCTGATTACCATGATTAAAAAACTGCTTGATAAGAAACCTAATGACTAGCATACCCAACTCCATTTCACCCTTTGGGTAGATAGCACCCATCACAAGGCTTCCCTTGATGATTCCTCGTTCCATCTGGTCTATGGCTTGGAGCGTATCTTTTTGATACACCTGAAAATTCCCACCCTCTAGTTTATCAATGATTTTTACGAAGGAGGGGACCGTAGAGAAGCTCGATTAGCTGAGCTCTTACACTTAGAAGAAATACGAGATCACATAATAGAAAAAATTTCCAAACACTGGGGTGTAGTCAAAAGATGGTTCAACCGCCAAGCCAAAATTAAGGCCTTTAAAATTGCAAATCTAGTCCTGTACTAGGACAAGGCCCATGAATAGAAAGGGGGACATAACAAATTCAACAAGCTTTGGTGTGGCCCCTTTCAAATAGCTTAAATCCTAGGATACAATGCTTTCTACTTGAAAACCTTAACCAGTGAGGAAGAACCATTTCCTATCAATGGGAAACACCTAAAGTATTACTTCCAAGTTTGAGGTCGTGTAGAGCTATTCCTGTAAATATTTTTACATAGGTTATAATAGGTTGCTTTGGTTTGCTTTTGTTCTGTTGTTTTGCATTGCTTCGTTTTGCTTGTCTCCTAGTTGTTTTGTTCTCATCTAGTTGTTTTGTTCTTTTGATGAGAGGTTTTTTCGTTCCTGCTGCGATGGTCGTTCTCATTCAACAAACGGTTCATTTTCTGCTCACTTTTAGTGTTCTTTGGCTAAGTATTCATTCTCGACTATTGGTCCTTGATAGTTTCTTGGGGATGATTTCCTCATTTGAACTTCGTTCTAGAACTTGATACTTGGTTGAATCTTTTTATGTTCATCTCAAGTCCTGCACAAAACACATGTTAATTATTTTTGAAGGGTCATGCAATAGTTTCTATGATAACTTGGCAATTAAAAAATCATAATTCCTCTCGAGTGATCATTGTGGTTCTCAAACCCATCGCAGGCTTCAGTGCTTACACGGTTGAGAAAAATCACAAAGTGCAGAAAGGAAAACCGAAATGAAAGAAAGAAAGAAAGTTTTGAAATCAAGCAACCGTATGGGTGTGCAGGTAACTCTACTAGGGCTATGGACATCCGACCAGTAGTAGAGCAATATCCATTGGGTCAAAACGACAACTTTGTCAAGGCTATGGACACCTGACTGGAAGCGGGGCAATGTCCAGGTTACTTTTGGTGTTGGAAAATTTATGTAGCTTGCTCGTTTCATTAGCCACTTCTTGTCACAGTTCTCGACTGAAGGAATGAATCTACTACACACACAATTCTGAGATGTTTCATAGGTTGACTCAACTAAGGACCTTGTTCTCCTGGTTCACTTTTGGATCTCAACCCCTGGTCTGTGAAACCAGAGATTCTAGGTCCTGAATGAATACTTATCCTTTGAATTCTTGGGAGCGTTTCCCTATAGAGTCACCATTTTTTGTGCCATCATTAAACACACCCCATTCTGAATGGGGACCCTCTCTTTCCTTCACCTTTTCGGGTCATTTTTTTCGCCGCCTCATTTTGCATGCCCCTGTTTTGGTGTCCTAGATGGTCACTGTGCCTCTGAAGTCTCATCTTAAGTTGACCATGTTTCACCCCCTCAAAATTTTCTAAATCTTGAATCCTCACGGAGTTCCTTTGGCACTTTGCCTTTTTCCAGGCAACCGTGGGACCTTACGAGTCCGGCTCCCCGAATTTCCCTTGCCGGATTTCTGAGTTGTTTTCGCTCTTTCAAACAGGTGTTGTCCCACGTCTTCACAACCTCTGAGGCCCGCCTCCTTGATCATCGTTTCAAAACTTACACTAAAACCAACCATCCATCATGTGCTTCAGGCCCGGTCCATCAAATTTATCTACCCGGGATTCCTTCATGCGTTCACTCTTTCAAACAGTCATCTTGAAATTTGAACTCACCAACCTCTTGGACCGTTGTACCTAAATTAATTAGGTGCACTAAATGCACTTAAGGGTATAAATAAACCATGTCAACCTATTATTTTCACATGTCAGGATTAATTTGAGCAGTTGCAGAGACCTCCCAGCCTTCGTTGATCGCCGCCCTCATGCATGTTGCCTCCCTTCATCATTTTTCGCAGATTCATTAGCTGCATTCATCGGGTTCTCGAGGTAGGTTTTCCGTCCGACCTCCTGTTGTTTTTTTTGTTATTTCATGCTTAGATAATGGATGAAAAAGGTTAATATTCTTTCATTTGATAGAAGAACCATAGTTCTAGAAAACCCATGTCTTGAAATATCGAGAAAACCTGCCAGATCACCTCATAGTTTAATCAAGAACTTCATCTCCCTAGCGCGGTTCTTCAAGTAGGGTGCTCGCACCCTCCAGGTCCGAGGGTTCCCTTTTTTGATTGAAAAAACCCAAACGAAACATCACTTTAAATGACAGGATTCATCTTCTGGCCCAGGACCCTAGAACTCCCTTGACGAACTGTTGTAGAAACAACGTTGAATGAACTCCTTGTCTCCTGTCGTGCTTGTCAGGCCTGCTCTAGTAGGATTTTATCCATGGGATGTTGTCTCCCTTTAGCCATTCCAAATGACGTTTACGTCCCATCTTCCCGAGCCTCAGAGCCCACCCCTCTATCCGTCGTCAGGTTTGTTGAGTAAAACTAAGTCCTAAACACTTTGTCAAGTCCCAACCCATGGAGTTCCCTCCCCAGACCTTCGTTGTGATTTCTCCATTTCTAATGGCCATTAGAGGACTTCCTTCTACCCCATGAATCTTGATCTTCCTGGCACTGCATGAGTTAAATCAAGATAAAACCAAGTCCTTACCCTCGTCGAGCCCCGACCGTTGGACGCCTATCGTCGGGACTTTGTCCCATCTCGACCTTGCAAAAGGGAAAATCGAGACCGTCTCTTTGGCCTCCGGACCCCGATAATCCAATCGCTACCAAGAATTCAATGAAGGAACATGAGGAAAAATCCAAGCCCGGGTTCGGTCCGTTGGGTTGCTCCCACCGAACCTCTGCTCGTGACCCGTTGTTCTAAATAGCCATCCTCGAAAGGATTTTCGGCCTTCGCGGTCTGAGCACCCAAACAAGAGTCACCAATCGTCCTTCAGCATCATGGGTTCTAGACCCCAAAATTGTGCCCCTAGAATGTTGTTTCGCCAAAGCCATTCCAAATAGAAAACACCAGACAACTTTCCCTTCTCATGCCTTTGGATGCCCCAATGATGATTCAAACACCTCCCAATCTGGAAACAAACATTGACCCACCTACTTAAATTGGACCCTACACCACATGAAAATTTCAAATCATCTAAATCTGAGGTCTGGAGAAATTATCTGGTTGCCTTCCCATGTTCACCCTTCAAAACAATATTCTGATCAGGGAAGCTCGGCCTCTAGGTCCCGGACCATCCAAACTCCCTCCAGCGAACTACTGATGGTAATTTTGACTAAATGTTAGATTTTTGAATGATAAATTATCAAATATAATGATGTTTTGTAGGGATTTGGCTAACCATTTGTGTTTTCATGATTGATTATGCTCACCTTGCCTCTGTGTGTAGGATATATGGAATCAAGTGCAAAAACATTGGGGGTGGTCGCAGAAAAGGACAAAGAAAATAAAATAGGCAAGGCCTCTCGTGGAAAAGAGGACAAAGACCAAATGAGGTACTGGTTCCAAGGGGAACCGTTGCAATCTAGAGTCACCACCAAGTGGAAGGAGGTCTTTGACACTAACATTCGACATGTGGATATTGATGACTTCACACAAAGGGTCAAGGTCAACCCTAAGACAGAAAGTGCAAGATTAATCAGAAGCAGTGGGATAGCTAAATCTAGAGGTTTCCCTCCCTCTCTAGTTGCCCCCAAACTAGTGATGGCTTGCAGGGAGGAATATCAGCTAGAAACTAGAACAATTATGGACAGAGATGGGAATGTGTTGGTTGAAATGTCTACTAAAGGAATAACAAAGACCTTCCATATCCCTACCTTTGGGCAGGTGGAATTACCAACTATAAAAGAGTGCAAGGAAATGTGGGACGAAGACCCCATGAAATGCAAAAAGCTTATAAATCAACATTGGCTCAAGGAGAAGAGGGGTAGTACTGCAAAGGTTCCTCGGGAGCTCTTTCATAGTAATTTATTCAAGGACTATCATGATCAGGTGACCCTACTAATAAGAGTAATGGGCCTCCCTATTGTGGCATATTTTCAAGAGTGGATGGTCTACTTCGTTGAGCAGATTCTTCGTGGAGAGGAGGATACTACATTTTATTGGGGAGGAATAATCAACGATTGCTTCCATGAGCAATTCATGAATGTCAAGAAGACCTCCAAATTCTATATGGCATCTTATCTGGTGTACTCACTAGCCAGATGGAGGCACTACAATGGTTTTTTTAAAGCTCTGAATGAGGAACTTGGCAGGGAAATCAAATTTTATGACAAGTACCCTCAATTATAATTTAGAAATTTCAAGAAAGACTTTTATAGGGTGAATGATGCTTTCATAGGTTATATCATCAGGCTACTTGGGGTTGACTTCAAGAGAAGAGTCTCCCATAGTTCCTGGGATTTTCTCAAACAATATGACTTCTTTTTCATACAATATCCTAAGTTTACATACATCCACGCCCAAGGGTTCTCAAAAAGACCAAATAAGTTGCCCTGGTATCCTAATCATTGGATGATAATGTTGGAGCTTTCTCAGTAGCTCTGACACATTCACGCCCTCCTGAGAAGCAAGCATCTAGTGGGGATCCCTTATCCCCTTACACTCGGCTAGAGGATGTACTAGCTTTATACTTCCCAATGTGCCCAAAACTCAGAGAAGGAGTTGGTCGAGTATCATTTCAAGCTCCACACGGCCCGGCCATGGATGGATCCCTATGGCCACATCAAGAAAGCACTTGGACAAGATTATTCCCATCTTCACAGCATTGAATACTTTTGGGCCAATTGTAAAGATGACTTTGAGGTGCGGATAAGGCACTATATACAGATGACAGCATACTTTGTGAAGAGGGTGAACCTGTTCCCAGTGCTAGATCAAATGGAAGAGGATGAGAGCATTGTGATAGACCCCAGATATAATGCGATTGCTAATCTACCACTACCATTAATTTATTACAACGAGCAAGAGGTCAATGACCTCGATATTCTCACGAATCTTGTTGAGGCTCGCACAAAAGAATGGATTGATGGGCAAGTTGCCCAATTGAAGCAACAAGGGGTTCTCTTGACTTATAATGGGCTCAAAAGTGAGTGAAGTGGATCTGATGGTGGGGGAGTTGCTACATCAATGGGAGAAACATCAAAGTACCCTCCACTCACTCATTCAAAGAAGAGAAAAGAGACTGACGAGCAGCAGTCTAATCAAAAGGTGTATGCTAGAAAGGCCTCAGAAGGAGAACCTTCCAAGAAACATAAGAAATTAGGAAGTGTCACCGAAATGCCTATAATTCAAGAAGATCCACTCCATGAGGGAGAGGGAATGGAGATTGATCAACTGTAGTCTCCACCTATCTCATTTTTTGCTGCAACAATTGTTGTTGTTGTTACCATGCCACTTATCCCGCACGCAGTAGTTGCCACCTCTCCGCCTGTGATGGATACCTCCATCCACATTGTCTCTACCTCTCCCATGGTGCAATTCATATAAGTGGATTCATCCTCATCCATCACCTCACCAATTTCCCCATCATCCATGTCCCCATCATTTTCCCTTCCAACTGCCACCACAATAATTGCAATGCCTACCCTCACCCTCCCAGAGTCTTTTGATAAATATATGCAAAATGTTCCATATAAACTCTTTGGGATGTTTGCAAACCTGAAAATGCAAGCTACCATTTCCCAATTAATAACCAATCTCTTGGTTCCTCCTCCTCCCACTGAGCCCCCCACAATGGAGGCTGCCATGCAAATTTCTAAAGAGTTGGATAGACAACAACAAATGGAGGCAACTAAGATATTGGAAGAGGAGGTAGACGACTACCATGAGCACCCTATATATGAGCATAGAGTAATTGATGAAGTCATCTATGAAACGTCTGGTGATGATGGTGAGGGTTTGGATGAAAAGATTATTGAAGAAACCTCTAACCCTGAGCTTGATGAGGATCTAGCCAAGCAAATCAAGGAGATTGAAGAGAAGGAGGTTGAAAGACATCAATTATTGAAGAAAATACCACCACAACAGAGATAGAAGGTAGTAGGTCTCAAACAGAGGAACATGACCACAACCCTAAGCATGATGAGGAGGTGCTCCCTCATGATGAACAAGAAGAAGAGAAAGAAGATAAGCCTGAAGAAGAGGTTGAAACTAATAAGAATCCAAAGACTTAGCAGCCCGAGGAGCATGGGCATGATGATTAAATAGAAGAAAAGGATGTTGAAAGGAAATAGATCCCCAAGGAATGCCTACCCATCAAATTCCCCATCAAACGCACGATGTTCATCCAAGACTCCGATGAAGAAAAGGAGGATACAAGAGTAGAGCAAGAAGCTCTTAATTGTAAAGATATTGAAATTAGAAAAGATGAAAAGGAGGGTGACCAGGAATCACCCAAGGAAAAGTCCTCAATGCCTAATTGGTTGGAAAAGCAACTAGAAAAGAAATATCTTGCTCCTAAGGGCCCAAAAAAAAGATTGGAGGCTATCTTGGGTTGAGCTCAAATTAGCACCAAGAAGGAGAAGAAACCTAAAATTAGATCAAAGGTGACAATGGATGTCTCTAGATCCAGAGCGGTGCAAGTAGCTACATCGGTGGTGGGAGAACAAGGAATAATTTAGAACATCTCCACCATCGACTTGGGGATGGCCACTAGAGAATAGAAAGTAGATCACCTCTAGGAGTTCGTCGCCATGGTTGTGCATCCGATACAACAAGATAAAGTTTCAAAAGAAGAGCTCAAGGCACAAGTGGCTGATTTAACAACTTACATTCAAAAATGGTCATCAATAGAAGAGAAGCCTACCACATCTTCGGCCCCACAAAAATTTTTGTCCAAAGAATAGATAGATAAACTTGAAAGAAGAAAGAATCTAGATAAGACCTCAGAGAGTTGGTTCTGGCAGGTCTTATATATTGGAAACATAGACATCAGTCATCCTATCTGGACAACAAATAAGTTCCTAGAGTTGTAGAAGTCTCTTAAGGGCACAAAGAAGTTTTGTACAGACTTCCTAAGGATATATGGGTCCACTTACCCAAAAATTGAGGCTATCCTCAAACTGCCAAGCGTGACTTGGGAAAAGGAATTAGCATTCAAAAGGAGCGATAATTAGCTAATGGATGTATGGAAATGATATTTCGACAATTGAAAGGAAAGGCTGGAATAGGTGCTTGATAAGGTGGATCCGGGCATTGAGTGGGCCAAGGAGGCCAAATCAAAATTCCTAGGATACCTAGAGCTATTGACAGGGTAGGATGTGCCTGTTGTCTGATTTGATCCAGAAAAGATAAGGCCTCACTTCCAGAAGAAGATGGAGGATAAAATTTCAGATGAAATAACCACTTATTTCATGAGTTTTTTTGCCTAACTCTTCGCCCAGTCTGAGCTATTTAGAGACCACACTACCAAGTATGATGAAGACTGGGAAAATCTCTCAGACATATCCAAAGAATGGACTTACCAAGTACTGCGATCTGAGATCATAGAAATCGATAAACTCCAACTGGTGATTCTGAAATTCATGGAGTATGTTGCTTTGAAGACGAAAGAAGGAAACCCTATTATTGGTGAAGAGTTCCTTACATAATAGTTGCAGAAAAAGAGCAATCAGCAAGAATACAAATTTCTACAGTGCTACCACTATAAGCCAAAATAGGGATAAGGACAAATTGTATTTTAAAATGTAATACATTTGGGGGGTAGGTGGAACCCTAGTTTGTAGTGAATCTTGGCCACACAAATGTAAATCAATCTTGGCAATTCATTCTAATTTTGGGACACTATAAATAGGGGGTCTCCTCTCATTTTCAAGAGCGAGTTGAGTTGTTGTAATGACATGTTTCAGAAATTCGAATAGAAATACATTGACTTTGGTGGATTTTTGAGTTTCTTTGCATGTTTCATGATTCTTCTCTCATAGTTAGATGATTTAATTAGATTTAATTTGTTGTTTCAGTTACTTTCAATTGGCTTTGGTAGATTTAGTAATGTTTTTCTATGGTTGTGAAGATTTATTTTGTGTAGATGCCTTCCTAGTCCATACTTTTGGTTTTTTGCTTCTAGTAGATGTTTGTGTAAAGTTAGTCTGGACTTAAATTCAAATTTGCCTCAAAATTTTATCTTTGTTCATGCATGTACATGGTGAATGAATGGTAAAATATTTGTAGTTCTTAGAAGATAGCACAAATTTCATGACACTGTGAAATTTTTGGTTAAGTAAAATTTTGTTTAAGGAAGTTGTCCATAGTGGAAACCTCCATGATCACTTCTCATTCATAGTTGCAGGTCAAGGAACCTCTTCTCTTCCCTGCCCTTTTTCCTTCTTCTTTTTAATAAGTAACCTATGCTAAGGTTCATTGCACATTGTAAAGCCAAATTTCAAGTCAAAACATGAGTTCAAGATCGTTGTCCAAACCTTTAGCAAATTGCTCATCAACTTCCCACTTCAAGAACTCCATCCAAAGACTCAACTTTCTTCCAACCTAACTTTCATAAGTCCGCCCTATGATTACCAGCAAGATCACATCAAACATCAACTGAGATATTGTATGCATTACCTGTGTTGAGAAAGTGTTCCAAAACACCCATCAACAATATCCTTATGGTATCCTTCCTCGCATAGTTGCTTTACTAAGGTCACTCCACTAGTGTAGAATCTATAAATATCATTATGCTCTTTGATAGTATACCTTTTCATAAAGTGTTGTTGCAAGGATATGGTGGATTCAAGGTTTTGGGAACTATTAGAGAGAGGGTGAGGATGATTGGATAGGAATTGCATATTTGAGAATTGTGATGAGTATTTGGATTTACGGATTTTGGATTTTGGATTTTGATGGGGATGTGGGATATTGGGATTTTCTAGTGGATAAAAAATTATATTTGGGGTTATTATTAGATCGTAAATCTTTGCATGATTATAATAATTGTGAAGGAGACACATACTTATTATATGTAATGTGTGGCTTTCAATTGATTTCTTTATTTGGACATTTTTTGTCAATGGTCTAACCACCCCACATTTCTTTGGGATCCATGACCTAATTTTTTAGTTCCAATTAATTATTAGATCCATGTGGTTTATTAAATTCATTTTTATTTTGTGTTTGATTTTGATTTTTTTCACTCATTTTTAATATAGTTCTCAATTTTGATCTTTTCTTGAATGGTGACTCATCACTTTGTGGTATGGATGATGTTGTTTTTTCCTAATCAAGATATTTAGGATATTTAGGATAAACAATGCTAGTATTTCAAATGAGAGAATAAGAAAAAATTTGGTGGAAATGTGATTATTAAATGAGCTATGAATGACCTCTATTTTGATATTTCATTGAATAAAGCTATCTAATGATCATTAAAGTATCATTAGCGGAATGCTTTCTAGGAGGGATGTAGCAAATCCCTTAATATCCAAGATTTTCATAGTAGTTTAATAATAGTTATAGAATTCTTTGTCCATAAATGCCCCACCACTTTGCATTATATCCCATGTGTTTGAAATATTTACTTCATGATAGAATATTTGTTTCTTTTGAAACAAGATGTGAGTACTTCCTTAGATAACCATGAATCATTAAATATGTATACCTTCTCATCTAGAAGGATATCATGTTACATAAAGGTGATAAAACTAAGATGACAAAATAATTTTGTTTTTCTCCTATTCATGATTGTGGTACCTTGACCAATGATATGCCTAATATAATTGACCTTATTTTATGTATCCTCATGATCAGTATGGTCAACATAATTTTTAAATATCATTCCAATGTGCTAATCACGATTGTCTTTTCTTTCTATGTTTGGTGAGGCCTAAAATTTCCTCACTAGAAGATGGATTTATGGTATTATTTTAATGTCCCTTTTCTGGAAATAATATTAAATTTTTGCAATTAAATAATATTTCACAAAGATTGTTCAACTTGTCACAACAGTGAAATCGGGTATGAAATCAACTATTAAATTATGCAAATATAACTCAAGAAAGTATGAAACTATCATATTATGTTTTATTACTGTTATTATCATGAAAATTACATCATATTACTATCTCCAACAACAAATAACAATGTTTTACAGCTGCAAAAAATTATAATGGAAAATCATGAGACTGGAAGCAAATACATGTGCCAAACTGAAAAGCAAACCCTCAACACACACCAAACTGAATTATACTGTTATGAGAAGAAATATATATAATGAAGAACATTAAATATAATGATATTTTCTGCAACCTACATCCAAACTAAAATCTGAAACCACAACACACTTCTACACAACAAACCCTTGCATGCAATTAGAAAACAAAGCTCTAACTGAATCTTTCTGGCACACTGGCAATCTCTGGATGAAATTTCTCTTGGAGACCCTTGGAACCATTTTCTTTGAGCCTCAATCCCCTTGTTTTACCATCCTTGGATATTATCCTTCCTTGGCTTCTCAGCATTAGAAGAATTGTCGCAATCTGTGAGAGAAAACATGAATCAATGAATCAATGAAAAAAGTTGTTTTTTCCCTTTAAGTATTCCATATGAAAAAAATCAAAATTTGGGTGCCAATATTTCATGCCAAAAAGAGGGAAATAATTTTTTAACTCCTCTTTCCAAAATGGTTTCCAAAAATTATCCATTTCCATAATTATTTATTTTTGACAATTATTGCCATAAGCAATAATTTCCTAGTTTTCTAACCAAAAAAGTGCTCCATCGAAACCCATGCCCAGATATGGTGAAAAATCAAATATAATATTTATTTCATAATTAAATTTATTTTTTAAAATCAAATAACCAAATGAAAAAAAAAAAATTCTCGTTCAATCCAACAGTCCTGATTTACTATTTTTGGGCAACCTGACTTGCTAAAAATAGAAACTGCTATTTTTAGAAAAAAGGCACATGACAAGTCCTCCCTTCCCAAAATTTCTTGTCCTCAATAAATTGTAAACATATATCTCCAAAATCGTGTAGCTAAGTTGATCATTTATACCAAACTGTATACCAAGCCTTGATCCTATATTTGCATGAAGTTGCTTCTTCCTCTTAAGAATCTTGAAGAATCCCTAAAAAAATGTTCTTGTATTTTGCAATATATCATGACACCAATATTTATTATGCAACCTCATATCCCATATTATGTGTGTAATTTTAGCATGCTTAGCATCTTCTTCAATTAACCATCTCTCCCTTTCAATCTTTCTCCAAAATTGTGTATGTGCACGATCACCAAGAAGGATAAACCAAAAGTATTTGTAGAATTTGATATATATTTGATTTATGCAACACTAGACTATTATAATAGAATAATAATCCTCCAAAATAATTAATACATTTTAAAATGATTACCCTTTTTATCTTCGAGTTGTTGGGATACTGCTTGCAGGAAACAACATTGTTTGTTTCAAACATTTCCTCAGCTTGATGGATGGTGTATGCAACTTGAAAATCTGATATATAGTAGAAATAGTATAGAAAATGAATATATATTAACATCATAAAATAGCAATTCATACTCCTCCCAAATCTGAATTTGAACCCTGCAAACTATTTTGGGTCTTTAGCTAGTGATGCATTGTCATTAGGAAACTTGCACCTGGCACTTCTGAAACAAATGATGATAGTAAAAGTCTTATTTTTATACCCAATGAAGCTATTATAACCATAAATGAATCCTTCACAACATCATATACATAAGGTGGAAATAATTACTTCTTTTACCACACTAGTACCAAAATATGCATTGCAGGAATGCACAATAAAAGGCTCGTATTTTACCTCAACTTGATAGATGTTACCTTTAGCTTGAACATGTTTTGATCTATAATATCAATATTTAAATAGAGAATCAAAAAATATCATCATGCAAAAACAAGTACACATTCTAGAAATAATTTCTTCTTTCATCCTTGAGGAATAGAGATCCACACTACCGAAAATCACATTGATTACCTCAAGCTTTACCTTAACTTGAAGGATATTGATTACAGCTCCATGGAATGATTTTGGATATAAATAGTACTATAGAGGACTATTCATTAACATAATACAACAACAATATTCATACCATAACACTCTGAGTACCAAATCTGTAAGAAATAAGACATTTTGGTGGAAGATAGTGTACTTTCTATGTATAACTATTAGCACATTTTTATCACCCAACATAATTTTAAAAATGATGATAACATATTCTATCATGTGTAGAAACATCCAATATTCATTAGTGATAATGAGATACCATGAAGTAATAATTCTACAAAATTTATCCTCAACCATATTTCCATTTACCCATGTTTATGGCTCATTACTCCAACCATACTGAATCAAGAGAATCTTCAATCCAAAGCAATCCATCTTCATCTCGTATTTTCCATATAGGGAATGTTGATTGTACTTCCTGAGAATATAAATGACAAGAAACCATTTTCCATACCTAAAGAAATTCCCTTCTGAAAATTTGAACTTCATGCTTCCATTTCTCATAGGTTCCCATCTTTGCATTGATAGAGTCCATTTACCCTTTCCTAAAGCACTATACTCCTTCACAAAATGATGTGAGAAATCTGAAATGGAAAATATAAAGCATGTGTTGCTTACCTTCACAAACCCTTTCAAATCTCCCTATGTTGCAACCTCTTGTACGCCTTGAGTACTCATGACTTGGCCCAAGTATGTAATATTAATCTCCCATGTAGATACTAAATTGTGAATTGATTCATTACTATAGTCAAATATGAAGTGGCATCCTTTGACTCCTATAGTTTGACTCTTAGGCTACAATTCTTGAACCATGTGTTTCTTCACCTCACTTTCCTTATGCTCACATTTTTTTAATTTGGTTCGTCATCCATTATTTGCTAATTTACAACCCATTGCAAGGTTTGAGACATACTGAATTTATCTATCATAGATTAACAATCCATTTCCTGGATCTTTCAACTTATTATTCTCACTCTGAATGTTTTCCAACCTTTGTAAAAATGGAGCCCAATCACCTTCTTTTATGACACCACATTATTTCATGAATGGATGTAATAAATCTGAAATAAGAAGTTCCAGGTATGAGTTGGTTATCTCTAAAGGCTTCTCAAATATCTTCACCCATTTTTCTTTCAAACACATAGCCATTTCAACCTTTGAGACTAAGATATAGAATTTTTTGCATGACTTTTGTTCACCCAAAAATTTGTCCAATCTTCTTAACTTCATAGTATCAGAGGATTGTAACCTTACATCTTCATGTCTTTCTTGTAGCTACATATCCAAAATTTTGTAGCATACTTAGTCACAAAATAATGAAGATTAAGAAGATTCCTCTTTGTCTTACCATGATCTAGCATCAAACATCCCAAGTTGATTATATTTCCATTTTTCCATCACTCGTAATATGGTCTTCAAAAGTGGTCCTTAAATCCCATGAGTGATCTATGTACCATGAACATTGTCTCATTGTAAAATGGTTAAAATTCTCAACCAATCCCATGTGATTCCATATGCAGGGAAAAATTGAAACATGAAACCAAGAGCTCACATCCTCTAAGATGTAAATTGTTCCCCTTACTTTATCACTTAATTTTGCATGCCTTTCTTGATGACATTTTTTTTGTATTTGCATGGAAAGAGGAAACAAATCTGAAATTTTAAAATCTTTTCCATACCTTGGGCCACCAACTAATATTCCATCCTCCTCTTTGGAATTGATTTTCATGGATATATCACCATGCTTCCATTGTGCTACTCTTAGGTTGAAAACATGTTTATCCACCTTTGCATTAAGAGTCTTTGAATGTACTAGATGTAAAGTGCATGTATCCTTGTTTGCAGATCCTCAACTCTGACTTCAACCTACATGTTGGTTATGTACAAATCACTCGGATCCCACAACATTATTTTTGAGATATTTAATAATTGAGTAAAATGATTTCCTTTCCACCATGTATCTCTTATTGTTGATTTGAATTTCCTTGAAAGATATAATACATTTCTATAATGCTCAAAATAAAATTTATCAATAGGAAAGGATTCATTTGCAACATCGTTTAAGAATTCATGCACATCAATATGGCTTCTTGGTAGATTATTCTTAAACAACTCTAGATCCCATTTCCAACACACATCTTCAAAATGAAAATTCTATTCGTCATTGTATTCCTTGCTACAAATTTTCTCTTCATCAATGTTAGATTGAACTAAATGATTTTCAAAAATTAGTTCAAAATTTTCAACCAAGAGATTTTTACCTTCAACTAGGTGGATGCACAATCTTTTTGTTCTTCTTGATTTTTGGTATTTGCAACCTTTTCCATATTAACTCCTTCCTTTGCATTATTCTCCTTAGCATCTACCAAGTCTTCTTCCTTTAAAATATTTTGTGGCTTTGATTTTGGCTTACTGATCTCCTCTTGCTTTAGTTCTTCCTCCTCTCTAGCCCATATGAAGAACTCATAAAATGATTCTTTAGTCTTGAAATCTTCAAAAAAAAATTGGAACTCCTCAAAGAATTTTATGGTCATCTTATCTTGAGGAATAGTTCTTCCTTTGACTTCTAAATACTCAAAAAAAGTAAGAGACTTATTTTAATCTTTTGTTAGAAATATGTACTCTTTATACCATTTGGAAACCTCTTTTTTATTGTCTAACGGTAACAGTCTCCCACTCTTAAACATTGATTTACCCTATATACTGGCAAGATCATAGCTCTGCTACAACTGTAAAGTCCCTTGGTGGAAATAATATTAAATTTTTTTAATTAATTAATATTTCACAAAGATTGTTCAACTTGCAACAACAATGAAAATCAATTATGAAATAAACATTATTAAACTATGCAAATATAACTCAAGACAGTATGAAACTATCATATGATGTTTTATTACTGTTATTATCATGAAAATTACAGCATATTGTTGTCTCCAACAGAAAATAACAGTGAACTATAGCTGCAGAAAATTACAATGGAAAATCCTAAGACTGGAAGCAAATACATGCGCCAAATTGAAAAGAAAACCCTCAACACACACCAAACTAAAATATACTGTAATGAGAAGAAATATATATAATGAAGAACATTAAATATACTGATATTTTCTGAAACCTACAGCCAAACAAAAATATGAAACCACAACACACTTCTACACTAGCAAACCCTTGCATGCAATTGGAAAACAAAGCTCTAACTGAATCTTTTTAGCACACTAATAATCTCTAGATGAAATTGCTCTTGAAGACCCTTAGAACCACAATATTTGAGCCTCAATCCCCTTGGTTTACCAGACTTGGAGATTATCCTTCCTTGGTTTCTCATCCTTACAAGAATTGTCACAATCTATGAGAGAAAACATGAATCAATGAAAAGAACTGATTTTTCCCTTTAAGTATTTCATATGAAAAAAATCAAATTCGGATGCCAAGATTTCATGCCAAAAAGAGGGAAATAAAATTGTAACCCCTCTTTCCCAAATGGTTTCCAAAAATTAGCCATTTCCATAATTACTTATTTTTGACAAGTATTGCCATAAGCAATAATTTCATGCTTTTCTAACCAAAAAAGTGCTCCATCAAAACCCATGCCCAAATATGGTGAAAAATCAAATATAATATTTATTTGGTGATTAAATTTTTTTTTTAATCAAATCACCAAATAAATTTAAATATAAATTTCTCGTTCAATCCAACAGTCCTAATTTACTATTTTTGGGCAACTTGGCTTACTAAAAATAGAAACTGCTATTTTTAGAGAAAAGGTTATTATAAAAAAAGGTTACATGACAATGATGGAGGGGATTGGGTCAAGTTTCTTGATCTTATGAGTCTAATATAGGATGGATGGAGTTGGATTGATATTTTTGACCTTGAGGTGGGGATGAGTAAGTTTGATCATAATTTCAAACAAGACCTCAATATAGCTTCATTTTTTATAGATAAGGTAGATGTATATTAATTGGATTGGATCTCATCATTAATGATTAGCTCATAGATACATTCCTTATTTTTTCATATCAATTAGTTAGTTTTGATTGTCTCTTGTGTGTCTTATTAAATTTAAGGTATTTAGATTGCATGGACCTAATTCATTTACTTTCTCATATATATGTACTTGTAGGAATGATGGATGTAGGGATGTCTTGGACATCCTTAATTGACTTAAGGTTGATAGTGCTAGGAATTTCTTGGGTAACCTTAATACACTTCAATTTTGTGAGGTTATTATTGATAATGCAAGAGGATGAAAATATTGGCTTGTGGATTTTACAATACCCTTTGTATTTTCATCTATCATTTTTTCTCAAGGTCCTGTGCTATCAGTTATTGGATAAACTCTTACCAAAATTATGGACTTATATATATAAATGAGGATTTAGGTGTCTTTGATTGGTTTTAGGGGATTAAGGTTTTGATAAGATGATTTTGATCAAGGTGGTTTGATTGTAATTTGGATTGGGTGATAATAATTGGTTATATATGGATGATTTAGTTGGCTTTGATTATTTTTGAGGTATTTTATCTATAAAGTTTTTCCCTTTACTAAAGTTGGGGTAAAGATGATAAATGAACATTCAATTTTGCTTCATGGGATAGCTAGTACTATAATATTCTTGTTTGATGGAGGGGATTGACTCACCATTGTGTTTCCAATATTCTCATCATTATTGTTTTGCTTGTTCATGTGTCCAATGGGGCCTACAATATCCTCATGAGAAGGTGGGTGTATGGGGTGATGGAGAGCATTATCTCATGTTTCTAGATCTTATGATTTTGAGGTACGATGGATTGATTTGGATTGATATTTTTGACCTTGATGTGGGGATGATTAAAGGTTGATCAAACTTTAAAATGAGATCCCAATGTAGCTTCAATTATTTTGTAAATAAGTTAAATGTATTTTTTGTCTTGGATATATGCATTAGTGATTATGTCATGGATACATTCATTACTTTTTACATATCCATCGGTTTGGTTCCTTTCACTCTTGTGTGTCTTATAAAATTTAAGGTAGTTGGCTTGCATGGACTTGATTCATTTAATTTCACATATATATTGAATTGTAGGAATGATGTATCTAGGTGTATCTTGGACATCATTAATGGAATAAAGGTTTACATATTGAGTGGGGATAGTTCTAGGAAGCTCTTGGGTAACCTTAATAGACTTGAGGTTGGTGAGGATATTCTTGATAATATTAAAGTATGCAAATATTTGCTTGGGGGTGTTACAATTTACCTTTTTTATTTTCTTGCACGTCATTTTTCTTAACATCCTTTACTATCATTCCTTAGATAAACTCTTACCAAGATTGTGAATATATATAGATGGATGAAGTTTTAGGAAACTTTGAATTTTTTTTAATGATTAGGGTTTTGATAGGATGATTTTGATTTAGGTAGATTGATGGTGATGTATATTGGAGTGGTAAGAATTGGTTAGATTTTGATGCCTTAGTTCTATTTGGTTAGTTTTTAGGGATTTTATCTATAATTTTGTTTCCCTTCCTAAAGTTGGGGTAAGTATGAATTATGGACATTCAATTTTATTTCATGGAATAACTAGTACTATAATGTTCTTGGCTTAATAGATCTTGGCTACTCCTAGTTTAATATGGATAGTCTATGCAAAAATGGTTTATAATAATATTTTCAATGGCATATCTTGGTTAATATTTTATCATAGGGATCATATTATGTTTGATTATTAATACTATCATCATCATCATAGGGATCTTATTCAAGCTGGTCAAAAAGATAGCATCATCATCATATTTAGGCTATTTTGAGATTAATCAAAATGAGTAGACTCATTAAAGTAAAATGAATAGGTCTACTATGTCTTGTGTTTTGTTAAGTCTTTTGGTTTTCATTGGTCGAATGATTGGATCTAGAGGACTTGGATTTTGGATGATTTATATTAACTTTGGATGCTTAAGAATAAGCCTGATATTGAATGAAAACTAATGCTCACGATTGGTTAGTGTATTGAGGTTGGATTAATTGATATTTGATATTCTAAGAACTTATTTAGATGATTTATCTTGTGGGATTAAGGTAATTTGATGGTTATTTACTCTAGGATGATAGGGATTGATTATTTTTATTGGAATATATTATACCATTTGGATATGAGGCATAAGTTCTAGAAAACTATAGTATATATGTATAAAGTTGGATACAAGATAGGTACAAGAATTGGAAGAAACTATGACATACGTGAAGATAAATGTAGAGGATAAGAACAAGTTATAAAAACTATGACATCCATGTATGGAAGAAAGTGGAGGATAGGCACAAGAACCAAGTAAGTATGGTATTTATGTAGAGAGGAAAGAGTCTTAAAAGTGCATGAAAAAGAAATTATGGAATCTATGTAGGGGCAAGATGAATGATAGGCACAAAAATAAATAAATTATTATTAAATCCTAATACATTACCAAGAAGCTATGGCATAATTCCTAAGCAACTATGACATGTATGAAAAGGAATATGGGAACCAAAATAACCTTAAATTGGAAACAATGCTTAAGATATGGAATAAATATTATATGTGCTATGATTTGGAGGCTAATTGTAGTAAAATAAATGATGGTATAGAATAAAGATTGAGTTTGATTTCATTCTTGAAGTTTTATCCATTTGATTAGTTAGATGCTTTGATGTATTTCCAATTGTTTAATGTTTGGTAATTAGGTTAGCTTGGTTACATGATTATGAGCTTTAGGATTTGGAATACTCTTGCATGATGGGAATGGAAAATGGATCTGAATTGGTTTGGTTACAAATATGCAAAATATATTATGGAATATGGATTTATAAATTTGACTATGGTTTAGTAGCCTGGGATAAAATTGTTTTATTGAATGACCTTGGATTTAATTTATCCTTAAGTCTTTTAAGTAAGATAAGGTAATGAAAAAAATTCCTACACTAATCTTGAGAGGAAGGTTATGCAAAAAAATTATATCTTCACAAAAATTATATAAACTAAATAGAAATAATCATAAATATCATACATACCACAACACAATATTTTTTGTGTGGAAAACACATTTAGGAGAGAAACCCCACACTCCAAAATTTGTCCAATATATTATTAAGCAATCAAAAATATTATAATATAATTTCAAATAAATCTCTCTTAGGAGTATTTCCAACCATAGATCTAGAGGAAAATCAACATCTATAAGACTCTTACAATCAACCTCCATCTGAAGCACCTACTATATACGAGATACACTACATGAAACCGTCAAACAATATTTATAAAACCATGAGATAAAACCATCCAAAAAGGGGTACCTGGCTTATCTCAAATCAAATATTCCCCATAATGTGTCCAAACTCACACTAGCATGTGTAACTCCCCCTTACATATCTTTTTTGTTTCTAGGAAATTTTCACATTTCTTAATTCAAGAAACCCAACTTCTAAACGCCATAAATTTTGATCTAGGACTTTGATTGATGATTTGCCTAGACCATTGGAAATCTCATGAAGTGATATATCAAGCTACAACTTGATTCACTAGTCACAACAACTTTCAAGCCCAAAAATGACCTCTAAGTGCCTTAAAATTTACATTTAAACTTTCAAAAATGGAAACTTTAATATCTTGAAATTTAAACATGACCTTGGGTCAAAACTTTACCAACATCTTTATTTAGTCATTTTGTAGATTTGGAGAAAATTTTAAAGCTATCCATGCTCAAATATAATCTTACTATGAATAGTAACCTTTTATAATTGCAATGTTGAGACACCTTTTTCCTAACAAGTGTATGACTATGAATGTTTATTTTATAAGGAAGCAATAGGAATTTCCAAAAGTTTGATTTGATTTAATGGGTGAATTTTCTTCAAGTTTACAAATAAGAATAGGCCCCACATGACACTAAATAATGAAGATACATTAACAAGAATAGATTATTTAAGATTGTGTGTCAATTCTTGTTGGATCACAAATATACTATTTGCCAAGGTGAGAGTAGATAGGGAATGCAAATTTCATGTACCATCCCTACTCTCCTTACTATTGAGGCTAAAGGAATTTCCCACAAATATATTTACTTATCCAAGTGGGATGAATGGTGTGATTATCTTCTTGGGGCTAACCACTTAATAGTGCACCACAAAAATGATAGATGATGATCATAAGTTAGGAATACAAGTTATTTAAAGGTATCCTCTATATACCTCAAGGATGTATGAGGCATATGTCCATGAACCAAATCCCATTAATAATAATGTAGTCAAGGTATAATCCTCCCACACTTCACTCCTTCCTCTCAAGATCCAAAAAGGAGGTGGATGGATGGGGATGTGTTAAACACAATGATGAATTCTTTGAGGTATAAATTTTGACACCCTCTTCTATACCTTTCTAGAAAATATGGTTGAGGTCATCCCCCAGGGTGATGAAATCTCTAGGTATGCCTCCTAAAATCAAAATAAGATTAAAAAATTGGATCTTCAAGGGGAGAACATACACAAGTTCTAGTTTAGGATTAAAATACACTTGTTAATTTTAAAAACCAAGTCCAAATGTTGTTAATTCTAGTCCTAGATTCAAATGTGATCAATAAAGTAAATAGATAAAGTATAAAATAAGAAAAGTGTTTAAGTAATCTTCTCCCAACATCCTAAAAAATAATAGGGTGATCCCACAATATTGGTTTACAATTTTGGCCAAACTGGACATTGAATTGATTTTTTTAAACTAAATCTTCACTTTTGGGCACCTATAGTGGCTAAATCATGAGGAATTTGAAGATGATGCGAACTAGTGATTTGTGAAATTTTGTCTGTAGATTTTAAATATGTATTTATCAAAAAAATTGGAATCATATTGCAGTTCTTTTTCCATCTCTTTCAAAAACTAGTTTTTAACACTAAAAACCATTTTTAAAGAGTGACTTCACGGGCTAACACATAAATTTTTTTCTATGAAGAGTAAAATTTTAATTTTTCAAATTTAGATTTGTAACTACGATATCTAATGAATGGAATTGGTTTCATATCATTTCATTGAATTTTTTTTTTTTAATTAAGTTTCAAAGTCAAACCTTTTACAATTTAGACATGATTCACTAGCTAAAGTATAAATTTTTTTGTATGCATCAAAATTATTATTTTTTATTGGATCAAGGACATCAATATCTAGTGCATTGATATTTTTCAAAAAAAAAATGATAATCTACTATTTTTCCACATGTTGTGAACAAAGAGCTTGATTTTTCGTGAGAATCCTATGTTTAATCAAACTAAAAAATAAAATATATAATAAAACCAAAACACATTAAAATTATATTCGATGGATAACTTATTTTGAGGACTACCATCATCTAGTTGGGTCTATGAAGTCTCCTCCATTTTCATTCTCAACCTAAGCTTCGAAGGGAAATTTTTTGTAGAAATTTGCTACAAGAGGGGGAGAAGGAGGAAAAAGGGGGGTTCAAATGGACCCAGGTTCGAGCAAACCCCCCTTGGGGGTTCGCTAGAACTAGGGCTTGAGAAAACCCCCCTTGGGGGTTCGCTAGAACTAGGGTTTGAGCGAACCCCCCCTTTTATTGATTTTTTCATTGTCTTCATTATAAAAAAAAATTCAAAAAGTGGGTCCCATTATTTTAATAGGGTTTGCTCAAACCAAGGTCCATTTGAACCCCTTTTGGGTCCATTCGAACACCCCAGTTCGTGCAAACCCCTAAAAATAAAATAAAAAATCATAAGAGTGTTTTTGAAAATTTCCTTCCTCAATGGAATTATAAACCAGTATTGTGGGATCACCCAATAAGTTATTAATTTTATTAAAGTTCTTCATCTTGAATGAACTTGAAATTTAGTAACAACATAATGAATACAATCTATCTTAAAATACCTAAAGAGGTTAGCCAAAATAACCCAAAACAAATGTTAAAAAGACAAAGAAATGATATAGACACCAACACATGAGGAATAGAGGCTAAAAAATAGGCACAAATATCACATAATAGGAACATACACCAACATACAAGAAATAGAGGCTACAAAGTAGACACAAATTCCAAATAATAGACATGCACATTAGGGAAGATGTGTGAACACCACAAAATAGTGCATAGGTGATATAACACATGCCTAGGAAATAGAGACACACATAGGTTCCATAATTGTGTGTTGTCTATATCGAGTGAACCATAAACCTATAAAATTCAAATGTTAGCTCTCAAAATCAATCCAATCCTATAATTTATATATGTTAGGACTGATACTAAAAATGATACACAAGAAAAATATGATTATAAGAAAAAATAGAGCCAAATGAGATAGAAATGTTGAAAGGGTAAATCTATAAAATTCTAAAAAAGGTATTGAGAAAATGAGCCCAAAATGATAAATATCACACAAGAAAGGCCAAAAAATTAAAATAATGGAGTTAAAAAACCACAAAGGCCCAAAAGCTTACAAAAAAATGATGATAGGGTTGAGAATGAAAAAAAATGGACCAAACACCATAGGCCAAAGCATAAGTGCTATGGTAAATTAATGTGCTACAATATTAGCACATGTTTTATTCTATATTTTGTCTATATTGAAAGTTGGTAATGAGCCTCAAACATAACTGATATGTCATATGATATAAATTCTAAGGATGTGGAACATCCAACAATGAAAAAATCCTATGAAAACAAATGAAAGGAACTCCAAAAATATTATCAATGTTGGGACAAGGGTACCATCAAGCATTCCAAAGCTATGGACCCCCTATTTGAGCTAAAAATTGTGAGTTAGATGTAAACAATAAATCTCAAAATCTTGAATGAGAGAAACACTTAGAGAGAGAGAAATAATGTATAGAGAACACTAATGTAGAAAAATAAATTAAAACATTATGCATCCTTTGATCTTTAGATGCGCTCTAATATGTATAATAATAAAATTATTTATGGACTCCCTTTCTTGAAAGTTATTTTAATAACATATTTGTACTTTATGGTTGATAGAATGTGAAATGAGGAGGACAAGTCTCTCTGAAATAAAATTTATAAGAAGGTAATGGAGGCCTAAGATTAGAAGATGGATTCAGGGCTAAAAATGATTGCATGAAAAAATTCATTGGCCTTTGTACAAGTATCCTAAGAGGGGTGTTACCTGTCTTAAAATAGCTTTCCTAAAAACTAGATCTTTTCTCCACCTTTGAGGCTATGGGTTTTTCTTGAAGAAGGGAAGAAGAAGATCATAAATGTACTTAGGATGGTTAAAGGCTAACTTTGAGAGTAGGTTATCTCTTCTACACTTTGAGCTCAACTTAGAATCGAGAAGGTGTTCCCAAAGGTATGCCTAAATAAGTATTCAAAATAAAAATAAAAATGAACATTAAAATGATAGACTTTATACCCAAACTACATGCTTCACCCCAAGATTTATCACTAAGTCAAGTAATAGTAGCTACAATATCTTCTATATAGCTAATGACACCTTGCACAAAACCTACACATATTATCTTCATCAAATTCCCTTAAGGTGTTTTCATTTCTCATTACATACATAATGGCAAGGTGTATGCATGTTGAATATTATCCTCTAAGAGTATCCATTTAAGATTTTTTAAGACAATTCCCTAGTTTACAATACTAGATCAATAAATAACATGTATATTGTATACCACTCCTACGACTATTGGTGATTCGTTTGACTTTTGTTGAAGTTGTGAGATTTTCCAAGGTTCCCAAACCAATGCCTATTATTTAGGTAACATAATCATAGTATTAAATTAAAATCACATATAAAATAATAAGGAACATTGAGATTTGTATTTGTATACATCAAAATTTATGATATTGAACAGTAAAGAATACTTATTAATATATTATAAAACTACAAAAATACATGAAGAATATGAAAGGGAGCATTATGGGACATTTTCAATGTTTTCAAAATATTGTTATATTCATCAAATCAAACATTACACTCATTTTAGAAAGTGTGGAAAAGAATAACCCTAGCTACAAAAATTTATTTTAAAGAGATACAAACTTTGGAGGCATTTTCCTATAAAAATCATTTTCAATATTAAACTCCTTAGATTTCACAATATTTTCATTCTTGTAATGGGTTTAAGTAGATTTTTTGGCTACCCTACATTAAACTGGCATGATTTTGCATCTTTCAAAGTCTCAAACTACTAGTCTCTCCCAAAATGATCAAAAAATACTACATATAATGTAGGCATAATATTAAAGCTATTATTATAGAAAAAAAAATCAATAGTCTTAGTAGTAATCATTCTAAAAATGGATTTAAAAAAACACCTAAGATGATCATAGGAACAACTAGTAGCTACAACAATATGAGAATCATTTATGGCATGAAAGGGAAAGGAGAAAATACATGAAACAATGACAACACCATATATTCTATGTCTACTATTACATCCAATAAATTAATTTCTAATTGAATCAACCTTCATATCAATAAAAATTTTATATAATCAATTATCTGTAGAAGTGGTATGAAATCTAATGAAATATCTGAAGGAAACATAGTACAATGCACCCTGAAAGTGATGTGTGATCAGGAAACAATTTTTGCAAAGGGAAGGCATAGTAGCATAGTGAAATTCTATAACAAGAGGTTGTAGGAAAACCAATTTAAAGTGAACCTTTGAGGAATTCTAATTGTAGGTCAAAATCCTAAACATTTAGTTGGATTTTTGATTCCTACAAAAGGCGCTTGTAGGAAAAAGGTGTGGAAGTGAAATGTTACACCCCAAATTTTGATTTGCAAACACTTTTAACTTCTACATTAAAAATGTTTTTTTGACATGAATGGATGATTTTACGTCAAATGGTATTTTGATGAAATTGTAATGCAATGTAAAATGTTTTAATTGTAATGATTATTAATTTTTATCAATGATTATGAAATTGTGGCTAATAACAGACTAACTATTTTTCTGGCCTTCTAAGTTGAATGCAGGAGCAGATTTTACCCTCCTAAATGGAGAGGGAGAGTATCACTGGAGAGAAAAGTGTAGACATGGCTAAACAAATAGGTAAATGCCATTATTGAGTTGATTACACATTCATTTAGGATTAGTGTCAATGTAACAACCCTCGTGTTCTACTCAATAAAATTTAAAAGTTTACACCTCATGTGAATGATCCATGATGTCATAACATAGCAACAAAAAAAATATTTTCCATAATGTAAATTACATGCACACTTGAGTAAACACTATTCCATAATTATGTTGCATTTCATTGTAATTTCACTAATATTTTAATAACATAGATTTCATATCAAGAATAAACTCAAGTTTATCATTCAAGGATACATCCTTCCATATTAATGGGTACAAGATACATGCATAGCTATTTTGAGCTTCATTTGGCAATAGATATACAAATTTGTCCTGATGTCATCGCTTTGGTGCATACATTCTAGATGTCTCTGACCCTTGGTGAAAAAATTATATTTTCCCCTGACACTAATGCAAACATCTATAAATCTCAGCCGCCAACTAATGAGGAGAAGCATCACTCAAGCGTTTTTCCTCCAACCACGGACTCAAATGTGATTCCCCCCACATCTACCACATATGGTAAGATGGCCCTTCCCTTCAGCAAAGTGTTTGGTTTGGTAACATCATAATAATAGCATATCTAAGCTTAGTATTGTGCCCTACATAAATAGAACTTACATCCAATACAATCCTGAACTAGCATGCATAAAAGGAACATAGTGAACTGGCAGTGCAATCAGTGAAAAATTACACTACTTTGGCCAAAGTATTCTCACCTAGTACTTCAAGTGGCAGTCATCCTATTCACATACACTATCATATATTGGTTTGGATTATGACCATTCATATACTATGCTTAGGTAATTTCCTTCCATAGGTAATCACTAACCTTAGAAACTAATGCAGGAGCATCCATGGCATAGTGGCTATTCTGTGTCAACAAAAGGTGTTTGATTTTAATAAAAAAAATTGGTGTGAGTTGAATTTCATATTTTATCTTGTGAAATTCATATTTTGATGTGCATTTGGGTGTTATGCCATGTTGAAATTTTGAATTTTAAATTTGGAGTAAATTTGAAGAAGTCAAGATAAGAGGAGATAGTGGAGAATCTGTCTTGAAACCAAAAAAAAGACAGAAAAATCAATGGAGGTGTGGATTTTTGGGAGACCTCCAAATTGACATGTAACTCCAAATTTTGAATTTCAAAACTCCTAAAAAATAGGGATCTTGAAGGTGGATGCCAGGATTGGAAAAAGTGGATTTTTGCTTTCATTCAAGAAAGCAAGAAAGCCATAAAAGCACTATCTTCCATATTTGACAAGTCTAGAGGTTTGGAAAGTTTATTTTATTCATTTTTATTGATGAATTTTAATTTCATTGGCTATTCCTTGAGATTTTCATTTATTTTCCTGAGAGTGGGTTGGAATGAAAGAAAATTAAAACAAAATGAATTCACATTTCATTTCATTTAGACGATAGCTTGTGTAAAAGAAAATCAACTTCATTTTTGAAAGAAGTTTTTAAAAAATACAAAGGAAGACATAGAGAGGGCGTAGCATACCTCCAAGAAGGGTTTTGGATGGTGTTTTTTTATATTGGATAATTTTTGCAGTGGCATAAATATCACCAGTAGTTGCATATTGAAGAGTTGTGATTGTTGAGAATGGTTTTGTTGTTGCAGGTGCTGGAGAGAAGGGTTTTTGCAAAGCTTTGATTTGTTGATTGCAAATCACTTTTATTTTGATTAGCGGGAGTCTTGTAAGGGCTTGTTGTAGCCCCTTGGCCATTTAGATTGATTGTAATTCCATTTTCAAGATTAATTGAATTTGAAGTTGTTGGTTGCAAGTTGCAAACCAAAGTTGCAATCTTTGTTGCAAGAAGTTGTTTTCCTATGTAGTATGTTTACCAGTGGATTGTGTGAGATTTTTAAATTTATTTTCAATTGAATAATCTGATTTATTTAGATCCATACATTAGAAACAACTTATTCCATTTCTTAAAACACAAATATACTTCTCTTAAGTGTTCATATATATAAGCTATTTCCCTTCATTGGTCAATCTATCCCAAGACTATCCTATTCCCCTCATGGCTCTAACTTAACAAGAGTTTCGTGATAAATAAATTTATGTTCTAAAGTACAGTTATGCTTCATTTTATCAAATAATAAATACTCATCAATAAATTAACTCAATCGAAGAACAATCATAGCAATAAATGATTCTATTTGAGAGTGTAACCTCCTTAGTAAAGGAGTATTCAAAAGAGTATAATATTGTCTACATTATGACTTCATATCAATAAGAAAAAACAACCAATTAGGTAAAAACTCTAACTCAATAGGTAATCCCACCTAAGGCTCCAATCAAATAATCATTCATAAACTCAAGTGATCAACTTAATCATATAGGTGAGTTTCAACCTTGGTATATCGTAATCCTAGGATAGTGATAATAACCAATGACTAGTTCAATCATATAGGTTAATCTAAATCTATATGTTCCAAACAAGACCTAACGAAGAACCCAACCAAGTAGGTTATTCCCAACCTATAGGTTTCAATGAGTATTCAAGCACATATCCCAACCCAATAGGTAAATCTTAACCTAAGGTTTCATTCTTTAATCAAATAAACTTCTCAACTCAAATAGGTTATTCTAAAGCTAAGGTTCCATTCAAGAGTGAAGTATGATCAAGTGATAATTCAAGTATAGATAATTGATGTGATTTTCATAACATCATATCATATCTTTCATACCTCCACTTTTGTTGCAATGCTAATCTTAACATTCCCAAGGTTTCCAAGCATAATAAGCTACAGTGTCAATTCACTTCATGAAATTGATACATTTCACATTATACATGTAGTATAGACTATCTATGTATAGAAACATCATTATATAAATCCCCATATAGGGTATATAAGAGTATTAAGGCACTTCCTTAAGCTAATCACATTTCATCATTCCTAGTATATAATACTAGTGACGACAATCACTCCTTAATATGGAGAATATAAACATACTCATAAGGAAAACATAAAAAACATGATTATTTTCCTTTCCAAAAGAAAATAGTTCATTTCACTAATACAAGCATTCTTATGAAATTTCAAACAATTCAAACAAGACAATCAATCTTTCATATCAAAAGATAAACATAAGGAAAATATAATCTCATACCTATTGATCACTTAATCCAATTGACAAAATTGGTTCTATGCTTGTTCCTTTCCAAAGTCAACTTACTATCCTCTCTTAAATAATCTAGACCTCTCAATGAAAATACCTCTCTATAACTCTCCTCCTTGAACTCACAAAATAATCTATTCTCAAACACTAACATCTCTGGTATAAAACAACGGAAATGAGAAGAATAGATCTTCTATTTATACTTAAATATGAGACAATGATGCCTACAGGTATGCTAAGCAGATTGACACATCTCAACAATATAATTCGACTCAGTTCATAGAGGAAAAAGGTGGCGGATTCTTATCAAGTTAGTCATCAAAAGTGAACAAAAAATCAATCTTATGCTTTGAAAAATTCATAAAACACATGCTTTATACAACAAATAAATTTCCAAGCTTGAAATACTTCTAAAGTAATCAAAGAATTCATAATATGGCACCAATTTTATAGCACATTCCCTAGTCTCAAGCCTGCGGTTTAACAGTGGAAATGGTCTATCATATTTTAGTTGCACATACTGAGTTGACTTAGTCCATACTTGGCAGGCAACACATAACATTGGTTTGACCTCTTAACATTTATATTGTTGTTGAATTGGTACGTTGCACCCATAAAAAAATTTGCACTTTAATTTTGTTTCATTATCTTTTACATAGAAAACTTTATACTTATGTCTTTCCATCGCTCATTATCCTATATTCACGTGTTTGGTGTTTTGTTGGAACATTTTGACCAAGTCTCCTATATGCCACGTACCTCCCTATACACATTGTGTTTCATTTTCCAATTGTGTAAATCATTATAAATGATAAAGGCATTGCTTTGTTTTCATTTAAGCACACCAAATAATATAAGTTTATGTGTTGGTTGTGGATATTACTTGGTCTCCTTAATTTGTTGTGCCATCACAAGTTTCAAACAACACATTTAATACTTCTTTATGGGTTGCACTATATGCACCCTATGAATACAATGTGCATTATCATGCGTTTTCATATATATTATCTTGCCAAACTCGTTGTATTTACTATGTAAGGAATGGCTCATCAAGTATATATTATATATATATAGTATATATTTATATATATATATATATATCATCTTATTGATGCCCATTCTATATTTGAATGTATATAATCACATAAACATTATTCACAAAATGATATTTCATGTATACATAAATATACATACATATATTTTTGAACTTTTCGATAATAATATTATATATATATTTATTTATATGCATATATACATATACTAACATATATGTATGTATGTTTCTATTACGTACTATATATTAGTATATAAGTATATAAGTATATATATATCATTACTTCGATATTTAAACATGTATATATATTCACTATCCCACCGATCGACAATTATATATTGTGTGGGTGAAATATGTGTATAAAAATGATAAAACAAAACACGCATCCATGCAATGTATTACATAAAAAGAATCTAAATAGAAGAATTAAAAACTGCATCTATCCTCTTAATTCATTCCATGGTTCTCTAGTCTTAAGGACCTCCAAAATTCATGCTCTTAGATCTTATTAATGTTGTACATGAACCTACAAAGATGAAAACTTAAGAAATGAGATGCTATTATGCAATCTACATGCCTATATTTTTGTATTTCCGATATTTTTTGTTTGAATGCTAAATGGTCCCATGATGAGGTATTGTTAAAATCAAAATGGTGCTAAGACTAATGATTCTATTCTAATGTAAACGTTACATGAAATATATAATAACTAAATTATTTAAATTGAAATTTCCATAATAAGTCTAAATGAAACTAAGATGCAAAACTAACTACAATGCTTCTCCAAATGCTCTCAAATTGCACTAAAAATTCTACAGCATAAGTTTGTGATAAAAATCCTTATGAAAAGTTGTAGAAATGTGTTCTATTTATAGATTTTTCAAGGCTCAAAATGATGTGGCAGTGATGGACAGTCAAGATTGTGATCCTACGGCATCGACGGTGGAGGAGAAGGAGGTTGGAGAGAATCAGGGAGATGGTTCCCTTTAATAAAACACTTTGCCAAGTATTAAAGAGAATCAAAGAGAAGGAGAAGCTATGTGTCCATATTGGTTACAAGTTTGTTGATGATAATTCATATTTTTCAATTTAGAAAATTCAATTTTATGTGACACATGGTGAGGTGGCAGGTGAGTTGGAGGTGGTTAGAAGAAATATGGAGACATGTGCTAATTTGAATTTAAAAATTCAAATTTAAATAGAAGAGGAAAATTAATTAAAATAACAAATTATTTTAATTTTTCCATTTAATTAATTTAGGAAGAAAGTGATTTTGGAAAAGATAAATTAAGGTAACGAACCATATAAAAAAAATTATCAATTTATTTATAATAGTAGAGGAATTATGAATTATTAATTAAATAACAAGTATTTAATTAATTTATGCTCCGGACCATTTTTGTGTGTATACATTTTTTCCCTCTTTGAAGTGATGTGCGTAGTCGCATTGCTTCAAATAATAAATTTTTCAGACCGTGATGATAAAAATTAGGACATGCCCTAGACTTTGATTTTGCAGTGATGATGAAAGGATACCCCCTCGGGAGATAAATCACGGATTTTTGAATTTTTGATGATTTTTGAAATTGTAGAAAAAACAATTGATGATTAAATGATTTTTCACTGATATGTTGATGATCATCATATTTGATGAGGATGACCTGATTTATCTCCCGATAATAATTGAAATTCCAGCCACATCGTTGATTAGTTGATAAAAAGGCCCCTTTTGAAAAATTAAATAAATGCCACAATAATACCCCTTAATTAACCCTTAAAAGGTCAAAAAGGGTAAAAGATAGCTCATTTGTAACTTGTGCATTTTGAAAACTTGAGAGAGAGAAGAGCCAATATGGATAGGATTTCGCGCCACACTCACATATTTGAGCGAGTTTGCTGCCACCAACGTCCAACCACATACGAACCTCTGGTACGTACCCCGAGAACCACTTTTTCAATTTCAAATTTGAATTTTTCCCGCTTAAATTTTATTTAAAAATTTGGTATTTTCACACATTTTAGCGCATTAGGTTGCTAGAATAGCGCATCTGGATTTTAGCGCATCGATAGGATAATGTAGCACATATGGTAGGTCAACTAGCACATTCGAGAAATGGCGCATCAAGACCCTGTTCTGATGCATCCAGTCCGTTTTCCAACACATCCAAGAAGTGGTGCATTAGGACCCTGTTCCAGTGCATCTGGTAAATTTTCTAGCGCATCTGGTAGATTAGCGCATAGAAACTCTGTTTTAGCGCATTGAGCCAAAATTGATGATTTTGAAAAATTTCTCCTAGATTTTGATGGTTGATGATCACGTCATCCAATGATAGGATGATGTTGATTGATATGGTGATGATCGTCCTCAAAATAGGCGAGGAACGATGATAGGATATATAAAATTGATTGATTGATGATCATCCTCATGATAGGCGAGGAACGATGATATGTTGATTGATGTTGATCGATCTCATGAAAAATGATAGTCGAGTGATAGGATAGGTGCTCCTCGAGATTTGATCAAAATCTCATGTGAGTTGATTTGATTAAATGATGTGCTACTTGATAGGCTGATTTGATTGATGTGTTGACTTGAATTTTTTAATTTGATTCTAGGAGGGTGGCTTAGGGAACTCACAAGTTCAAGAGTGCTTTTTGTGGACATGGGACATGATCCCACAGCTTACCCAGGTGGACTTAGCCATTATTGACCAGTGCGGACTTACTTCCTTGATAGATATGCCCTAGTACCGAATTAACTCAGGGTTGTTGATGGTACTTGCAGAGCGGTGGCATAGTGACCACAACACCTTTCATTTGGCGACTAGCGGGATGATAGTGACACCCGAGGACATTTATCAGATTTTGAAGATACCAGTCGTGGGTGATTTAGTGGTGTACGATCATGAGGAGCAAGGCGGGATCGATGCCATTCGACGAATATTTCATGATGATCAGTTCATTGGATATGAGATATCCTAGTGGGAGTTGATTGTGACCCATCAGATCTTACCCTATGTGCTAGCAGGATTCATTGGTGGATTTATGTGCCCCAATTGTAGGTCGAAGGGCTTTTTAGTTGGTTGGGGATGGGTTTTGGATAACATGATTTCTCATGGTACGAGATATGCATGGGGTTCGTGCATTCTTGCACACCTATATCATGATTTGCATCAGGTTGTTTATCTTCGAACTAGCAGTCTATCAGCAGGATGTACTTTATTGCAGCTCTAGGCCTAGGAGCATATAGCTATTACACGGCCAGCGGGAGGGAGAGCTCGGCGAGCAGGACAACCATATGTTTTTGGTTACACAAGGCCACTTGTCCAACATAAGCTAGGCAAGTTAGAGTATCGGAGGAGAGTCCTTGGTGATCTAGACACTGTGATATGGAAGCCATATCTTGACTACTAGGCATGGCCAGAGGATGACATGGAGAATCCCTATGTACTCTACAACATATACCTAATTGGTAGGACTTAGTACATAATTGAGAGATTCCTTTTTGACAGGGTATATAGACAGTACGGTAGAGTTCAGGGGATGCCACAAGGGGTGGCACATTATGCGTGTCAGAGACAAGATATTCCAGAGTGGGGGCCAGCCCTGGATTATGATACAACTTATGTAGATTACTATGGCTTACAACCAATTTTTTGGAAATATCATCTTGAGATCATGCATGCGTAGATGACGGCAAATTATGCTGAGTATTTTTACACACACCCATTTTCACAAATTTTGAGTCTGGATGAGCCTGCACTAATTTTGGAGGTTGGGAGGAGGTTGGGGTCAGTCGTGCAATGGAGGGGAGATGGTGGTGAGGAGGAGGTAGAGGGATACGATGGAGATGATGGAGGCGATGATGGGGGTGACGGGGGTGGAGATGGAGGAGATGTAGGTGATGGGCGAGGTGTACTAGACTTTGGGGTAATCCCCAAGAGGAGGAGATTAGCTCCTACCGAGCATCGACCAGTAGTTCTCAGGATGCCCTCTCAGAGGCAGAAGATGTAGATAGTTGGGTTGTAGGTTCAGGTGCAGACACTTCAGGGGTAGATACAGACACTGTAGGTGCAGTTAGCCCAGACACAGGCCCAACTACAAGCACAAGCACTAGCACAACTATAGGTACACGAGAAGATGGTACAATTGCAGGCCCAGGTAGCCACCCTTACTGTTGAGAGAGATGCTACCAGGGGACAGGGAGAGTAGGCAATGGTAGTGGTAGATAGGATCCAGACAGCTATCGAGGGGGCTAGTATAGGTGACCTCATCCGAGAGCTTAGAGAGTCCGCCAAGGAGGCGAAGTACTATAAAGGCAGGTACTATGAGGCAGTGCCAACAGAGTAGAGGGTCAACTATTCTTGATCCAAATCTAGTCACTCTCAGTCCTATACCACCAACAGAGGTGTGATGCAACCACTCCTAGGGGGCCCACCAGGTGGAGGTCCACCAAGAGGAGGACCATCAAGGGTAGGACCATTAGGGACAGGCGATGTTGGGCAAAGGCCTATGACTTCTGAAGGTAGCACCATAGGATCTCATGGTCACACCTGATTTATTGTACTTTGGTTCAGAGACCTGGCTTTGCCACATTTTTGATGTATCATTTCTCAGTTCATTTGATATCATTGTATACTTGACATGTTATTATTTTTAGGTTATATGATATGCAGTGGCGTTTGGTGATCTATATGTTGATGCTTTTATTATGGATGTCTATGATGATGGATGAATTTCATTTATGTTCTATGTGATGATGATATGTTCTTTATGATTATGCATTAATGAGATGATGATGCTATGTTTTTATGTGTTTATGAATGATGCATTTACGATGATGAATGAGGTGGATGTGTTGTATTTGTATAATTTTTCATATGTATATATCGATGTATGGATGCGAATATGAATGCAGAAATGGTTTTATTATGGAATGAAAATGTATGTTTTGATGCATGGACATGTATGGTTTAATGTATGGATGTATGGTTTATGGATCCTGGATGTATGATAAATGAATGAATTGTTATTTGAACATGAGACTTGCAGATGCATGGATTTATGATAATGCTCTCTTTTTGGATTTTTCATGAGGTGCATGAATGACCTAGATGCATGAATGATTATGTAAATGGATTATGGTTATGAATTATTCTTATGTATGGATTGATGATGGATGAAAATGCATGTGTAATTTTATGTTATGCCCCTATGTGATGTGGATTATGCGGCAAATATATGCTAATGGAATGTGATGCACTTTTCTGTATTTTTGGTATTTTCTATGCAAATGGATGATCTAAATGTATGAATGAAAATGGATTATAATGATGATGTGATGCTATTATGACCGAATGCATATATGAATGGATTATGGATGAATGAAAGAACGTATTTATTATGACCTTGATGTATGATATGGATTATGAATGATGATGGTATTTACTTTTTGGAATTTTTCATAATGCAAATATTATAATGAATGAATACATGAATAATTTGTGATAGTGGATATATGATAATGATTTCTAATGATATGATATGTAAATGTCAATGAAAATGAATGATTTTTTGTTATGTCAAGTATACTCAATCTTGTAGTGAGAGATAACATCATATTGATAGGTACTAGCCTTGGAAAAATCTATAATGCAAATAAAGAACTATCATGAATGCAATTCTATCTATGCAATGTTGTCATCTTATTCATTGTCCTTATTATCATCATTGAGCGTTTTATTATGTTGAAAGTTGGTACAAACATCGATGGTATAATTAGACCATGATGGCTTGAGTACAACTTCCATACAAATTTCATTAAGATTTGATAATACAAGATAACACAAGCATCTAGGTATAATTGGACCAAGATGACTTGAGTATCACTTGTATAAACAGACAAGAGTTAATCATGTTCCTATGCAAATTCAGAATGTCATCAATGATACTTTGTAGAGCATGTCCCATGAAAATTTATACAGTAGTAAGGATTGACTCACAGACAACAGACAAAGGAAAATATCATTCTCAATCATAGCCCCTATAGTTCATGACATCATCAAGGTACTCTGGAGAAATGATAACAACAATCCAAATAACATCAATTGAACATTTGTGTTAAAAGTGATCCAACCATGATTCAGAAGATGATCCTTTAGTGATGATTGATTTGATTTGGTCTTGTTGCTTGATTTGATTTGGATGATTACTTGATTGGATTGATTGATGTTCGATGTTTAGCTTTTGATGGTTATTGTGATTGTTGTTTTTGCCAAGGTTGTTTTGTTGTTTGCTTGCTTATTGATTTAAACTCAACGGTGATTTGCCCCCAGTGAGATCAAGATTTTACCCTTAGTGAGAACAAACCAAATTTTATTATGGATATGTGCAATGACGACCAAGCCAAGGTGGGACATGAAGCTCATTATATGATAGACATGAATGCACAATGATAGCAAAAAGAGGATGGTCAATACACGCTCAAATAGATGGAGAAGTCGACGTATCACAAATAACGCCTATTTACCAGGTTTTCACCATTTGTTTTTATTGCACTTTTTCAAATTTTATGACTTTTTTGTTGTTACCAAGATGCCTGTTTCCCAAGTTTTTCACCAAGGTAACGATTTTTTTTATTTTTTACTTTTCTTTTGTATTTTTGCTTTTAATAAAAAAAATTATTTTTTTGATCATTTTTTTATTTTTATGTTATCGCCAAGACGCCTGTTTGCCAGGTTTTCATCAAGGCGACCATTTTTTCAGGAATGTTTATGCTTTTTAGGATTTTTTTAAGACTTTTTCTTCTTTTTAGGATTTTTTCAAGACTTTTTCTGCTTTTTAGGATTTTTGTAGGGCTTATAGGCATCCACTGGATGCATTATGTGTAGAAATTCTTCAGATGAAGGTTTTTCATAGGTTCTTCAAATATATCTCCTTCTGGTGTAGACAGCTGATATGCCCCCGATCCAAAGACTGAAACAATAACAAAAGGACCTAACCAATTTGACTCAAATTTTCCTTTATTTTCACGGTCCTGTTGATTTCAGGGATTTTCCTTCAATACTAGGTCACCTACTTGAAATGTCCTAGGTTTGAATTTGTGATTGTAGCTCCTTAACATTCTTTGTTGGTAGTCCTTTAGGTGATCCACTGCAAGTTGATGACGTTCATCCATCAATTCCAACTCTTGTAATCTAGGCACACCGTAATCTTCATCTAAAATGAAACCTTTTAAGGACACACAGAGGGATGGTATCTCAACCTCAATAACCAATACTACTTCAGATCCATAGACAAGTATGTATGGAGTAGCTCTTGTGGGTGTGTGGATTCTTGTACGATAGGCCCACAAAGTAGGGTTTAGCTAGATATGCCAATCACGTCCAACATCGTTGACGATTTTCTTTAGGATTTTCAGGATGGTTTTGTTTGAGGCCTCTGCTTGGCCATTCCCTTGAGGATAGTAGGGTGTAGAAAACCGATGTTGGATATGAAATCTTTCATAGATTTCTTGCACGTCCTCGTTCTAGAAAGGTCTACCATTATCAGTGGCAATGGATTAAGGGATACCATATCTATAGATGATGTAATTTAGGATGAACGATGAGATCTGCTTCCTCGTGATGGTGATCAGAGGCACAACTTTGACCCACTTCATGAAGTACTTTGTGGATGTGATTATGAACTTGTGTCCATTAGACAAAGATGGGTGGATTTTTCCTACAAGATCCAACCCCCACTGAAAAAATGGCCATGTTGATGCAAAGGGCTGCAATTCTTGTGCTGGTGCATGGATGAGATTACCGTGGATCTAGAATTTCTAACATGAATTGAAAAATTGGAAGGCCTCTCTCTCGATAGTCAACCGATAATATCCCAAATGGAGGATTTTCTTAGAGAGGGTTAGACCACTTGAATGAGCACCGCAAATACCTTCATGGAATTCTCGTAAATCTGTTTCAGACTCATCATTTTCTAGACATCGTAACAGAGTTCCATCAACACCTCATCGTTATAGTACATCTACTATAAGGGTATGACGGGCAGCTTGGCGGATGAAGTTTCATTTTTGGTTTCGGGAGAGATCTGGGGGTAGAATATTATTTTTTAGGTAAGTGTAGATCTTCTCGTAGATGGAGGTATCGACATCGTCTAGGTGGCATATGAGTTGGGACTCAGGGTCATCACAGGCGGGGGTAAACAGTTGCTCCACCATAAACTCATAACATGCATTCTTTTCTAGAATCTATAGCAGAGAAGCAATGGTATCCATAGCATTACCAACCTTATTGTCAGTCCTTGGAATTTGAGTAAACTTTATGTTAGCAAAATATTTATTGAAGTCATCAATCATCCTTTTGTAAGGCATCAATTTTTCATCCTTGGTTTGATAATCATCATTGACCTTATTAATGACTAGTTGAGAATCCTTGTAGACTTGCAACTTTATAATTTTTCATTCTACGGCTATCTTGATTATGATGATAAATGCTTCATATTATGATGTGTTGTTAGTGCAAGGAAATATTAGGTGATATGACTTTGGAATGGTGTATCTTAAGGGAGTGATAAATAGTATTCATGCTTTTGATCCATGTTGAGTATAAGAACCATCAAAATACAACACCCATTGATTTTTTGTTATTGTTAGGACATCTGCATCTGGAAGTTCAACATGTAGGGGATGATCGTCATGAATCAATGCCTCAGATATTTGATCAGAGATGGTTTTCCCTTTGATTTATTTTTTGTCGACATATTGGATGTCAAATTCACTGAGTACCATTACCCACTTGGCCAATCTTCCTGTTAGATTTTCTTTGCTAAGGAGATATTTCAGTGGATCTATATTGGCTATGAGCTTGACTATATGAGTCAGCATATAGTGCGACAATCTTTCTCAATGGATGTATAGTTTATTTCATAACCATTTAGAGTTCTGCTGATGTAATAGATTGATCTCTCCTTTCCTACTGAATCTTCTTATGCCAACAAGGCTCCCAATGATCGTTCAATTGTGGCGATATACAATAGGAGAGGTTTTCCTTCTACTAGAGGTGCTAGACTAGGTGGACTCATCAGGTATTGTTTTAGATGATTGAAAGCTTCCTCATATTTCTCATCTAATCGAAAGGAAACATTCTTGTGCAACAAATGGGTAAAAGGATGAGTCTTATCGGCCAATTGTGATATGAATCTTCTGATTGAATGGAATCTGCCTTGGAGGGACCTTAACTGACTGATGTTTTTTGGAGGTGGAATTTCCATTATAGCTTTCACTTTTGTAGGATCTACCTCAATACCTTTTTTTAACACTATATACCCCAGTAAATTTGATGACGTTACCCCAAATACACATTTCTTTGGATTTAGGCGAACGTTGAATTTCTCTAGGTGAGTGAACAGTTTGTCTAATATTTACAGATGTCCTTCTCTAGTGTAATTATTTCCCAACTATTCATCCACATAGTCTTCCATGAAATTATGCATCATGTTGTGGAAGATGGTGTCCATAGCTCTCTTGTATGTGGCCCCTACTTTCTTCAACCTGGAGGGCATGGCGTTCCAACAAAAGGTTCCCCATGGGCAAGTGAAATTTATCTTGTCCTAGTCTTCAGGTACTATCTTTATTTGGTTATAACCAAAAAATTTGTCCATTAGTGACAACATGCCATGACCTACTGTCAAGTCCACAATGATATCAATGTTTGGCAAAGGGAAATCATCTTTCGGGCAAGACTTGTTGAGGTCCCTGAAGTCGGTACAAATACGTATGTTGCCATCGGGCTTTGAAATAGGCACAATATTGGATATCCACTTTTCATAGTCAATGGGTCTGATGAATCCGACATCCAATAACTTCTTTAGTTCTGCCTTCACCAATAAGACAATGTGAGGAAACATTTTTCTCAAATTTTGTTTGACTGGTTTGATTCCTCAAGGAAGGGATAAATGGTGCATGATGAGGTTTGGATCTATCCCTAGCATGTTTGCATATGACCAGGCAAAGTTGACTTGTCACTTTTCAAAGAACTTGATAAAGTTTGGCTTTTCCAATTCTATTAATGATTCTACTAAATGGAGATTTTTCATTGTTTCTGTATTACTGACATTGATGGCCTGCATTGGCTCAATCAAAACTTTGGATCTTTCTTGGAAGTGCTTAGGGAGAGTCAAATTTCCCATCCTTCGGAGCCTTGGAGAGGTTTTCACCATTGGATGCACTCTTTATTTTTACTCTTTCTTGATTTGATACTACCATGGAATGGTTTTCACCATCAGATCTTTCTTTTGTTTCATTTATTTTGCAGCTTCCAAATTTGGCACTCCCCTATCGAGAAACTTCGCTATGATGTTCAATGGTGGAGACTATTTCAGGATTACTAGCACAGAGGAATTTGATGATGGCCTCATCATTTGAAAAGGTAGGAATATCGATGGGTTCAGTTTGGTCCCAATCTATGAGTTCAGGATGTAGAAATGGTAGGGAGTCGTCAGATGGGTTCAGATCGGATGTCGTAAGGGTCCTAATGGCAACATTTTCATCGAATAACACTATGGCAAGGTCAATGTATATGATGTTTCTCTCTTTTGATTGATCCATCTCACTAGGAGTTTGATCATCTTCACTTGAATCATCGATATTTTGTGATCCTAATTCAAGTGGTCGTAACCCTGAGCTTTGTCCCTCCTCGAGTGTGGGAGTGTACTTATGCACCACATCAATGTCTTTATCATGACATGACTCTTCTGACAATGAATCCCACTTATATTTATTGGAATCAGTTTCATAATGATCACTTGCTTGGAGTTGTAGGATCCTTTCAACAACCTTTTGCTTTTGGTCCTCCTTTATTTCTTCATCCTTTTGATGTTCTTTATAACCTAAGCCTTCCTTGTTCTTTGGATTTGTTATAACAGGTTGGATAGGTTCTATGATACCTTTTTTCCTTTTTCCAATAGGTCCTTGTCCATCATATGCCATATTTTCCAGGATTGAGAATCATTTACCATACTGAGTGGTTTGGACATTAGCCATTGTTGCTTGGGAACCAGTTGCATCCTTGTAGAGCCAATTTAGAATGTCTTTGTTATCAAATTCCTCTCCCTGGGTGCTTGCTTTTATGAATCGACCATCAAAAAGTGTGATCAGTTGTGAGAATGGTTGGGACAAGGTTGATGGTTGACCATAGGATTTTGGTGACATTAATTGTGAGAGGCAAAGAGATTATTCAATGGAATATTCACCTACACCTTTGTCTTTGACCTGGACTTTCTTTTCAAACTGTTTAGCCAAAGTATTGAGTTGGGCTTCGGGAGTGGTAGGTGCAGAGGGACTAGGTTCTTCCTTTTTCTCAAGTGGGTTGGATGAGGAACTTGGATGAATTCCTTCATTGGAGGTTATGGCTAGCAGCTTGGCCAATGGATTAGATTGACTTGAATTGTTTGGGATATCAGGGGTGGAAGCAAGAGCTTCATCGTTATGAGGCACAAATACATCCTAGACAGCCTTAAGGGTATTTCAATGTTGGGGAATATTGGAATCAACAGGAATGCTAATTTCTTGTCCATTGCAAAAAAAATTAGGCACTGATGGTATGTTGAAGGTACTGTTACTAAATTTTTACCACAGCTCAATTGTTGGAGCTGGTTAAATTTTGTTATATCTTGAAGTAAAGATTCAATTAATTGCCACATGGTTTTAAGTTTCTCATTCCATCTATATCAGTTATGCATTATTGAGATAACAAAGTTTAAGAAGTATTCCTTAATGCTTATTGAACAAATGAAGTACAAGCTAATTATACAAATGATTAAGCATCCATTGCTTTCATTTATTTCATGGCATGGTTACATTGTAGATTTCATTTGATTGCAAGAATACAAATGATGGTACAACTTTGCATATTGATGCATTTCTTTTCAAAATGAAAAGCAGAAAGAGAACTTAAAGAATCCACACAAGCTGTGGAGTTAACTGTAGCAATACATTGAAAGGAGCACTCTACACTATTGAAGATAGAGAGAAAGTAAAACACATAAGGATCAACATAATCATCATTGCCTGATTGTTGTTGGACGATACAAAAATGGTGCACCATCCTTTGTCCTTGAGCTTTGATCAACCTGTAAGATTTTAGGAAAGTCTCGTTAGAGCTCCGATTATGAAAATCCCTACATCAGATACCAACAATAATGGACAATGTTGCTAACAATGCATCAAAACAATCAAGCAAAGTGCAAAATCAAAGCTGAAGAAGTAAACATCATGATATTTATTGTTTTTTGCTAACATCGTTTGTTTCCCGTGCAGGTATAGGAAAAGTCGTGAAGCTAATTATTTTTTGAAGACATAAGAGCATGTGGGTTAAAACGGGCTCCCACAAGGGTAGAGCTTGTCATGTTGCCTCTTAAAGTTACAAGTGGGCTGAGAAAGGAAGTACACTTATCATGCCCATCTGCGCTATCTAATTGAAGGAGAAAAATAGAATTGCAGTTGTCAAAGCAATTAAATTTATTGTTCATTCATAACTTACAAGTCTGAGCAATAAAATGAAAGCTACAGGTGAACAATGAACTTAATAGATTCAATTAAACTAAAATCCAAGTTTAAATACTATCAAATCAATTGCATCTTTGCTTCCATATAGTGTTTTAGTCATGTTTATTCATGTTGTTCAAGAAATTTTTCATGCTCATAATGTGATAGTGAATAGGCATACATATGCCTCATCAAATAGAACACTGTTCAATAAAGGAAAGCATGTGAAGAGCTTCATATTTTCTTTCGGAAGGAGAGCAAGTACATAGAACAGTCCTTTCATAATGGAACATAAAAATGCATGAAGAGTGCCAGATAGAAGACATTAACCCACCAAGAATATGTAAGGAGAGTGAAGAATGAGGAGATAATTTATGCGTATGTGCAAGTGGATATCATCAGGAAATAAAAAGTATAACATTGTGAATACAGTCAAGCATGAGGAAAATAAGTTAAAAATTTATTTCCATTCTACCTATGCACTTGAAATATAGTCAAGCATGAATGCCTTATTGAAAAGAGCACAACATCATTAAAGGAGGAGTATGGTACTCTCAAAAGAGTGAAGTGCAAAGGTCATTCACAATAATAAACCCACTTTTGGGGTTTTGTCGTTTAAAAACATTCCACATAATTGAAATACATTGCAAAAACAATTTAAGTGGAAAATGCTCGTTTTGTTACAGTGTGGATTTTTATGAACTTGGTTATTGATGAGAATGCAGACATAATTCCGGTATAAACATCAACACAGATTGCTAAGTGCAATCAAAGGTGTTTTTTTTCGATTATAATCACAAGTACAATACTGCTACAGGTTAACAAAGAGATTTTATTGCTATTTCCAGAATACCCACATTGGGTTTTTGACAAAGATGCAGTGTGTATTTGAATTTTTTTTAAATACCCATATGAGTTTTATCTCAGAAACGCATTTTCTTCAAAATAACAAATACCCATGTAAATTTTTTGACATAAATTACAAAGGAGTGAAATATCATGGTGGGTCGAGCTCGGGCTTGAGCCTTGGAGAGATCAAATGGACATTATTTTCGTCAAAACAAAAATACCCACATGAGGGGATGTTCCAAAAATTTGAATATATGTAATGAGGTCTTGGGTCGAGCCCATAAAATTACAAAACACCCATTCTATGCATAAATGGTTGTGGCCAAGAGGAGGGGTTTTCAGTCCCAATTTTCATTTTGAAATAGAAAACTTTTTGAGGTCGTTGTCTAAGCCCAAAGATCTAAAGAAGACAATGGAATCATACAAATTTTTTTGAGTGAAACGCATTAGAGAATATGAGCATGGCACAACCTGTGTGATGGTCATAAATTCATTAGTGGTAAATGAAATTTTTGCAAGATTATTAAGCTTTCAGAAGCTTTTGTTTGATAAATAAAATGCTAAGAGAAATACAAAGGAACAGTAGAGCTTACCATTCGTGGTCATAGAGGAGCAAAGAGGTGTCGCGGCCAAGATCTCACAAAGCTTAGATATATAGGGTTCGAGCTCTCATACTGGCAACAAATAAATACAGAAGCAAAAGGGAAGAAATATAGAGCCACAAATAATCAGATAACTATATCATAAGTCGTGGCCTTTTAGGCCTTTTTCTCATGAAAACACCCAAGGAATGAAGAGAAGATAGAAAATAAACTTACCATGAGAATAATGGAGGCCAAGCATCATCAGAATCGAAGGATTGGAGGCTCGAATGGAGTCTCAGAAGCTGAAACCCTAGTTCACATGGTTGTGGCATGCAAAGACTTTCTTCCAAAGTCTTCACTTTCAAAATGAAGCGAACTAATAGGGATCCCTTGGTTTTGTTCTTTAAGGTTTTTCCCAACCCTAATTCGACTTAGGGGATATATTCCTTAGTGTTATATCTTATGCAAACCTTAGGTCGAGCCTTATGGGGAGGTCTTCATATTATGATTTTGCCTAAGTCTTTAGGCTTGTCCAATGAAATATTGTTTTGGATTAGGGCTTTAGGGTTTTATGTCAATATTACCCTAGTTAAAAATGGATGATGATAGATACCTTAGATTTTAATTGATTTTGAGAGGAATCAATTAAAATTATAAATGAAGATTTTGCTTATGAATTAGGGTTTTATTCTTAGATTGATTTTATTGAAATCAATTATTGAGGATGGTATCTATATTTTTATGATTTTTTAAGAAAATCAAATTGTATTGGAAAAATAAGTTATATTGTTTTGCAAAAGATTTTTCTAAATCTTTAATTACAAAATTAGGCAAATTGTAAAAGCTGCATGATGTAAAGTAGAGAATAAAACAATAATTTATAAATTGTTTTATTTCTTATTGCTATTTTTAGTCGTTTGCATGCAAAGATAGGTTGACTTTTCTTCTAGTCGGATCTGAGCTACATGGTGAAAGGATGAGTTGTTTTATTTTCTTTAAAAGTGGTTTTTGCCTATTTTTAGAGGCCCCATGGCATGCACATGCAAAAATTGAGACTTTTCCACTTTTGTGCCATCTTCTTGGGCATTTTTTGGTACCTTTCTTGGAGCCTTTTCTTTGAGCTCAGATTTGGGTTTTGAGGTATATCTTAGAGAAAAACTTAGTGTTTTTCTAGTTCAAATTTTTGGCTTCTTCCTCTCTTGTTCATGCAAAGAGTCTTGTAACTCAGAAATTTGTACTCGGACTTGTAATACTCCTTCAGTTAATAGAAACAAGTTTTCCTATTTCTTAATTTTGTGTCAATTGCAGTTTTCAATTTGATGTAATTTGTGATTTTTGTTTACAGAATCCTTGTCATGTCCTTGAATTTCAATTTAGTGCAGAAAGATCATAAGTACATTTTTTATGTTGTATTCAAAATCTAAATCTTCATGCAAATCATTATTGTGTTAATTTTTCATGAGAAGTTGTGAATTCTTGTTGCTTTCTGTGAACTGTTTGTGGGAAAAACTAGAGTCATCTTTAAATCCTGAAAGTCATTTTTAGTCATAGGTTTCATTCAAGTTCATCTTTCTACCCTTTTCCTCAAGAGATCATTTAGAATAGATTATTATTCAGAGAACCAGCTCACTCTGGAGATTCCTTCTTTGTTTAAGATCACCCACATCTGAAGAAGGTTTCCATGTGTCAACAGATAGTTAGATTTTTGCAAATTTATCAAGGGTGCATATCTAATTAATAACAGTTTTTGGCACACCCGGTGGGACTCTGAAAATCAATTTCAGAGAATTTTAATATTTTAAAGTTATTTGGTGTATGCAGCAAGTTTTTCAGCCTTTTGGAGGCCCTTTTTCAATATACCTGGTGACTCTGATCCTTATTTTACATGCATACTTAGTGCAGCTTGTGCATGAGAAGAATACAAACAAGATCTAGTTCAATACCTTTTGAGTACTTGTAGTTGTCCCCACCATGAAGGAGAGGTAGAACAACAATAAGGTTGTTTGGTACACCAGGGAGGTCAACATCAACACCTCCAATTCTGAATTCCATATTCTTATCACCAGGAAGTCATGTTCATGTATCACAAGTACCACTGATGGAAAGACAACATGCCTTTGCAGCATTTAATGGGGGAAGCCCATTGAATATTGCACATTAGGATGATATTCCAGTAGCAGCCTTCAGAAGCCTACCTTTATTTACTGGAGAAGAACAAAGTACAACCATCAAACACATTTGTGATGTGTCCACTCTATGTTCAGTGCATAAAATTACTTAGGAGAGCGTAGAACTCGGACTCTTGGCTATGTCACTCAAGGGAAAATCACTGCAATGGTTTAGAGGCCTCGCAAAAAATTCTATCACAACATGGGATGCATTAGGCGATGGTTTGTATCAGTATTTTGCTAAAAAATCAGATCATGCATCTTTGTTGGAGTAGCTGAGCACGATCAAAAGAGCTCTACATGAGCACTTGGTTGATTTCAACTACCATTTTTAGAGAAGTTGGGACAGAATCCCTGCAATGGTAAAACCTTTACTAGCTCATGCCTTTCTTTATTTCTTGAAACCCTTAAACAGTAAAATTTTAGTTATGACCCAATCTATGGGTGGGCACACACTCCCTAATGCTTTTGATATTGCCATTAGAGCTGAGAACTATCTTATTTAAGCTGGGTAAATTACCCCTATGCCTCCCTTGCCTTTGTTTCTAGATATTCAAGTGCCTACACCTGCATTTTTGCCTCCCTTAGCTATTGTTCTTGTTGTTCCAGCAATAAGTTATCAAACCGCAGCCCAAGAAATTGTTGCCCCAGCCCAAAATCAAGAGTTTCAAGAGATAAAAATCATATTGAAAACTTTTGGGAATGATCTCATCAGCATTAAGAAGCAGGTTAGCCAAGAATACAAGCCATATCAAGCCCCATACTAGAAAAACTAGCAGAATAGGCCAGTCTTTTAGAATGATTACCAAGGCCAAAGGAAATTTTTTAATCTTAGACCTTTTCAACCCTACAACCCGAATGCTACCAGTTTATCAAAGGAACTCGTGCCACAAAATAACCTTTCCCAAGATTGTGACTAGTGCTACCCATGTAATCAGCCCCATAACTAGTCAGCATGTGCTAATGACATGAGAAATTGAGCCTTAATGGTCCAAAATAGTTATGTAGGTTCAGAAAGTGTTCCAAGTCAAAGTTCGAAACAGAAAGAAAACTTTGAGGTTGCCAAACTGGCAGAGTTCTGAGTTTTGTGGCGTGAACAATCAAGATCAATAAGATTCTCCTATTTTAGCCAACAAAGATAAAAAAAGAGAGCAATGGATTTGGGACAACAAGCTGGAAATTCACAGCAGTAGTCAACAAAAGACAAACAACATGTTCCTGCATCAAATACTAATGTTGCAGTGTAATCTAAGGTGCAGTTTCTGCAAAGAGGCCAAGAAATACTTGGCAAGGAACAATCAAAGACACAATCGCAGCCTTTGCAGAAAGGAAGTGATGTTGTTGTCATAAAAAACCGGTAAAAGGTAACCCTTGTTTCTTTCAACATGGTTGAACATCTTAAGAAATATACTATCAATATGTCAGTTATGGATGCATTACTTATTTTGGGTCAAAAGGGTTTGTTGCGGGATGCTTTAGCAGAGCTTTCTATTTCTAATAATAATCAAAGGAATGCCAAGGTTGTGCTCACAAATAGCTCAGAAGCCAAGAGTGAACAAAAAATTAAAGAGGTAAAGCCTCCTTCATTTTATTTAAGTCTGATTATTGGAGGTAAAATAGTGCATAACTGTATGATCGATTTTGGTGCAAGTAGTTTTGTTATGCCTAAAAGCTTAGCAGATGTGTTAGGTCTTGTTTATGAACCCAATTCTCAGAAGGGTGTAGTTCAATTGGATGGGTTTGTTGTTAGAACTGTTGGTATAGTAAAAAAATTAGCTCTTAATTTGCATGCATCCCCTAGTTTTGCGATCCATCAGGATATAAATGTTATTGATTTTCCACCTCACTTTTCCATTTACCTTTCAAGGGATTTTATAGCCAAGCTAGGTGGGTTTTTGTCCTCTGATTGGTCTCACCTATTTTTTAGAACAAGGTATGGTACAAAAGTGACCATAAAATTTGAAGCTCTATCCAAAGACCATATTGAACCATATGTCCCGAGCCCTATAAATGCTAACCTCTACGTCACCCCTGTACTGGAGGAGCAAACCATGACCTTAGACCACAACACCCATATAGAAAATATGAATCTAGATGAATGGGCAGTCAAAGATCACGAGATTGATCCTTTCCAGCACATAGATGAGATAGGATTAGGGGTTTATATGATTCGTGAACCTGATTTTGATATGCCTAATCTATTTAAAAAGGAGGGACAACCTACAGAGAATGAAAATGAACTTTGGAGGCTTTATTTTGATGGATCTAGGATCAGTGTAGGTGTTGGTGGTGGAGCCATGTTGATTTCACCAGAAGGAGATAAATACTCTTCAGCTTTCAGGTTTTCATTCAACTGTACAAATAATACAGTTGAATACAAAGCACTTGTACATGGCCTAGAATGGGCCTGAAAAAGAGGTATTATATTCTTACATGTTTATGGCGATTCAGAACTAATAGTGAATCAAGTTAGAAATCTGAATGTTGCAAAAAAATATTTACTTTAAAAGTACAAGCATCGTGTATGGGATTTGATTGAAGATTTTGATGCTTTCAATATATGTTCAGTTCCTAGAAATGAAAATAAGCATGCAGATAGGCTCGCCACCACAAGATCTTAGTTTGATATTTTGAATGAAATCCACAAGGTAGAGGCACATCAATATGTTAAGATTATATTCAGACCTTCTATGACTGACAATAATGTGAGTTGGCAAGTTTTTGGCAGCGATGAGTAGATTGTAAGCTTCTTAATTGCTAAAGTAGAATTTAAAGATGGGAATCAACAAAAGTGGCAACAGCAGTATGATAATCAGATTGTTCAATTAAAGACAAACAAACTGCCAAAGGGGTTGGTGACCTTGGAATTTTTTTTCAACTTAGATGACCAGGTACGAAAAGATAAATGCAACATGATTGTTAAGGAAGAGCACTATGAGGCGATTGAAATTTTCTAAGGTAAACTTCTCAAGCTGGGAAAGGTATGTAATAAAGAGGAACAACAATATTTTATTCTGTTATGTCAAGATTTTAGTGATGTCTTTTCTTGGGAATACAAAGATCTAAAAGGCTTTGATCCAGAACTAGCCCAACATACTATTGAACTAGAACCTAATGCAAAACTTGTGAGGCAAAAAAAAAGACCTCTTAACCCCAAACTAGAGCATCTTATGAAGGCTGAGCTAAATAAGTTAGTTGAGAGTGGTATCATTTTTCCTATTAAGCATACTACCTGGGTGTCTAACTTAGTTCCAGTTAGAAAGAAAACTGGGGAAATCAGATTGTGTGTTGATTTCCGAGATTTAAATAAGGCGTCACTGAAAGACCACTATCCACTCCCTTCCATGGAGCAGATTTTACAAGTTGTTTCTAGTTTTAACAAATTTTCTTTGTTGGATGGGTATTCAAATTATAACCAGATTCTGGTCAAATAGGAGGATCAGTTCAAAATAACACTCACAACTAAGTGGGGCACTATGGCCTATAAAAAGATGTCTTTCGGATTATCCAATACTGGAGCAACATTTCAGCATACGATGGACATGGCCTTTCATGGTCTCATGAACAAGTTTGTTCTGGTTTATTTAGATGATATTACTTTTTTTCAGAAATGCTAATGAACATTTTGAGCATTTGAAATAGATTTTTCAAAGGTGCAGAGAGTTTGGAGTATCTCTCAATCCAAAAAAAATGTATTTTTTTTTGTGCACGAAGGTAAACTCCTTGGACACATTGTTTCGAAACAAGGTATTTCTATAGACTCTAAGCAGGTTTTTGCTATTCTTGAATTTCCATTACCAACTCACAAGAAAGGCTTACAAAGATTTCTTGGAAGAATAAATTTTGTAAGGAGATTCATACCTAACATTGTAGCTTTGTTGCAAACTCTCATTGCTATGCTTAAGAAAAATGTGCCTTTCAATTGGACCAAGGAAGGTAAGAGGAGCTTTGAGAAAATAAAAGAAGCCCTTGTAGCTGCTCCTAGCCTCATTAATCCAAATTATGACAGAGATTTTATTCTTTATGCCTTTGGAGGGGTAGATACTATTTCAACCATGTTGTGCTAGCAAAACGATGAAAGCTTGGAGTAGCCCGTGGCATTTTTTAGCCAAGTATTGTATGATTATGAGGTGAAGTACTCTTTCATTGAAAATCATGTTTTATTTGTTGTAAGAAGCCTCATAAAGTTCAAGCATATGTTATCAAACAACATAATTCATTTATTAGTTGCACATTCAAATGTTAAAGATTTCTTGTTGAACCATGAAATTAATGATGAGCGTGTTGGTTGGATAACCAAAGTTATGGAGTTTGATATTGATATTAAAGTAACCAAGCTTGTCAGAGGAAAGGGTTTGTGTGAACATATTCTAGAAAACACAACGGAAAACAACTTAAAGGAAGCTAAAAATGTTTGTATAGTGCTAAAAAATGATGATGCAGTTGTTGTTCTAGTTCCTGTTGCTACCTAGGTGCAGAAAATGATGCATTATATGCAAACTGGTGAGTGCCCTGAAGGCTTAGACAAAGAAAAAAGGAGGTATTACAGATTATAGTCCATTCCTTTTGCAATTATTGATGGAATTCTTTATAGAAGATACTTTCAAGGTATCTTGTTAAGATGCATTAAGCCTGATCAAGTTGACAAGTTGCTAGCAGAATTTCATGATGGGCCTTCAAGAGGCTATTTTGTTGTAAGAACGACAGCCTTGAAAATTATGTGGGTTGGCTATTATTGGCCAGATCTATTTAAAGATGCTATTGCTTGGGTCCAAAAATGTGAAAAATGTGTCGTGTTTTCTAGAAAACAGAGGCTTGCAGAACTGCCCCTACGTCCTATTCAGGTGAGCAGCCATTTGCCATGTGGGGTTTAGACTTCATTGGACCTATCAACCTGCCTTCAAGCACGGGTCATAAGTGGATCCTTACTGCAATGGATTAATTTACTAAGTGGACCAAAGTTGTTGCTCTGAAGGAAGCAAATGAGACTTTTGTGCTTAATTTCTATCAAGACTTAGTGTCAATATTTGGTACTCCAGATTCAATAATTTCTGACAATGGTTTGGCCTTTATTGGTTTAAGGATTTATGATTGGTCAGTTAGAAATAATATCTATTTGAATACATCTTCTAATTATTATTTGCAGGGCAATGGGCAGGAAGAATCTACAAATAAGAATTTGATCCGAATAATCAAGACGATAGTCGAGGACAATCAACGAACATGGCATGAAAATCTTAAGTTAGCCCTTTGGGCTGACAGGGTGACTCCTAAAAAGGCCACTGGTTGTTCACCTTATGTACTTGCTTATGGAAAAGAAGCTAAGTTACCTATCTCTATTGAATTACCTACTTTAATTTTTGTTAAGGAGCTGGAATTGCTGAATGAACAACCTCTTGAAATGAGATTTGCATAGCTGGTAGAACTCGAAGAAACCAGAAGGGAAGCATTGAGACAACTTGAGATACATCAAACTCAGATGAATATCTCTTTCGATAAGAGGGCAAGACCACACGAATTCATCATTGGTGATCTAGTCTTTAAGTGGAATGAATATAAGAATAAACCTTGACGATATTCCAAATTTGATGCAATTTGGGATGGGCCTTATGTGATCACGGAGTGCAAGCAACATAACACTTTCCAACTTTCTAAGTTGACTAGAGAGGTGTTGTCTATCCCAATAAATGGGATCCACCTCAAGCATTGCCTCTGAGATAAGTTCTATTTTGTAAATAAGTAGAGTAGTTGTTGCAATAAGTGCTTTCACACATTTCTTTTCAGTTTTCTTGCTTTCCCTAAGTGTTGTTACACATGTTTTAGTTGGCCTTCGGGGCTTGTTAGTTTGCTTTCAGCATTGTTTGTTTTGTTTTGTTGTTGTTTAGACTGTTGTTGTTCAAATTTATGAGTTTCATGGAGGGGCAGAATTGACTCCGCGCCTAATGGAGTGTTATAGGCAACTGGTCTAATGCTTAGCTTGCAAGCATCTAGTGGAAATTGCCAAAATGTTACCAAATTTTTACTACAACTTGATTGTTGGAGCTGGTTAAATTTTGTTATATCTTGAAGTAAAGATTCAGTTAATTGCCACATGGTTTTAAGTTGTTGATTTCATCTATATCAATTATGCATTATAGAGATAACATAGTTTAAGAAGTATTCCTTAATGCTTATTGAAAAAATGAAGTACAACTTGATTATACAAATGATTAGGCATCCATTTCTTTCATTTATTTCATGACTTGGTTACATTACAGATTTCATTTGATTGCAAGAATACAAATGATGGTACAACTTTGCATATTGATACATTTCTTTTCAGAATGAAAAGCAGAAAGATAACTTAAAGAATCCACACAAGTTGTGGAGTTAACTATGGAAATACATTGAAAGGAGCACTCTACACTATTTAATATAGAGGGAAAGTAAAACACATAAGGATCAACATAATCATCATTTCTTGATTGTTGTTGGTTGATGCAGAAATGGTGCACCATCCTTCATCCTCAAGCTCCAATCAACCTGTAAGAGTTTGGGAAAGTCCCATTAGAGCTCCAATTATGAAAATCCCTACATGAGCTACCAACAATAATGGACAATGTTGATAACAATGCATCAAAAGAATCAAGCAAAGTGCAAAATCAAAGTTGAAGAAGTAAACATCATGATATTTATTTTTTTTTGCTAACATCATCTGTTTCCTGTGCAGGTATAGGAAAAGTCAAGAAGCTGATTATTTTCTGAAGACATAAGAGCATGTGGGTTAAAACGCGCTCCCACAAGGGTAGAGCTCGGCATGCTGCCCCTCAAAGTTACAAGTGGGCTGAGAAAGGAAGTATAATTATAATACTCATTTGAGCTATCCAACAAAAGGAGCAAAATAGAATTACAATCATCAAAGCAATTAAATTTATTGTTCATTCATAACTTACAAGTTTGAGCAATGAAATGAAAGCTACAGGTGAACAATGAACTTAATAGATTCAATTAAACTGAAATGCAAGTTTAAATACTATCAAATCAATTGCATCTTTTTTGCCATATAGTGTTTTAGTCATGTTTATTCATGTCATTCAAGAAAGTTTTCATGCTCATAATGTGATAGTGAACAGGCATACATATGCCTCATCAAATAGAACACTATTCAATAAAGGAAAGCATATGAAGAGCTTCAGATTTTCTTTTAGAAGGAGAGCAAGTACATAGAACAGTCCTTTCATAATAGAACTTAAAAATGCATAAAGAGTGCCAGATAGAAGACATTAACCCACCAAGAATATGTAAGGAGAGTGCAGAATGAGGAGAGCATTTTTGGGTATGTGCAAGTGGATATCATCAGGAAATGAAAAGTATAACATTGTGAATACAGTCAAGAATAAGGAAAATAAGTTACAGATTTATTTCCATTCTCCCTATGCACTCGAAAGATAGTCAAGTATGAATGCCTTATTGACAAGAGCACAACATTATTAAAGGAGGATTATCATAATCTCAAAAGAGTGAAGTGCAGAGGCCATTCACAATAATAAACCCACTTTTGGGGTTGTGTCTTTTAAAGACATTCCACATAATTGAAATACATTGCAAAAACAATTTAAATGATCATTAGAAAATTCTTGTTTTGTTACAGTGTGGGTTTTTATGAACTTGGTTATTGATGAGAATGTTGACAGAATTCTAGTATAAACATCAACACAGATTGCTAAGTAAAATCAAAGGTGTTTTTTTTTATTATAATCACAAGTGCAATGTTGCTACAGGTTAACAAAGATATTTTCTTTCTATTTCTAGAACACCCACATTGGGTTTTTGACAAAGATGTAGTTTGTATTTGAATTTAAAAAAAATACCCATATGAGTTTTATCTCAGAAATGCATTCTCTTCAAAATAACAAATACCCATGTAAAGGTTTTGATAGAAATTACAAAGTAGTGAAATATCATGGTGGGTCGAGCTCGGGCTCAAGCCTTGGAGAGATCAAAAGGACATTATTTTTCGTCAAAATACAAATACCCACATGAGGGGATGTTCCAGAAATTTGAATATATGTAATGAGGTCTTGGGTCGAGCCCAAAAAATTACAAAACACACCCATTTTGTGCATAAATGACTACAACCAAGAGGAGGGGTTTTGAGTCCCAATTTTTATTTTGAAATAGAAATTTTTTTGAGGTCGTTGTCTTAACCCCAAGATCTAAAGAAAATAATGGAATCATACCAAAATTGCTGAGTTTAACGCATTAGAGAATATGAGCATGGTGTGGCCTGTGTGATGGCCATAAATTCATTAGTGGTAAATGACCTTTTTGCAGGAGTATTAAGCTTTCATAAACTTTTGTTTGATAAAGAAAATGCTAAGATAAACACAAAGGAACAGTAGAGCTTATCATTCGTGGTCATAGAGGAGCAAAGAGGTGTTATGGCCAAGCTCTCACAAAGCTTCAAGATGCAGGGTTCGAGCTCTCACAATGGTGACCAAGAAATATAGAAGCAAAAGGGAAGAAACACAGAGCCACACATAATCAGATAACTATATCATAAGCCACAGCCTCTGAGGCCTTTTTCTCATCAAAAGACCCAAGGAATGAAGAGAAGATAGAAAATAAACTTACCATGAGCATAATGCAGGCCAAGCATGATCAGAATCGAAGGATTGGAGGCTCGAATGGAGTCTCAGAAGTTGAAACCCTAGTTCACATGGCAGCAGCAAGTAAAGACTTTCTTCCAAAGTCTTCACTTTCAAAATGAAGCAAAATAATAGGGATCCCTTGGTTTTGTTCTTTAGGGTTTTTCCCAACCCTAATTTGAATTAGGGGATATATGCCTTAGTGTTATATCTCATACATACCTTAGGTCAAGCCTTATGGGGAGGTCTTCATATTATGATTATGCCTAAGTCTTTAAGCTTGTCCAATGAAATATTTTTTTGGCTTAGGGCTTTAGGGTTTTATGTCAATATTGCCTTAGTTAAAAATGGATGATGATAGATACCTTAGATTTTAATTGATTTTGAGAGGAATCAATTAAAATTATAAATGAAAATTTTGCTTATGAATTAGGGTTTTATTCTCAGATTGATTTTATTGAAATCAATTATTGAGGATGGTATCTGTATTTTTATGATTTTTTAAGAAAATCAAATTGTATTGGAGAAATAAGTTTATATTGTTTTGCAAAAGATTTTTCTAAATCTTTAATTGCAAAAATAGGAAAATTGTAAAAGATGCATGATGTAAAGCAGAGAATAAAATAATAATTTATAAATTGTTTTATTTCTTATTGCTATTTTTAGCCGTTTGCATGCAAAGATAGGTTGACTTTTCTTTTGGTCAAATCTGAGTTGCATGGTGAAAGGATGAGTTGTTTTATTTGCTTTCAAAGTAGTTTTTGCCTATTTTTAGAGGCCCCATGGCATGCACATGCAAAAAGTGAGAATTTTCCACTTTTGTGCCATCTTCTTGGGCATTTTTTGGTACCTTTCCTAGAGCTTTTTCTTTGAGCTCGGATTAGGGTTTTAAGGTATATCTTAGAGAAAAACTTAGTGTTTTTCTAGTTCATATTTTTGGCTTCTTCCTCTCTTGTTCATGCAAAGAGTCTTGTAACTCAAAAATTTGTTCTTGGACTTGTAATACTCCTTCAGTTAATAGAAAAATATTTTCCTATTTCTCAATTTTGTGTCAATTGCAGTTTTCAGTTTGATGTAATTTATGATTTTTGTTTATAGAATCCTTGTCATGTCCTTGAATTGCAGTTTGGTGTAGAAAGATCATAAGTACAGGTTGCATGTTGTATTAAAAATTTGAATCTTCATGCAAATCATTATTGTGTTAAGTGTTCATTAGAAGTTGTGAATTCTTGTTTCTTTCTATGAACTGTTTGTGGGAAAAACCAGCATCATCTTTAAATCCTAAAAGTCAATTTTAGTCATAGGTTTCATTCAAGTTTATCTTTCTACCCTTTTCCTCTAGAGATATTTTAGAATAGATTATTATTCGGAGAACCAACTCACTCTGGAGATTCCTTCTTTGTTTAAGATCACCCACATGTGAAGAAGGTTTTCATGTGCCAACAGATAGTTAGATTTCTGCAAATTTAACAAGGGTGCATATCTGATTGATAACATGTATCGTCTACACTTCATGGATCCAAGGATGACCCAAGAGTATATTATATGTCAAATCCTTATCCAAAACTTGACAAACCACATCTTTCTGAATTGGCCCTACTTGAATTGGCAATACAATCAATCCTTTTGAAGCTCTTTCTTCATCATCATATGCTTTGATGGTGATCTTCTTCCTTGCATCTATTGCATTTTTAGATAACCCTAGTGCACAAACAAGCTTTAAAGTGCATCTATTAAGATCGGCTCCTCCATTTATAAGGATGCGCTTGACACGACTTTTATGGATTAGAATCTCGATATGAAGGGCTGCATTAGAGGATGGGTGAGAGATACGTCATCATTTTCTAAAAAGGATAAGCAATGAGGTGTAACTAGATGTGCCACCATGGCTTGGAAAGCACAGACTTCCAAATTATTTGGCACTGTTGTATTGACTAGGGCTTTTTCCAAGATCTCCTTGTGAGTGGGAGACATTTTAAGGAGCTCCAATATTGATATTTGTGTGAGAATTTTTTGGAGCTGATTGATAATGTTATATTGAGGTGATCTAGCAGTAGGTGCTTTGGAGGCACTGCCTTTCAAAAAATATTTGGTTTGAGCCCTTGTGGTCACATTTACGGGCACACTATCTTGTCTTTCGTTTATTTTGATGAGATTAACTTGATTATCCATTACAACCATGTTTTTTTGGATATTGGTAACTTGATTAGAGAGGATGTCGGTGTTGTTGGATGATTGGTTGCAACAGGATCTAGTGTATTATTTATCTCAAAGTCATTTGTGTGATCTTCAGTAGCTGAAATATGATGGATGATGGTATCTTGGACATAGTTTACATTTTTGCCTTTGTCATTCATGTTAGAAGATTCTCCTTTGTCATAATTTGGCAAAGGGTTTTTAAATACCCCATGATCAGTTTTTTTTTGAGGCTCTTCTATCCTTATGATCTAGTTATCAATCAAATCTTGTATCTTATGTTTCAATTGCATGCAACTATTGGTTAGGTGACCTTTGCATCGATGAAATTCACAAAAATGGGCTTCATTCCACCAGGATAATTTTACCTTGGGTTCAAACCTCGAGTGTCAAGTAGAGTGATAATATTTTCCACAATAAGCTCCTTTAATGCGGATTCATATGATTGACCCAAAGGTGTAAACTTTCGATGGTTGTTCGATGTTTGATAGGGTAGGGTCTTGGATGATGTGTTACTTTGATTTTTTTGAGTATTTCCCTAGTTGGTATTTTGGTTGTTGCTTTGGTTGGTCTTTTGATTGGTATTCGAGGTGCTCCATGCTATGCATTTCAGTTGAGGGATCATTGCCATTATTTGTACTTTTTCCAAAACTTTGTTTAATCATTGTTGGAGGAATTGGATGAATTACTTTCGTTATAGATTTTCAATATTCATTGTTTGACCAAAGCTTCTTCAATCTTGATCCCTTTTTCAATCAATTTCTCAAAAGTTGGAGGGCATTGTAATTCGAGCCTATAGCCTATTGTTTCCCTTCTTGTCAGAACAATCCTCATGATACTCAAACTTTCCTCGAGTACCCACATTTATATCCCGGGTGGAATTTTATTGGCTTTAGCGTGTTCTCGTTTGGGTCATTCCCTCCTTTCGAAGTGGGGAGGCAGGCCCTCTAAGGTTCAAAATGCAAATAAAATTGAATGGGTCTAGCTTTCTGATCACCCAATTAAGGGGAGAGCATACTCGCCTACCATTCCAAACACAACAGACATGGGTTTAATTTATCCTTCTAATTAAGCTATGTTCCTAACTTAACCAAAGGAAATAACAACTAGATTTAACCCTGCAACCACTTGTTAGTAGTTTTAGTCCATTATTCTTTGACAATGTTCCTTTATTTTTTTCCAACAAGGTCTCTGACTGCATGTAAGGTTCCTGCAAAATAGAAAACCACAGATTAGTATCAGGAATCTAGAAAAATTTCAACAAAAACCAAATGTGCCATTACAGTGACCGAATGCGCTAAAACTTAGACCATATGTGCTAAACTACTGAATGCGCTAAAAGAATGATTAGATGCGCTAAAATATGGACTGAATGCACTAAACTAGAAAAGCATATAATGAAATTTAAAACCCCCTGATGCGTTGAAAGAACTGTTGGATGCACCAAAACAACAACCAGATGCGTCGAAACAGAAGCCAGATGCTCCAGAAGAACAACCAAATGTGCTGAAACAGTTACTCAATGGGTCGATCAATTTCCCAGATTGTCAAAGAAAAATTCGGATGCGCTATTTTGTAAATTTTGATGGAACCTGCAAATAAAAAATCAACAGAAAATAGATCAAATATGGGGTTGGGCCCCACAGTGGGTGCCAATTTATGTGTGGGTGAAATATGTGTATAAAAATGATAAAACAAAACACACATCCATGCAATGTATTACATAAAAGGAATCTAAATAGCAGAATTAAAAACTACAGCTATCCTCTTAATTCATTCCATGGTTCTCTAGTCTTAAGGACCTCCAAAATTCATGCTCTCACATCTTATTAATGTTGTACATGAACCTGCAAAGATGACAACTTAAGAAATGAGATGCTATTATGCGATCTACATGCCTATATTTTTGTATTTCTGATATTTGATGTTCGAATGCTAAATGATCCTATGATGAGGTGTTGTTAAAATCAAAATGGTGCTAAGACTAATGATGCTATTCTAATGGAAACGTTACATGAAAGATATAATAACTCTAAATGAAACTAAGATGCAAAACTAACTACAATGCTTCTCCAAATGCTCTCAAATTGCACTAATAATTTTGCAGCATAAGTTTGTGATAAAAATCCTTATGAAAAGTTGCAGAAATGTGTTATATTTATAGATTTTTCAAGGCTCAAGATGATGTGGCAGCGATGGACGGTCAAGATTGTGATCCTACGACATCAACGGTGGAGCACGAGAAGGCTGGAGAGAATCAGGGAGATGGTTCCCTTTAATAAAACACTTTTCCAAGTATTAAAGAGAATCAAAGAGAAGGAGAAGCCATGTGTCTAAATTGGTTACAAGTTTGTTGATGATAATTCATATTTTTCAATTTAGAAAATTTAATTTTATGTGACACACATGGTGAGGTGGTAGGTGAATTGGAGGTGGTTAGAAGAAATATGGAGACATGTGCTAATTTGAATTTAAAAATTCAAATTTAAATAGAAGAGGGAAATTAATTAAAATAACAAATTATTTTAATTTTTCCATTTAATTAATTTAGGAAGAAAGTGATTTTGGAAAAGAGGAATTAAGGTAATGAACCATATAAATAAATATATCAATTTATTTATAATAGTAGAGGAATTAAAAATTATTAATTAAATAACAAGTATTTAATTAATTTGTGCTATGGACCATTTTTATGTGTATACATACATACATACATACATATATATATATTAATGCATATACACATATATATGTGCACAAGAAATGTGTCCATCTGACATCTCGATGCATGCAATATATTTGTGCATGGTACGCAAAGGTATTATTTCTTTCATATAGACATGCACGTATACATTCGTTATGCATGAGTATTGTTTCCACACACACATATATGCATATACATTCTATATACATATATATATAGTCGTTGATTTACATAATACATGAGAAGAACTCAAACTCTATTAAGAGACTCAATCAAATCTTGATCAATCAAGAAACCAAAGAGTAAAACCAAAGTCATTCAATTCACAAAGACAACCTATCTTAGACAAGGACAACTACCCGATTATTCTATTAAGTCAAGACTGTGACCAAAGGCACTTACCCGAAACTATTGGTTTGACCATTCTAACAATGGGTGTGTGAAAGCTCAGTTAGGCTTCATTAAAGGTTACCCAACCAAACACTTCTCCTGAGTGATACTTCCCCTCCCTTCCAAAGGCATGAACCTGTACCTACATCCAACTTGGCATATTTGCAATGGTAGTTAGACTTTCAAATGAAATCCACTTTCATCATAAAACATTAGAATATTCATAATACATATTCTTTCATTGTTCATCATCTTTATAAACATAATTACTCTTTCAAAGCAATAATAACCTGATATCTATTTTAGCATTCCATTCCTTTATCAAACATATCAAAATCATGATTGCATTTATCATCTTATTTACCCGTGAAGGTAAAAGTAACTCAGTAACAACAAGACTAGGTGTGACAGTCAAAGTCTAAGTAAGTTGTCAAATTATATCCTATGTTGTTAAAGAGTCAATATATGTGTGATTCAATCATGTGGTTAGGTTGTAATCGTATTTGATCGTTGAGTTAATCTTTTGCAATAGTCAAAAGGAGATATTACTATGTCTAATCATCTTTATGATTTACCTATTATAATAAAATTTTATCTGATTATTATTTTAATAAATTTAATATAAATCTATACACATATATACGTGAATGAATATGAATATACATACATATGTATAATATAATATATTGTTAGTAATAATACCAATGGCCTATTAGGGAAGTTGAGGATATTATGTGGCAATTAACATGTCATTTAATGAATGTTATGGAAGTTAATAAAAGAAAAACCATATAAACCTCACATAGAGGCTTATTTCCATCATCAATGGCTATATACTTGGCTTAAAAAGAGATTTTAATGCCCTTTAATGAATTCATAGTGGAGAGGCGAGAGTTAATCTACATGTGTGCCTTTAAAGAAGTAGTTTTTACTATTTTTAGAGTGGTTGTTAATGAGAAGGTGGCCACATGTTTTGAGAAGGATTATTATGCTGAAGGCATTTCCTTATTTGAGCTTCACAAGCTCATTTTTCCTATGGACAGTTGAAAAGCAACGAGAGACCTTGGTTGATAGTAAAACGAATCTTAGCCATCCATCTTTTTTTGCCATTTTTCAGTTGTTTTTTGCCATTTTCTGATTGTTTTTCACCATTTTTTTTGCTTTCCCACTGCTACCATTTTTTCGGCTATTTTTCACCATTTTTTTCACTTTCCCCACCACTATTGGTTTATGCTCCACCAAACTCTTCCTCACTGGTGAGTTGCAACCTGAAAATAAGGTTTCAAAAAGGGTTTGAGTATGTTTATTAAAATAAAAATTATGGCCCTAATATCAGTTGTTCATCATTTTCTGCCATTTTTTTATTGTTTTTCACCGATTTTTACTACTTTACATGTCACTTCTTCAAGTTGTTTCGTAATATTTTTCTTACGAACTCTGTCCATTTTTAATAGTTGGCATCATTGACAGCCATACGTGGTTTGTGCACTTTGTACAGTGCCTACAGAGATTTAAGGAAATGAAATGAAATGACGCAACTTATATTCCACGTGGTATCTCTTTTAATGTTGTACACTTAATATGACTAATGACTAATTTTAATCAACTACCCTTGATTTTTTTAAGTAAAACAAACACAAAACCGTCAATTCGTACTCATAAAAGACATGATACGTGGCATTGGTTGAGTATTTAGAATTTTTGCATAGCTAATAAGTCACAACCACAATTTCAAAGCCATCAACCATCTCTAAAATCAGTATTACCCTTTTTTCTCCAACAAGGGAAAATGCACTATAGACTGAGATGGGACTTCATTCTAATTCTCATTATATGTATATAGTCAAATGCATACTCTCATACTTAAGGCAGTAAAGAGATTTAATTATAAGTTCCTTTATATAGATGAAGTCAATCACATACTCACAAACATAATAATCAACACAATAGAGACCTGTCATTGAAACTTTTGTAGGGATGTAAGAAATTTATACTTGTATTTTTAGGCACACAGAAAATAATAAATGAATGAGGAAAACCTATATAAATTTAGCTAATGCAATTAATATTTAGTGATATTGCATGCACACCCTTATCTTTTCTAATCAAGTTAATTCTTTCTTTATCATTCTTTACATAGAATTACGGCCCTAATAACAAGCACATTTACGTTTTAACATTACGACATCCTTTCTCTTATAAAATATAATAATTAATTAGTTTTAATTACTGTTCAATTTAAGAAGCACATTTAGGTTTTAACATTACAAGATCCTTTCCCTTATAAAATATAATAATTAATTAGTTTTAAATATATAATAAATAATTTTGTTTCTAATATATAATGCTATATTATATAATAATATAATAGTTAATACAATAGTTAATACATAAATAATAAATATAATGTAATAATATAATAATGACATAAATATAATAATATCCCCTAGTGGATGAGCCTGGAGAGGTTCAAGGGACTATGGACTTCGGGGTGGAGTTGGGCAATGTGGTGAAGAGAATGGACACTCTCGACAAAAGGTTTCGGGAGCTAACCCGCTTCACCATGAAGTTGGGCCACTTTGTCACGAGCACCCTGTCTAATGCTACAAAGGAGGAGCTGAAGAGAAACAACAGCTAGGAGAACAAAGAATGGGTGGGTGATGAGGCAGTGGACCTCCTGATTAAAAACAGGGACAACGCCAGTTAGCTGCTCCTTGTGCCTATCTATCGGTTGTTGCCCTGCGATCGTCGTGCTACCTTTGGGTTGTTTCTTCTTTTTTCCCCTTTATGTTTGTTGTTTAGTCTTGTTCCTTTTTGGCCCTAGTGGCTCATTGTGAAGGGTACGGAGCCCTGAAAATGCTGCTTAACTTTTCAAAAACAATATAATAATATAATAATAAATACATAAAATAATGACATAAATAATAAATATTTAATTAGTTTTAAATATATAATAAATAATTTGGTTTTTAATATATAATGCTATATTATATAAATATATAGTAAATAATTTGGTTTTTAATATATAATACTATATTATATAACAATATAATAGTTAATACATAAATAATAAATATAAAATAAGAATATAATAATATAATAATAATATAATAATAAATACATAAAATTTAAAAAATAAATATAATAATATTATTCTATAATAAAAAAATAAAATAAAATTAATAATAATATTAAAATCATTTTCTAAATGAACTACCAATTGATCTCATTTACTACACAAATGTGTGCAAAAAGTAAACCATTTTTTTTCTAATTGACCTTTCACACCTCTTTGGTGTACCCATTGCACAAGGTGCCATAGCAAGTTATTATTATCTACGAGAGGAAAAGGAGGGTGGTAGTCATTGTTAAGAGGAGAGTTTATATATTGTAGTGGAGGATATATATGATAGGGGCTAGCAACACTTCTAGATTATGGTGAGAAGAGTGCAGTTATATATAGTTGAGAGTATATACAGGCAACGAATCATATTATGGAAACAAATCATGGACATCTAAAAGGGGTCGACAGGAATTTAAAGTTGTGCTTCGAATATTTTGGACAGTGTAGAAGTAAAGATATATTATAGGCATGAATCCCATTCTATTTAGTTTCTTTAATCCTAGTAATATAAATATGAAGTTTCAGATTTGAAAGAATATACAGAACTTATAAATTGGTGTATATATAAAGGAATAGTGAAAGAATAGTCTAATTTTACAAATTTGTGCATGAAATATTTCAAATTCTTTATTTTACTATGTTGAATACAACAAAGGGAGTATTATTAAAATAAGAATTTATTATTATTTTTTGGTGTACCATTGTCAATTATCACCCTTGACAATTTTACTCTATGTTTTGTCCCCTCTAAATTACTAGACCTAATTGAGCACCTAGTTTCCTAAATTATGCATTCTATAGCACATTTATATAATTTTTTGAAAAATAACAAGCATTGAACAAATCCATCCAATTGATATTTTGCCCCTAACACTCAATGTCCTGAAAAATAGGGCCAAGACCCATTCTCCCTAGGGCATATGGGTCCCCCTATTTTTTTGGAAGCCAATTTTGGATATGTCGGTGTCAGCATTTTAACATTCAAAATTCAAATTGTAAATGTTAGATTTTGGGATTTAATTTGTGGGAAATTGAATAAATGTATATAAATACCTATTTATTGCATCATTTGAGATATAAGGAGAAATTATGAGCAACTATTTTTGTCAAGAGAATTATTGAGAAAGTCAAGAGTAGCATTTTCAAAGACCTATTACAAAAATCAATCAAGATTCAACATCATGTCAAATCTTATGTGATTTTATGTGTGTTCATGTTATCATTATTTTGTGAAGGCTAACCCTTTTGAAGGTCTCCAAAGAAATTCAAGCAATCAAGCAAGCAAGATCCAAAACCTTGAGGTGATGTGTATGAATCCAATCCTTCAAGGAAGCCATTAAAGGGTGGTGAGTTGTAGCACTTTGTGATTTCATCATTCCTTCATATCCATTATCATTTTATCATTGCCATTGCCATTATGGAAGTGGAAAGTACACTAACATGGGGTTCGACCAAGGTAAGCCCCTAAATGGCACAACATCTCTTCTCTTTTTGAATGTGCAAATCTTAGGTTTGAAGAGGATCAAAGGAATTTTAAATATAAATTATTCATTTTTTCATTTGAATCCCTATATCTTGTCAAGTCATGTAAACTCACCTATAGAGCTATCTGACGGTGTTCCAAAAACTCTACAACTAGGAATCAAAAGCTCAAATTTTTCATTAGACCCATATGCAGGTCCCTCTCATATGCCCTAAGGAAGCTTTATCCTCCTATAGTGATTAATACCAACTTTTTTGGGAAAGTACACTTTCCTCTACACTTCCTAGATCTACCCGCAAACTATTGTTTCAATTTATCAATTGTCAAATTCTTGCAATTTTTGATATTAGGGCACATAGTTTAATTAGTTTAATCATATCAAATCAATTCCAATCCATTCTAAGACTCTAAAAGATGTAGATCTAGGTCTGATTGGCTCACCTTCATGGTTAAAAGTTAATCTATACACCTTGTTGATCTCCATCTTAATGAAAACCTAGAGAGAGGCCTTAAATCCTATTGTTCTAAACATTTAAAATTTAGGATCACCCTTTTTCTTCATTTCATTTTGGTGAACCTAAAACTTTGACATAATAAGCGTTCTGAAATATGAAGTAATTCACACTAGATCTGGGATTTGTATTGCATTGTTTTGCATTTCTCATTTAGGGTTTCATTTTTACATCATAAAATATCACAAAAAAAACCAAAAAATTGCATCTCATATTGCATCATAGTTGCAATAGGGTTTGTTCCAGTCATCTTAGATCAAATCTACATTCAAATTGCATTCATTATGTCTGAAATTGTTCATTGCGTCCATTTAGGCATCTTTCATTTAGGTCAAAAATGTGAAAAAAAGTGCATTATTTTATTTCGTAATTACATTGTTTTGTTTCAAAATTGCATCAAAATCATCATTTTCATATTTTGGCATCTTACAATCGGTCAATTATTGCATCCTAGCTCTGAAAAAATGTATTTAAAATTTTCAATACATTTTCAATATTGTTGTACACTTGCATGTTGAATCACAGTGGCATAAATTGAGAAAATTCTAGAAAAAAATCATTGTCAAACCTATTTCCACATAGAAACAGAGGTCTTAAACAACAACATTAAAATTCATTTTTTTAGTTTTTAGACACCCTATCCAGAACTCAGACACCCTTGGGCACCTCTATCTTGCTACTGATAGCTTGAAAAAAAATTGCACAAATTTATGTCTCTGTTTTTTTAGTTTGTTTCTAATTGCAAATGTTTGGTTTAAAATTATAAAAATGTGTTATTACATGTGAAAGAAAAGTGTTATTTTGCTTAATTTTTGCAAAATTTGAGAAAATTGTTGCATTTCAATTTACTTCATGTTCTCATTGCAAAAGTCTTGTGTTATCATAATTCATGTTCTATTATGAGATCTTATTAAGCATTTCAAAGAATTTATGTTACAAGCATGTTACAATGAGTTTATTTCTCCTCTTTTGTTATTTTTTATTGATCCCTCTCCCACGATATCTCCTATGTGTGAGGTTATCTTGGTGAAAGAGAATGCAATCTTTGGCAATCATGTTTATTCTTCTCCCGATTCCTCGCCTACTTGGGAAGAAGGTATCTTGGTGAACATTAGAAGATTCAATCATTAAGCATCATGAGAATCTTGTTTGTTTCTCTTCACTTACCTCTCCTAATTGGGAATATATTGTTGGAAAAACAAATGAAAGCATTGATACATTTATGGATTGCATAGATGAAGATTCTAAGGTGGCATTAGATTCCCCCTTAATAGAAAATCATCAACAAGAAGTTAAATGAGTTGAAGTTATGAATGCACAATTGACTATTAGATCTCCTTTGATTATTGGACCTCCTAAAACTCCTTATAGACCTCCTAAAAGTCCTCTAATTATTGGACTTCCTAATTCATCTCTCATTATAGGACCTCATAAACCTCATGGACATATCCTAAGCTTTGCAAAACAACTCACTAGTAATCATGTGTCGCAACAACCAAATTAGTATACTATAGCTCGCACATATAACACTAGAAACAATAAGCAACCAAAACAAACTTCAACATCCATTCCATTGCCTCAACCATAGCTCCCACATGCACCTAATATCCAACAATGTAGTGGTAAATGATATGATCTTGTTAAACAAATTTGTAACACTCCCGGTAAGATTTCTTTGTGGGATTTGATTCAAACATATCATATTTACCATGGCATGCTTCAAAATAATTTGGAAAAATTTGTTTTCCCTCCTATTGCACAACCAAATGATGTGGCAGCTTTGATTAAGATTATGAATTCACCTAGTATGGACATTTTCTTCCACCAAAGTGAATTACCCGCTTTGGAAACACGAAAATAAAATGATGCTTTAGTGGTACTGGTTGTTATTAACAAGTTTGGTATTAGACGTACCCTTCTTGGCAATGATCCAAGGATTAATGTTTGTAGTGTCGATATTTTGGATAGAATTGGAGCAGACAAAACTTTAATTCAACCTAATAATTTATCAATCAAAAGTTTCGATAACATGGAAAAATAACCGCTTGGTGTGATAACGTTACCTGTTAAAGTTGGTAGGGTTACATTACAACTCTTATCCATGTCATCCCTCATGATCTTTCATAAAATCTTCTCTTGGGTAGACCATGGATTCATGAGATGAAACGATTTCCTTCAACGCTTCACCGTTTAATAAAATACACTTACAACAACAAGGTTTACACGATAAAAGCTGATCCAAAATCTAAAATTTGTTTACAAACTGAGAAAGGAATGAAAAGTCATTTGAGAGCATTGATACCAACCTCAAAAGTGGAACCTTTATAAATTGAAGACAAAGATGAGTGTCTTTCATCAGTGAAAAATTTGTTGGATGATGAATGGGGATCATTAGATTTCACAACTACATTCATAGGGGAATACTATATTACGCAATCAAAATCAAGAAAAGAGAAAAATGTTATCAACAAAACCTATCATTGAATCATCAAAAGCATCTGAATCTACAATTTCTAGCAATGAGGAAAACATAGATTACACATCCACTTATGATTAAAATGATTATGAAAAACCACCTTCTTCAAAATAAATGGAAGCATTGGAAGAGGTTATCAACTTTTGAAACAACTTGGCTATAATGGAAAGGGATGTGGTGTAAAAGAATAAGGTACCCACGTCCCTATAGATCCCAAAACTCAAGAAATAACAAGAGGTCTTGGTTATTTTCCTTCAAACATAACTAAAACATCAAAAAGACCTTCACTTAATCATGGCAAATAGCATTAGTTGTTGCTCCTTGCGATGTGGTAGTTGTAGTATCATAACATACTCACTACCATGTGTGGGGGTATAAACTTGGCTTTATGCAATCATATTTCAGTTTTCAAGGAGCAGCATATCATCATCCATCTTGACTCACCTTTCTCCCCTATACTTTGGGGGAAAGGGGTTGGGCAGGCTCATGTTAGGTGTATTCCTTCTTGGGATTCATTTGTATCTCCTTAGAACGTTAGTGCAACAAGTACACTAACATTTTAAGGGGGGCATATGGTCCCCCGCTCATTGTCTGCATAGGAAATGGTCCCTTCTTAGTGATGATACACTAGTACAAAAACAACAATATATGATTAAAAAAACTACTTCTAAATGACTAAACATGGTCACGTGACCATTATTAGTTTATTGTCAATCATTTATAACGTGATTGAATTGATGACTAAACCATTTTTATTTGTTTATTGGTTGTTTTGATTGATTGATTTGGTAGTATTTTAGTTGTTAATTTAGTCATTGATTGTTATTAACTAGTCGTTTATTTAGTCACGGTAGTCATTTATTTAGTCATTGTAAACATTAATTGTCGTTAATTGGTAGTATATTTAGTCATTTTTATTCACTGATTTTTGTCCATTGGTAGTATATTTAGTCATTTTTATCATTATTTTTCCATCAATTGGTCATATATTTAGTCATATTTATTCACTGATTTCTGTCAATTGGTAGTATATTTAGTCAATTTAATTATTAATTGACATCAATTAGTAGAATATTTAGTCATTTTAATTGACTAATTTTCATTAATTGGTAGTAAATTTAGTCATTTTAAACATCAATTACCAGTTTGCACACAATAAAACAAGCTTTTGAACGTAGAAAACTAAAATTTTATTGTTGGAAGGTGTCTTCACAACTGCATACAGTCTGAAATATGCTCCAATTGCTTTAAAATATGAAATTACATTGCTTGTTTTCAGTCTGAAAACTAAAAAACCAAGTTATAGTACACTAAAAGATAGAGAGAAGCTTTTAATCAGCCTACAATACTTCTCCAAAAGTGAAAGAACTAACTGAAAATGAAAGAAAGCCTTCTTTTTTAATATCCTACGCTGGAGGGAATATAGGATAGACATTATGATCGTTAAATGGCCCCTTCTTTGACCAAGTCGTTGTGCCAATCCCCATTTGGGCACTAGAAAACTGTTTCAGCTATTTTGCCTCCTCAAAAAGCTCCAGCAAGGCATTGGTGAGAGAGAATGCTATCCTTTTCAAACACCTTTTGTCTTATTTGCTACTAAAAAGGCTCCTATATATCTGTCAATTGATACTATATCTGCTCAACTGCGAGCCACTTGCCAAACTACCCTCTCCAACATCCTTTGCATAATGATAGGGCATGTGTTTCTCAATAAGCTTGAATGGAGATAGATTTCTTTGAGAGGCGTGAGAGGAAAGGTTTGACCAATTCTATGTCTTCCAACTGCTGCAACCTCTCTCAAACCTATTAATAGGAGCGGGCTTTTATGATTGAATCATTTAACCTATATGAACAAATAGAAGAAACCCACTTCACTGTCAACAGCTATTTTATTGTAGCAGACCACTGTATCTTCTCTTTGTATACTACCATCATAGTAGGCCTACATGCACTGTCCTTCACAATTGTTCACTATCATGCACCTTGAATCTTAAAAAATTATTGTCTTCATGATGTGTGTCTTGTCCTTGATGCTAAGATGGTCATGTACCTTGTTTGAAGTCACATATCCATTAGCTATCTTTACACTTTATAGCAGCACCTCTGTCTTGTAAACACAGTCCCCTAGCAATGTTATCTACAGTCCTCTTGTTGTTTGCACTCAAACCCTCTTATTCAACCTCATAAATTTGTAAAACAACACAAGGAATATCTTAAGACTCATAGAACTGTCTTTATACATGAAAGATCTTGATAAGTATTAACATACAAAACTGTCCTCAAGAACATGCTTGTCACTGTGCAAATTGCCTCTCTCTTGGTTAGACTATACCTATAAGCCTCTCAAATTCATGATAGTGCACCTTCTAAATGACAGTGTTAGTCTTCATTCTTGATGAGTCACCATACCCTGTGACTTCACAGTCCTTAGGGTTTATACAGTAATCTAAAAAGATACTTGTTAACAGTGCTTTAAACCACTGGTAACAGTCCTTAGACCTTTGTATTGTACAAGTATACTAGACTGTTGCACCCGTTTCTGTTGTTCTCTATGGAGATTGTCTTTCTTGTGCTAGGACTAACTTGCCAATGGATGACCATCCTCATTAGAAAACCTTGTAATTTTGCTTTCCTCATTAGAAAACCTTGTAATTTTGTTTGCACATTCTCTTCATCCATTGACCTAGGTTTTTCTTAACATGATCTCTTCATTTTGTCACAGTAGACAATCCTACATCTACTTCTCCTCAACTTTCCCCTTTTGATCATTCAAAGTTGTTCCTCTGATTGCTTTGCACATAGATGACTTTCATGTCATTCTATTGTACATGGATAAAATAGTGCTTATCACTGTGTATTGACCTTTTATGTTATCACTTAAGTACTTGAAGTGTCTTTATCACAAAAAATTCAAGTATGATGTCCTTTGATTGTCCTTCATCATAACCCTTGTTGCATTCTTGACTATCTCCTTTCTACCTGATGAATTAGACTTCAAAGCTACCCATTTTTCAAGATGCTATTTAGTTGATCATATTTCCCTTACCTTCCTACTGGATTGCCTTTCATTTCACTGGAAATGTCTGCTAATATCATTCAGTTTTATAGTTGTCATTGAGATTAATGTTCTTTGTGTCTTCTCCATGATGTTAGCTATCATTATTTTCCTAAGTTACCGGTTCAGTTTTGGGTTCGGGTTTGGGTTCAAGAACCCGGTTCGCCGGTTCGGGATTTTTTTTTTTTGATTTGGGTTCGATTTGGGTTCATTTTGGGTTCGGTAATACAAAAACATATAAAAATCAGAAATATATACAGATTTGCAGCAGTAATTTAAGTTCAGAATACACCACCATATTAATAGTTAAATAACATAGCAAAAATGAAAAATACACCACCATTTTATACTCAAATCATCAAAGTTCAAACACAAAAATGTAAAGTGTTTACAATCAGCCATTAATAATTAATAATTATTGATCATTGATCAATCTAAGTCATATGGGTCATCAAAAAAAGCAGCATCATCATCATCATTAGATGCTACATTATGTGTAGAACCACAAATAGCATCAGTGGCACTCGCACAAGCACTGCCACTAGCACTGACACTACCACTCTCATGCTCAGCGGTTGCTTCAGGCTCATAGTCATCATCAATATCAAGTGCAGCTAAGTGACTTGTGGAAGCATCCAAGTCAAGCTGCTCTGGCTCAATATCCCACCTCCTTGTGTCTCCTTCTTTGTAGGAAACTTGCTTGTGTGTAAGGAGGCGCAAGTTTGAATGCACATACACCAAGTCCTCTGCCTTTTTCGAATGTAGCCTATTGCATTTTATTGAGTGGATGAAGGAGTATGTGCTCCAATTCCTCTCAGAAGAAGATGAACTAGCAACCTATTAAGACCAAATTAAATAGTTAGGAGTTACAAAATTTAAGTTGATTTAACTAAACAAAAATATTAATTAATAATTTAATATAAATATAAATTTAAAATTAAAATTAAAATTACAAAATATAAAACTTACTTGGGATAAAAAATTTATTGCAATAGGTTGGAGGTGCCTGTATTCTTGCCCATGGAAGTATCACCAACTATGAGCATCCACCCTAACCTTGTCTCGAACAGCATCAAGATTATGATCAATAGTACCAGAGCATGCAAAAGCCATGAACTCAGCCCTCACTCAATCACGTTGGTCACGATCAGTGAAGAGTCTACGAATTGTTGCCTTGTACCCTTGACCCACTTCAACATCCCTATATGGAGCAACTCTTGCTGAAGCAGAAAGCATCTCTAGACTATAATATTTGGGACTCAATGCAAAAGCAAGAAGATGCAACGGAGTGGTTATTTTGTTCCATCTATCAACAATGATTTCTTGTAGCTCTTTGAAGAACTTTTCTTCGGGATCTTCCTCTTTTGCATTGATGATGATTTTCATCTTCTCAATCATTGAGTCGATACCATCATATACTTCACCCAAACAAGGTCTATCCATGTCAGTGTAATGGATCATGCTCAATATGGGCTCAGTGAAACTGACGAGATACTCAACAAGGTCCCACCAACTATCATCTAGGATCCTTTGCTTGATCCTATTTTCCCTTTCACTGGTAGATTGCCTCCATATGGCCCAATTAGGGCTGATTACCATTGCAGAGAGTGCCTCACAAACCTTTATAAGTCGTCTCAACACAATTGTGTTGGAGGCAAAACGAGTCTCGGCAACCTGTTTGAAAATCAAAATTAAAACTAAAATATAATTTAAATTTACAAAATCAAAATTTAAAATTAACAAAAAATTAAAAAATTAAAAAATATTGAGAATTAACTTACCTTCAACAACTCCAATTTTGAGAATTGTCTAAATATTCCTTGTGTCATATGGTGGTTGGTGACAAACATTTGAATGTCTTCGCCCTCAGCATACACCTGTTTGATCCATTCAATTTTGGATCCAATTTTTTGTAGCATTAGATTAAGGGAGTGGACAGCACAAGGTGTCCAAAAAATGTGTGGATACTTCTCCTCAACCAATAACCCAGCAGCCCTACAATTTTTGGCATTATCAGTTACAACTTGCACAACATTTTTATGGCCCACTTCTTCAATAGCTTGGCAAATGATGTTAGCAATAAATGGACCATCCTTCACCTGTCCTTCACAATCCACTGCTCTCAAAAACATTGCCCCTTTAGGGGACATAGCAATAACATTGATCAATGGGCGATTTTTTGCATCTTTCCATCCATTAGAAACGATGGTCACCCCTGTTTCGATCCACGAATCCCTTATGGGCCTCAAAGAGTCTGCTACATGTTTCACCTCTTTCTCCAATAAGGTGCAACGAACCTTCTCAAAACCTGGGCCCTTATACCCCTTTGGAGCCTCATTAATAGATTTCACCATTTTTTGCCAATATGGTGAACAAACAACATTGAATGCCAATCCATTGGCATAGACACATCTTATTATGTCTTGATCAGCAATCTCTCTTGCCTCATTCTGAAATGAAGCTTCCAATGGTCCCTTAGATCTTTTATTTGAAGAGGGTGTGGTTTGCTCTTGAGGGATGTCCATAAATGGATGGCTTCCTGTAGGTGGAAAATAAGAAGGCGGTGTAGGGGGTTTCATGAAACGAGATCCTTTCTTCAAAGGATGGCTTGTTTTACCACCGGCTACTCTTTGGTCTGCCTTTTCTTGCTCAGCAATATATTTCAACACTATATTATCTAGAATGCCTTTCTCATCTTCACCTGGACAATTTTTTATGCCTATTTCAGAGATCCCACACAAGTGCCCTTTCACTCGACTATATGAGTTCGAATACTGAACATGGCAATGACTACAAATCCAAACATATCCTCCACCATCTGGAAGTTGTTGAACCATTTCTACATATTTCCAAAGGGGAGAGTTTGGGTTTGTTTTGAAATGAGATTGGCTTGAGCCTGAGGAGGTACCAGTTGCCATTGTAATATGGAATACCTAAGGCACAACATATTGAAATTTTGGTATTGATTGATTGAATTTGAAACTAACAGACTTAATTAATTTCAAAAAATGAAAAAATTGAACATGTGTTATAGTCTTATAGACATTTAGAGGAATGAAAAGTAAAACAAAACTAAAACTAAAAAACAAAACAAAACTAAAAGAGTTGAAGTCCATTTGTTAAAAAAATTTAAAAAAATGTAAAAAAAAAATCAAAAAACCTACCTCTTTTGAAGAAATCTTGCTCTATGATCTTCTTGGCAATGAAGAAGCACTTGCAAGTGCTTAGGAATAGCACAACAACCAACTTCGAACAATCTACAATCAACCTTCAAGTCTATTCAAGCTTGTGCAAGCAAAAGAGAAAGTTCAGCAATGGAGGCAAAAGATCTTTTTTTTTCATTCACAAATTGGTAAATGACTATCACTTTACCTATTTCATGTTTTAGAGGCAGATATTAGGATTAGAAAGAATAAAAAAATACTAAAAAGTCAACAAAGACTCGAAATATTATTAAAAAAATTCAAATTTCTGCTTTTACGTCCGCCTGGGCGCTCAATTCTACCCGGGTTCGAACCGGGTTCGAAAAATTTGAACCTTGGTCGAACCCACAGTCCGGGTTCCGAACCCGGTTCGAACCCACAGGCAGATTTTCGAACCCTGGGCAAATTAGGGCGAACCGGACCCGAATTTTGAACCCGGATCGAACCCGAATCGAACCCGGGCCTCCCAGGGCCGAACCCGGTAACTTAGTTATTTTCCATAACCTCATAATTGGAAAACACACATTCATGCTTCCTAAACAAATCTACCAAATTTTCAGTCCTTCGGTTAGAAGGAAATAGGACCCAATTTGTAACATATTTTGTTCAACAAGAAACCTAAATGATAAATAATGAAGGCAATTTGGAGAACAACAAGATATAGGATCCTGGGGATGTATCATGAACAAGATGACTGTAGCACTTATGGGGAAGCTCATTTCACTATCCTCCTTGAAGCACTGCCCCCTAATGGCTGCCACTTCCAGTTTTGTACCTTTCTTGTAGATGCACTCGTGACTGCCCTTGATGAACTTGGCTGAAAACCCTTCATGAGATCTTCTTTCCATAAATGAATGTTCCTCTATTACTTCACAGTGATTCATTATAGTGAACATCCCTCAAATTGTGCATTGTGATTACTCATTACATGAAATTGTCCATTATTTGTGTGTTGATTATGCTCTGTGACTGTCATCAATTTCATGACACATGTTCTGATGAAGTTCTTTCACTGTCCTTATTCCATATTCTATCCTTACTACCCATGAGAATGGCTCATTCACACTACCTTTTGGTGTTTGTTGACTGCACTCTTGTATAGACTTCCATCACTATCTATGCCCATTTATGGTAATCCCCTATATATTATGAATCAAACTCCTTGTCTACCCTATGATTGTGCTTGCATCTGTCAAGGATCCCTGTGAAACTATTGGAATTGCCCTCTTGAATTTTAGACTACGCAGTGATTCTATCCTCTTAATATGACTGTCATTGCATCATACTTTCCTTGACTGCTCCACTGCTAATACCATTTCATTGTAACTTCATCTTTGTCCTTTTCTTCACTCTCACCTTTTAGAGTGAGATTATCACTTTACATGGCATTGTCCCATGAGTATTTATCTGAAACAGTTCATATAGGCCACTTCCATCTAGTGTCACATTTTAAACCTATTGAGGATGCATTCTTTTTCCATTATAATCTCAGGTCATAGCTCATTGTCATTAACATGATGACTTGTAACATTCACCGCGTTACCTATGATATTACTGACAAGGGAAATGAAGTATTAACACACAATCCACCTTTCTCATTCAAAGGTCTTATAGCTCAAACTATTTTTTTGATTGCTCATAAATTCTTTTACCAAAGTCTTCATGTTTGGAACTTTCCTAGCCTGCAGCACCAACAACAAGAATCAAATTTGATAACTTATTCTTTATAAAACAATCCCTAGATGGAATTAACACTCATATAGTTGAAGAAAGTTTGTAACCTACAAGAGATGTCAGACGGCCCTGCCCATCACGATTTGTACCAGCCCTCTCATTGATAAAAGCAACAAAGTCATCCAAATCATGACCACCATTATAATCTTCACCAGCCTTATTGGACTTTGGAAAGAATTTTAAAGTTGGAAATCCACCAACACGATACCTACCACCATTGTGGAAAAGATCCATTACTAGTTGCATAAGAAAAATGAGATTAAACAAAAAAAATACTAAGAGTAACACTGGTCACCAGCATTCATGAATCTTGGGAATGAGCCTTCCATATTATATCATTATGTGGTGTTCTTTTTAATACAAAAGTGAAGGGATCAAAAACATTTATCACAAAAATCGGGTAGAAGACATTCAAAGCAATAACCCTTCTCATAAGTATTTAGGAGGATTTAGCGGGATTTGGAATAGGACTCACTGTTGATTGGTCATTTATAGTTGAGCTTCCCTCTCTCTGTAATGTTCTAGCTGGATCGGAATTTTGCATGATGAAGCTGCAACTTTTGTTTGGGTAGCTCAATCAATCTATCTTGGTTCCTCTAAATTTTCATCAATTTATCTCAAAAATATTTGTTCTCAAAATCCCCTCCATGATTCACAAGCTGGTAGGATCACAACTCCGATACTACTGTATAAACCCCTGCTAATTGTACAAATAATAGACCAAAAAACTCCAGCAATGATTATACTTTTTATAATATTTTACTAACAACATACATTCAAAGAGAAGTCTACCAGTATAATACAACTTGTTGGGTACTCCCAGCTTAAAGACTCTATACTAACTGATATATAGGGTTTTTGAGGGTTTCCATCCCCAAGATGATAGGTTCATGCCTGAATGATTTCGTCACCAAGCACCCAACTTCTATAGCAATGCCACAAACACTTAACTGAGCAGTCATTTCCTCAATTTCAGCACTTAACTTCCTTTCCTCGATTTCAAGCACATAAATGAGCTTTTCTCCTCAAATAATAGTAGTGTCTAAACAGTTAACTGTCAAAGCCAATCCTTAATCAAAGCAGAAGAAAAATAGTTAACTGACCACCTTATCCCAGTCCACTGTAGACCTAACAATCTGACCACATTCCCATCTTATTTTACTCCTAACTATCCACCAAAAACTATAAACATACCCATCTATGCTACTTCTACACTGGTACACCACTCTATCAAAATGGGGACATTACACCACTACACCCAAAAAGTGAGGTGAATTGTGCATGAAGACAAGGCATGATCTAAATCACAAAGAGGCAAATCAGGAAGGAATAAAGGAGGATGTGCAGACATTTACCTAAAATATTTTGTTTATGGTGGAAGTTGTGGTCCAGGTAGGGGAATCAAATAAAACAGCTTTTAACTTTCATAAGTGTCTGTCATACAACCATCTCTTACCTAGCCAAATACATGGCAGACTGAGAATTGAACACATGGGACGTTATAGGTTCACACAATTGAAATGGTAGAGTGGTGCAATTTCTGGTCCTACTACTACTATTGGTAGCTATGTTGCATGTAATATGATGAGTTGTGTTGATGCTTCGAGCCCCACAGAGGGTTAATCTCCTCTTATGTTTATCATACTGGTTTTATATTACTTGCAAACTTCATGTTGTGATGTTGTTTGATTCTATTACAATCAATTTTGAAGTTGTAGTTCACCCCCACAACTGGAATCATTATATTTGTTCTATGACTTATAGGAATAGGCCTCTTTCTCTCATTTTCATGTTTTCGAGGTTAAAGGTAGACCACCTTGAGTGGCTATGTGGTTCTTTTATTTTTTTATTCTATTGTATTTCATTCATGTTTGAAAGATAAAAAGAATAGCATATCTTTTTGTATCCTATTTAATCACACTCCTATTATAACATATCAAAAAAAAATTCAACAAAGCAATTAAAATCTCAGGGGTGCTCCACAAACAAATGCTTTAAAATTTGTGATACTCCAAATTATATCACATCAAAAAATGATTATTTTCTAACAATCGCCATAGTTAAAGCAAGAACCAAATTCATGTATAACAAGCACTCTCATTACCAAATAAAAGCCACACTCTAAAGATTAATCTTGAAAAGACTGAAGTATGTGCAAAAAGCATTACAAATATGAGTAAAGATATGTTGTAACCAAGCACAAAAAAATGTTTATTCTCATGTTGTAATGCAAAATTGATTGCCAACAAAAACCTACTCTTATGGCTCAAAAATCTAAGATTTAAACCTGAAATCTAGATAGAAAGATTTGAATTTGAATATCAAAATCTGCCACAAACCCTATTAATATGTGTTGAAATAAACATTAGAGTGTGAGCTAAAAAGAACTAAATTTGAAAGCAACTAGAACCTAAGGATTTAACCGAAAGGCTAGAATCTCAATTTCTTTCTTTTCAAACAAAATCTAGAGCTTATGAAAGAGATCCAAACTACTCAAACAACAAAAGTAACTGAAACCACAATAATATTTATCTGTCATCAAAAAGAACAAAATCAAACAAAATATAAGGCACAAAGAAACTTTATTAAGAAAGCATGAAAACTGTTGTCATTGAAATATGCACCCTTGCTAAGAACCTAGCTTAGCTATTCAGTGAAACATGGGAAGATCTCTCAAAGTGTGGGCTTTTATAGTTAGAGATCAACCACCAGACAAGGTCGGTTCCTTGTTACCTTTTACTAAAAATACCTAATGTATAATCAGCTACAGGCCTAAAAGACTACTCAATAATCTAAACAAGGTTCACATCATCGAAAAGGGGGGAGAAGTGACTGAAAGTACAAAAAAGGTCATACACCAATAACAAGAGAAGCCCTGGACCTGCTTATCAAGCACAAAACAACCTCAAGGATCTGACCTACATTCACACAAACTCGTGGAATACTGTCACAAAGGTTAGGAGGAGAAAGGTGTAGTTGTGAAAGGAACTGATATCCACAAGAGAAACCTACAATTCTTTAAGAAAACATAATGGGACCGTACAAGAGAAAGGCGATAATCAGTTCTTTTATTGATTGTGAAGGCTCAAGCATGTGTTACAAATTCGATATGCATAAATTGATATCAAAAGTCCAACCGCTCCCCATCTTCTGCCTAATTACAAAAAGATATAAGAGAAAAGTAACTGATTGTGTGAGAGAAACAAGGAAGATGTCTTCAAAAGGAGAACAAAGAGTACAACTGCCTCTTCAATGCTTTGGTTGGCTTCACCTTATTCTAGGCGTAGAAAGGACAAACATGTTGATTTCTCTCATTGAAACTCCTTGATAATCTCAACTGATGTCTTGGAGTATTTAACTAAATCTTCTTACATGAAAATCTCTTAGAGGGGCTCAAGAACTGCCACTACTCATTCAAACAAGTGCTTTTTTTCATTCATCATTTCATGCACTCCTTGGTGGCGTAGAAGGATCTTTCTTTTTGCTAAATTTTATGCACTAAAATCACCTCAAACTGTCATACTCTACCAAACCTCATGATGCCATTCAAATTCAACGCAAACAAATGTCTATTCTCATGTTGTAATACAAAACTAATTGCCAACAAAAACCTACTTTGATGGCTCAAAAATCTAAGGTTTAAAGTTTTAGACTCAAAATTTGGATATAAAGGTTTGAATCTAAATACCAAAATCTACTACTACAAGTAAACATGTTAATATGTGTGTTGAAATAAACATTGGAGTGTGAGCTAAAAAGAACTAAAAGTATCTAGAACCTGAGGATTTAATTGAAAGACCGAAATCTTAATTTTTTTTCTTTTCAAACAAAATTTGGAGCTTATGAAAGAGATCCAAACTACTCAAACAGCAATAGCAAAAAACAACAAAAATTACTGAAACCACACAATAATACTTATCTATCATAAAAAAAAAACAATATCAAACAAAATATAAGGCACAAAGAAACTTTATTAAGAAGGTATGCAAAACCAATTTAGGTTTAAGAGCCTCTATGATCTTAGCTCCTTTGCCCACCCAAGCAAGATGTCAAGCAGATCAAATAATGTAAATTTTTGCTTCTAAGTGTTGGCGCAAGTGTTTTAGGTGGAATCCTATTGTAGGGGATACTCCAAGTACATATGGCCCAATTCTAATGACAACTGTTATTAAAAGTAAAAAAATAGCTTTGGATGTTATTAATATGTTATTGATATTGAATCATGGACTGGACTGTCTGATACCTTATGACTGAAGATCTTGTATCAATGGGGGGATGTGGAACTTGTTGCCACTAATCTACCCAAAGAAAGCCATATGCTAATATTTGACTTTTGAAATATACATAGATATTTTCTTTCTTGTTTCATGTGCCTCCAAATAGGTGCACCAGATCCTTGAAGGGGATTAACATAGATTTATTCAGTAGGAAAAAGAGACAAATTCTATATGATTTTTCTTTACAATTCATCCCAATGCTAATGACGATCAATCTCAGCTTTGCAAAATACACAACATCATTAACTAATAAGTTCTTAAAAAAATGTTAGGATGCACCCTTCCAAGGGACAAACTTCTCCAAATTTTCAAAAGAATTGCAACTAGTCTAGCCATAAAATCTTAAGATGCATAATGTCGAGAGACTAGCTTAAACTATATTTGACTAATCAGTAGTTTATACTAACAACTTATGTCTATTTGACCAAAGATGTCCATTTCATGACATTCTCTTTGATGCCTCCTTGTATTCACAAATATGTACCAATTCCTCAAGTTGCACACCAAGGTATCAGAGAGTGAAGTTTGCAATTGAGAATGAAGGAATCATGTCAATGTCATATCATAAAAGCTATATCAAGAAAAATATTTTACAAGACAAAACTCCCTTAAGTAATAACCATAATCAATTTTATCTTGACTTCAAATATCAAGAAAGCAATTGCTTGACATAGGTTTCAATGGACAGACATTGTATTAGCTACTTAATATTTTTTATTCTTTAATGTTTGTCAGTATGACATGCTCTTGTTCTTCTTGAGCTTCATATTACTATACTAGACATGCAATAGGCACTCTCAATGTGTACTTTTTCAGCATTGTACTAGCTTTTAGTGTCATTGGCCATTATTGAATATGTATGGACATTAACTTTATTGACGTTGATCATCTTGTGTAACTATGCCTCTCACATTCTTTGGTTGCCAATAAGTGGCATTTCAATTGTACTTCATACAAATTCAGTCAGGTATGTAAGTTCATCATTGACAAATAAAAAAAAATTTAGCACAAGAAACAATCCTCACCTATCTAAACAAGCACCCATAAGATAGACCCGAAAATCTGAGTTTATCACAATTAATTTATTTTCGTTTTGCTTCAAACCCCAAATGGAAAATTCAAAACTCAAAGCACCATTTTACCTCAACCACGAGACAAGTTGATCAATGAGCACCAAAACCTTATGGTATTCATCAGCCTCCTTAAGCTTGCTTTCTTCGATGAAAATGATCAAATTTGTAACCAGACCAACCACCAACCCCATGAGCCCTGAATCTGCAACCTCTGCCAGCTCGCCATACAAATTGACCCCTTTGTTTTCATTTTCTTTCTTCTTCATTTTCCTCGCAGATTCCACAACATCCTTTTTCCTCATGGAAGAAGCTATAACTTCCTTCTTCTTCACTGAGCCTTTCTTACTAGAAGCCACGACCTCCTTTTTCCCTTTTTCCTCCTTACAAAAGATATTTACCTTCAAATTGTGGAGTGTAACCTAGCATTTCTCCCTTGCTTCAGTAAATTGCTTTCAGGCCATCAAATGCCTCACCATGCAATACCTCTGAACTTATATTTCATGGGGATTCCCTACAAGACACGGTTGTAGGGCATCAAAACAATCTAGAGCTAATTTTATGCTTCTAAACAATTCATCAGCTCTTTTCTCCTCTATTTCTTAAGATGAGATTTTGTTGGTTAAATTCTTGCAAGAAACCTTAAACAAACGGCACAAAAATGGTACATAACGCTTGGAAAGCCCATGAATTTTCATCGTGGACTTAATTGAATTGTATTTGCGTTCAAAGCCTAACAGCCCATTAAGAGGCTCAATAAAGCTTCTCAACTCTCTATAGAGGTCGGCCACATTGGAGCCTTCCTCTTTGGAAATAATGGCATCTTCTTCCGTTGAAACTTTTGCTGATGTGCGAACGACTTCCAGGCTATAGCTACAGGTTTCCTTCATTGTTTGGATCTAGTTTTGTGTGGTGTTGGTCTCTGCTCCTTGGAGTGGTGAGGAGAAACCCTTCCCTGTGAAGGATAAAGGCGGGAAATTTTTTCACATTTTCAAATCTTCCAAATGTTTTACGTATTACTTTTAATTGTAATGACATTTTTAAATGGTGGGGAAGAGGGAAATTGCAAATGCGAAATATTTTTGTGTGACTAATTATTTAGTCATTTTTATTTGTGTGACTAATTATTTAGTTGTGTTTTTTATCCAACGATCAAATTAGTCATTTATAGCTGTGTTGCAAAAAATAGTAGAATTTAGTCATTTTTAGTTGTCGTGACTAAAATTTTTAGTCACGTAGTCATTTATTTATCAAATTCTACTAGTGATAGCATACATCTCCTAGGAAGTGTGACCTTTTCAATCAAAGTGTGACCTTTCTTTATGTGAAGTGTCTACTTTGTGGTGATATTGGGCTTGATGTCCTCTAAGTGAGTGACCTCTCTTAGCATATAACATTCCCCTTGGTGGTAGTGTTATGGTCAGTATTCCCTAAGGTGTGAATCTTTTATTCTATGACTAATCTTCTCCTAGTGGTGAGGTCATGTGTGATATTCCCTAAGGTATGACCTTTCATGTATTAAGCAAAGCCCCTTTGTTATTTTTGTAAATCACCTTTTTCGGTGGTGTTATAACACCCCTTGACATGTGGCTTCATGGCATGTGTCCCCCCCCAATGTTAAACATTATGCACCCCTAAGGTGATTTTTGTTCATCCCCTATGACATTAAACCTTGTGGGCCCTTGAGGTGAGTTTTGTTCATCCCCCGTGACATTAAACTTTATGCACCCCTTGAGGTGAGTTTTATGCATTCCCTGAAGCGAGATTTTGCAAGATAGTTCATGGATTCTTTATAACGGCGATTGTTGGGTCATGAACTTGAGCACTCCTTTTTAACATGGACACCTAGCATAACATAATTTTCTTTCCAGTGGAGCTATGTGTTTCATGAATTTTTATCATAACACACCTTGCTAGCCTTATGGAACCCATCATGGGTGAGTGTAGAAAGATGGGGAGCCAAAAAGTGGCCAACCATATTTCAAATTTTAAAAAATTCATAATGCGAGCACGTTATAACACGCTCACATTATGGCTTGGTGTGATCGATCCTTAGGCTTAGCCACACCAAGGCCATAATGTGCTCGAGTTATAACTAATATAAACAAAAAAGCAACTTTCATTCATTTTGTATTCTGCATTTTCTTGTTTATTCGTGGCCTACAAACCCTCAAGAGCTCACTCATGTTATAGGAGAGGTCATTATTTAACATTTCTTCCCCAAAATGTCACCACAACATCGAGGAGGTCAAAGGAGTGAGTTTTTATTGTTTTTTTGTGTGAATTTGTTATTAAATAGGTAGATTTAATATGTTTTTTAATGTAAATTTATCTAATTTTCAATGCACCTCCAAACCCTCCCAAACTTCCTCTTCAAAATAATGATTCTCCTCAACTCAAAATCTCTGCCGAAGAACAAGCCCAACAAATAGCTCCAACAATTCCTCAATATGCTCCAGGGACTCTAGAAAATTCAATGAGGAAAATTGAAAACAACAAAAAAAAATTGTGGATATAATTGCAAGGTTGAAAGATCCTACAAGTTCAACCTCACATAGAACCACGCTTGCTCAATCGCTTGAATCGATGTTATCAAATGTAAATTCAATTAGCAAGCAAATAACTAGTTGTTCGAATAAGAGATGAAAGTATAGAAAATTTTATGTAGATAAATTATCTTATAAACAAGTGAAAGATGAAAAAATTACAAAATTTGACTTGTGTTCCCCATTCACATACCCTAGAATGAATCAACATTTACACCCTTCGATCAAGAGGTTCTCTATCCATTGGTGCAACCACCAAGGGATAAATAATCATTTTTGGCAAAGGTGTTGGATGGTTTTTTACCATCCTTCATGCAACAACCATGAGGTGTCTCAATATTTTTTGAGGAAACTCTACTGTGAGTTTGTCCTCGTCAAAATCTCAAACTATTTTGATATGCGAGACTTCTAGGGTAGAGGTGGGGGCTCTGCATAGGAGAGAGTGAGGGAATGTATTGACCCACAACGGCTAGCGAGATGAGCACTCACTAGACCAACATATGAGCATGTGGCTATCCCTTCCTTTGTGAAGGATAGTGTTGAGGTCAAGACACTGCAGTTGATTAGTTTCCTAACCCATAGCCTCATACAACATGTCAGTCCTGTAGCACACGGTGAGCCAAGTGAGTCTTCGAGGAGTAGAGTTCCACCTTATATTTGTCAAGCTTGTAGGACACCCTATAGTTATGACCCCACGCATAGTCAGGACACGGGTGCATATAGTACATTTGCAGCTAATCAAATGATGATGACAAATGCCATCCTTCATGAGGCATTCAACCTTGATAGTCAGGTAAATGTTAGCAAGTTCATTAAATTAAATTTATTAAATTTTATTTTTGAAATGCAAGATTAACTAAATTATTTTAATGATTATAATGAAATTTTAGGGTTATAGCATTCATTTTGTTTTCAACAGTCCTCCACCTCCCTATTATGTGATGACATGTATTGTGGACGTATGTAACTAGTAAATAATTATAAATATTACATGTGAATAGAATTTTTATACATGAATGGTATTCTTATATCTCATTTTGGATGTTGAATAGGTTAATCTTGGAAATTCAATGGCAACACCTGCTAGTGGAGGTGAGCATAGAAGCTTCACTTAGGTAATAAAATAAAGAGTTTAAGTAATGAATTGTAGAAAATAGATTTTTGTAGTTTATTTTCATATCGTTGATTACAATGCATTTGCACATCTTTCAAACTCAAAGCATTACTTCACATTGCATAACTAATAACTAGATGAACATGATAGATGAAAAAATTTCAATTACATATAGTTTTCTAAAAAGACAACATAAGAAGTTATGCAATTACTTCACAATGCATAACTAATAACTAGGAGCAGCTGTCAATTGCATTTTATTGTCATGGCATTCCATGAGACCACATTTCTTTGAGGCATTTTTTCAATCATTTTATGGCCTTGTCTATGCTACCACATTTTTCATGCATGTCTACCAAAGCATTTTATCAAATAGTTCATTGCCTTACTTCTATGGCTAAAATCCTCAAACTGGTGTTTTTGAACAAACTATGGATGCTTGGAAAAAATATATCAAAGCATAATAGTAAGCGATAGCATAGACAAGGCAATGAATTGCTTGAAAAAATGCCTCAAATAAATGCAGTCTCATGGTGATGTCATGGTATTCCATCACCATGAGACCACATTTCTTTGAGGCATTTTTTCAAACAATTGACTGCCTTGTCTATGCTACCGTATTTTTCATACATGTCTACCAAAGCATTTTATCAAATAGTTCACTGCCTTGCTACTATGGCTAAAAGCCTAAAATAGGTACTTTCAAACAAGCTATGGATGCTTGGAAAAAAATTATCAAAGCATAATAGTAAGCTATAGCATAGACAAGGCAGTGAACTATTTGAAAAAATGCCTCAAAGAAATGCAGTCTCATGGTGATGGAATGCCATGACAAATGATTCCAAGCATACATACACATATATATACAAACATGCATACATCAAACATACTTAACAAACTTGCACATAAACAATTCCAAGTGAGACATAACATGAGCGTGTTATAACACACTCACATTATGTCTTGTTTTGTATTTTCTCTCTTTTGCAAAATTTTGTTGTATGTTTCTCAAACTTGCAATAATGCGAGCGCATTATAAAGCCCTCACATTATATAGATTGCTTTGGGAATCCCCAAGCCTTAGGCTTGGTATTTGTCTGGATTTCCAACCCAAAGACTTGGAGTGCCTTCCCAATGTCCAAAGACGTGTTTTGCATATTTTCCAAGATTTCACATAATCTCGTTTGTGCTAACCGTCATGTTTGCACGTGTTTCAAGGTCAAGTAAATCGAACACCTGGGTAATGTTAGTCTCTCTCTTAGCTATTTAAAAATGTAATTCTTTTCACATTTTGACAATGTTAAGGCTTTCATCTTTAATTTCTTTTGTTTGTGTTTCTAATTTTTGTCAAAAACCAATGTTTGGTATTTTTACTTTATTTTTTAACCGTTCATTGAAATTTCAAATACATTACATTTTTATAAACTAAACTCCATTCTACATATATTCAAAAAAATTATTTTCAATTAGTTTTCAAAAAATTATAGGGGTAGCATGGCCAAAATTCTACTTTTCAGGATGTGTCCACTTTGAAAATTAGTAAAAAATCAAATATTCAATAAAAAATTATCAAAAAAATTAAGCATAAACTACATGTTAGCTAATTTCTCACTGAAGCAATTTTAAAAATACCAAAAAAAGTTATTAACCTTTTGAGGGAGCCACAAAAGATGCTATGTTATGTTTTTTTGACAAAAACACCAATTTTTGTGGTTCCCTTTTTTGAACCCCTTAATCTCCACCATTTTCAAAAAAATAGTTTAGAAAGTAGACTCGGAGCACTACGAACATTGTTTTTATTGCATCTTAAAATTTTGAGTGTAACTATTCTCAATTTCTCATCTAAGGTTAGTTTTCTTGATTTCAGAAAAAAAAAAAGTGGCCAATTAAGACCCCTTTTTGACCCGCCATCTTTTTGCACTTACCCTCATATTGCATGGACACCTAGCATAACACAGCTTGTTAGCTAATAAATCCACGTGGTTGATGAGTAATGTGTCATAATACAACTTGTTAACCCTCATGAGAGCATTCTTTTATTGGATATATGACGTTTGGTATTTGAGACAATTTAAGACTAAGCTCTCTTTACCTTATCAACTTGAATCCCTTCAATACCAACCTTGTGTTGTTGTGTGTCTTTTTATGTGTCTTCTTGGTGTTTATGTTGTGTTTACATCATGTTTTTTTTCATTTCATCATTATCTGTATGCTATGTTATGTCATGTGATTTCGTCGTGTATGCTTCATGTTTTCGACATGTGTATGTTGTCTTGTTGCATATCATACATGTGTGTTCCTTTGTGCTCATGTTAGTTTTTCATGGGATTGTGGATCCTAGGGGCTTGTGCACCCCCCCTATATATCCTTAGTCATCCTATCTCTTCAAGATTTGGACAAGCGGACCCCTCTTGACATATTTCTCTACTTTAGTGTGAGTCTGAGTGTAATTTCATACTCTCACTAAAGCGGGGGCTAAATGTATTGTTAAAAATTGTCACCCTTGATAATTTCACTCTATTTTTTGTCCCCCCTAAATTAATAGACCTAATTGAGCACCTAGTTTCCTAAATTATGCATTCTATAGCCCATTTATACCATTTTCTGAGAAATCACAAGCATTGAACAAATCCATCCAATTGATATTTTTCCCCTGACACTTAATGTCCTGAAAAATAAGGTCAAGATCCATTCGCCCTAGGGTGTATGGATCCCCCTATTTTGCTAGGACCCAATTTTGGATATGTCGGTGTCAACATTTTAACATTCAAATTTCAAATTGTAAATGTTAGCTTTTGGGATTTAATTTGTGGAAAATTGAATAAATGCATATAAATACCTATTTATTGCATCATTTGAGATATAAAGAGAAATTATGATAAATTATTGTTTCAAGAGCATTATTGAGCATGTCAAGAGCAACATTTTCAAAGACCTATTGCAAAAATTCAAGATCCAACATCATGTCAAATCTTATGTGAGTTTATGTGTGTTCATGCTATCATTGTTTTGTGTAGGCTAACCCTTTTGTAGGTCTCCAAAGATTTTCAAGAAAGCAAGCAAGCAAGATCCAAAACCTTGAGGTGATGTGCATAACTTCAATCCTTCAAGGAAGTCATTGAAGGATGGTGAGTTGTAGCACTTTGAGATTTCATCATTCCTTCCTATCCATTATCATTTTATCATTGACATTTCCATTGTGGAAGTGGAAACATTAACACGGGGTTTGACCAGGGCAAGCCCTTAAATGGCACAACATTTCTTCTCTTTGTGAATGTGCAAATCTTAGGTTTTAAGAGGATCGAAGGAATTTTGAAGACAAATTTTTCACTATTGCATTTGAATCCCTACATCTTGTCAACTCATGAAAACTCACCTACAAAATTATCTGACAATGTTCTGACAACTCTGCAACCAGGAATCAAAAGCTCAAATATGTCATCAAAGGACATTGAAAATAGAGCAAGACACCCCTACAAGGACCCATATGCCCTACGACGACTTAGTCCTCCTATAGTGATCAATACCAACTTTTTTGGGTAGGTACACAGTCCTCTGCACTTCCCAAATCTGCCTGCAAACTATTGTTTCAGTTTATCAATTATTGGATTCTTACAATTTTGATATTAGGGTGCATGGTTTAATTAGGTTAATCATAGAAAATCAATTTCAATCCATTCTAAGACTCTAAAAGATGCAGATTCAGGTTTGATTGGCTCACCTTCATGGTTGAAAGTCAATCTACCCACCTTGTGATCTTCATCTTAATGAAACCCTAGAAAAAGACACACAATTGATCATAGGTTCTTTGCATTGGACCTAGGGTCACATTTTTCTTCGTTTCAATTGGTATAAGTTGAATAAGTAATATTTTAATTCACTCATGAAAATATTTAGCAATATACATATACATATATATATGAACAAATATATTATTTAGATATGTATGTAAGATGATGTAAAGATTATTTTGAGTACATTTATAAACTTATGAGTTAAGCTAGAAGCTTACACTAGTATTTTTTGCTGAAAGTAAGCAGATTATTAATCAAAGCTATTATTAAAGCTTGAAATCCATAAATATGTACTTATTTCTTGCATAAAGAAATATATATTATGTTGTATATTTATTAACACTATAACATGTGTTCTTGAATGAAGATCAAGAAGAAAACATAGAAAAACCCAAATTATTTATGAAGAAGTTATTTTGATATAGTGAATAAAACTCTTATTTTATCTATGGTACGAGTTGATAATGCAGAAGTGATAGATAAAGATGTCACAAGTCAATATTCATTATCTGAAAGTACTAGAACTTGTAATAGATTTTTAAAAGTATTTTGTTTTGAAAAATAGAAGAGTATTACACTCTTGAAAAAATAGTAAAAAGATATGAGCAAGTGGCACTAGCCAAGGTCTGAAAAATTGTGAGTACACAATACAAATCTTCATTATCAAGAATATGTTTCCATGTCCTTAGTCTTCTAACCATAGGAAACACATTTTTTATCTTGAATATGTTAGAGTAATAAAGTCATCACCTAATTAATTAATTGGGTCACTTTATGCTTTATTACACTTAAGCTAAACTTAGGAGTGCTTTTATTTCATTATTTACTTTAATTAATTAGTTGCTTTTTGCATGATTAAAACATCTAATATTAGAACTTGTTGTCTCATTCATTCCTATGAGGATACGTGCCATGTTCTAATCTAACCTTAATCTAGGGTTAGCTTTCATCCTTTTCATAAGGATTGATTCATTGTAATTATTTTTCATTCTCTACGACAACATATTCAATGCAACGGTTATTCACATAATGCAAATTGGTGTTTTCATCAGATCTGAGTTGTTGGGCAATCATATCTTGCTTATTTCTTCATAGTGTGATAGGTTTATCGTTGCAGATGATTCATGGAGTTGTGGGAGTACATACATCTACTCTAACATAATACTTGTGAAAAGTTAGATAAACAATCAATCAAGTCAATTTGGGTTTTGGGTCCCATCAAAACCCATTTTTCCTTAATCAAAAACAATCAATCAAGTCAACTGTGAGTTAAACTATAGGTTGAAAGTTGTTTCCAAGTCGAGTTAGAGGTGTGTGAACTTATGACTACATTTCCTATGGAATTGTTAATTTTTTAAAAATACTTTGGCCAAAGTAATGCAAAAGTCTCTACTTTCATTTAGTCGGTTCATAGTGTTCCAAATTGTATAATCCAGTCAGATTGGTCATACTTAGTTAGAGGTTGTCTAAAGTTGTATGGTCAATTGGGTTATGTAGGACAACATTAGGACTTAGATGACATATATTGTTGGTTTCCTTTGTTTATACTCTTCTTGAAGGGTAGGGCCACTTCTAGATGGGAGGTGTGTGGGGGACTGTCAATATGTGGTTGGAGGTAAAACACTCAAGTGATGGTCTCCCTCTTGTAGATAACTTCACTGAGACTTGTGAGACAGATGCAAAATTCTAGATATGGAAGACTCATAACAATTATTGTGTATTGTAAACATGTTTATTTTAAAAGTAATTTAGAAATGTAATATGGAAGAAAATTTTATTATATTTTCCTTATTGAAATTGTTGCATTTCAAATTCAAATGATCATAGTTTTTTTCTTAATTATTGTTCATGTAAAACGAATGTACATGAAGTCAAGAAAATAATTTACTATGGACTTTTATCATGTGAATATTTTCTATCTAGTTAATTTCTTTAAGTAATTCCAGATTGAAAGTCTAAGTATGTTACATCAAAAGTGCTTAATCCTAGATAATATGGTGAATTGGATCCTAGTAAGGTTGTTGATTTGGTTCCTTATGCTATTAGTAACCTAGGTTTTAAAGATGTTGATAGTTTGGCTTGATCTTTGGTTGTTTGTCTTCGTGGGTTGGTCATTTGGTTGAACCTAGCAAGTTAATAGAGATGGACACTCTTTTTGATTTGATATTTGGGTAAACGTACAAACCCAAGTCACACTTTATAAAGGAATTGGTCAACACCAAAAAAAATTCTTAACTTCGACCACATAAAAGTGGTCTTTATGTTTTGAATTTCAAAATGATGTAAACTAATTAAATGTAGAACTCTTGATGAAGTTTATTCCTATAATTTTTTAGACATTTTAAAAATTGTTTTGATTTTTTTTTTTTATCAATTTAAAATCAGATTTTGAAATGCCGAAAATTTTAGGAAAAAATGACATTCAATTGATGTCAAGAAACAAATATAAAAAAAAGTTCATTTTCCCTTGAATTTTTCTTTTCAAATAAGTAACTTCAATATTTAGTACATGAAAAATAAATTAAAATTTTGATGTATATTTTTCTCGTAATGACATTTTGAAGTCAAACTTACCAGAATTTGATAGTTTTCATTTGATGTCTACTATTATCTAATTTTTTTTTATCATTTTCAAAAAATAAATCATACCCTTTTGAGTAGGATTCTCTCCTCTAGTGCACCATATATTTTACTTTTTAAAAAATTTATAATCAACCTCTTTTTTAACTTTAACAACCTACTGATGAAGGGTACTCCCCTTACAAAACCACACACAACTAAACAAGAGAAATACATAGGGAATGCAGAAAGAAAATACTTGCTTTCTATTATCTTGATGAAGTGAAATTACAATACTCAGAAAATAACATGCTACAGCCGCATGGGCCTTCTCATTACAAAAATCTGTAATCCCAAAAAACCATGATCTACACTACCAGAGCCCCTTTTTTGTAACCCTTGTTCTCCATCTTTATCGTAGAAGTGTAATTGCCTTAAAATATTCTAGAACGTGTAACCCTATTTTGGTCCCAGAAATTCCACCGTCCATTTTCCCACTCTAGAAGATTTTTATTTTATTTTTATATAGTTACAACTTCTCAAGGTCGTAACTTTCGATCCGACTGTCACAGTTTCAATTGTAATAAATCGTTGGAAAGCTTGTGAAGAGATCTACAACATGGTTTTGCCAAAATCTATGAGATCCACACTTTTCACCCTATTTTGGGGCTTCTAAGGTCCTCAATTTTGAGTTTGAAACTTCATTGGAGAAATTCCTCAGGATGAAAACTTAATATCTTCCAAATAGTACAAGATTTTAAGATGATTCTTCTACCAAAAAAATATTTTTCAATTTCGCTCCTTGGGGTAGTTTTCATGTCCATAGGAACCCGAATAGACCAACTTATTACAAATAGCAGGTGATTATTTTTGGTTGTTTCAAACTTCTTACTATCCCAAAGGTTGTATGTGTCGCCATGAGCCCCAAAACAACTAAAGAAAACTAAAACAAGATGAAAATACAATATTTTTGGGTGATACAAGATTTCCCTTACACCATTGGGTGCTCCTGCATCACCTACTCGCAAATTATTATATATATATATATATTAAAACTAATCAAAATATCCAAAAAAAAAAATGGATTCTTGACTTCGAGATCTATAAAAGGGTATTTTTTGTTTTTTGAAAAAAAAAAGAAATATGACTAAAGAAATATCATGTTCAAGTGGAATTTTTTTTTTTAAATGAAAAATGATGAGGTGACTGCCAACAAGGATGCCACATAGATAGTTTCAATAGAAAGGGTTCGACCGAAACCCTTTCTATCGAAACCATACATATAAATTTAGTCACATTTTAAAGAGACAAAGGGAAAATTTAAATTTTTTAGTTTCGGGCGAAAGGGTCTCACTTGAAATTGTGTGCCATGTTTCGCCTGAAACTATTTAGGTCAAAACTATTTCACTCATAACTATTTAGTTGGCCAAAAGTGTGACATAGGTTTGTGCTTTTACCCATTTGTGGAAGAAAAACCTTCTACTGGATTAGATGATAATGTTTATATTGGCTTTTGATATTGATTTTCGTGTTCCATCTACTAATAATGATTTTTCTAGTGTTAATGTTGTTGTGGCTAATGCCATGAATTTGGTGCATGATGTTTAGTTTACAAAGGTTATTCTAAGTAGCTTATTGATAGTTTGATTTCTAACAAACTAATCTCTTTTAAAGTTGTTAAGATATATCAAGATGATGGTCATGGTGATCTAGAGTAGTTTGTTTAGTTTCTATGCATGATGTTTACCTTTTTCTAACATGTTTAGTAAACTCATGGTCTCTATAAACTCTATATTTAGCCTATTGTAGTGACATGAATGCACATATGCTATAGTTTCTACTCTATCTTAAGCTACCATGGTTATATGATGATATAATCTTTATGTTGTTTTGTTCTAATTGCTCATATTTTAAGCTATTCTTTTAATACATTGCACAAGAGAAAAATAAAAATAGAAAATACTCAAAAATAAATGGAAATTACTTACAAATACTCAATAAAATATGTTAATTTGAGGAGGTAATTTTTAAAAGTCTTTAACAAGAACAAAATTCACAATATGATGATCTTAAACTAAGCACTACCTATACCCTACTAATCCCATGACGACCAACCTAGTTGACCCTACTACCTCTATAAAGCTATAAAAATGATCATATAAATTAAAGGTTACATTACCCACAAATCAGCTACACATATCCCTATGCACACTATAGATTAATTAATTGTGTTAGAAATTACATAATTATAATCTTTAATACAATTGACTAAAAGTTGTGTTTTAGTGTTTCTTGTCTATTTGATGGCAACTTTCTTTTCTCGTCTGTGATCCCTATCACAAGATCATCCTTTAGCCTAACAAAAAACTGACAAGCCCAAACAACACTTGCCATAGGGCTACCTTAAGCAACATAATCAATACAATACAACTTAGCCCATACGCATTTTCTCTTCTTATATCAACGGCTATAAAGGCAGGTACTTGCCACTACATGGCACTTGTTAAAAGTCTTTAACAAGAACAAATTTTGCAATATGTTGATCTTAAACTAAGCACTACCTCATATATACCCTACTAATCCCATGAAGACCAACCTAGTTGACCCAACTACCTCTATAAAGCTATAAAAATGATCATATAAATTAGATGTTACATTACCCACAAATTAGCTACACATATCCCTATGCACACTATAGATTAATTAATTGTATTGAAAATTACATAATTATAATCTTTAATACAATTAATTAAAAATACTATTATATTAGAAATTTATTTTTACTTCTAATTAATAAAATAATTATATAGTACACAACCCCTCTAGGGTGTAGATCAAACTATTTAACCATTTAAAGAAAAGAATAATGGTTGTGCATTTAGAACTTGGCAACACCAAAATGTGAGGGGAAGATCACCTACCAAGGTTTATAGTGTGGTTTTAATTGTAATGGTATATAATTGTAGTGTGGTTCTCAATTCTCTTGATTTAAAAATTGTACGATACATCATAATAATCATCTTGTTGATTTTTGTGTTCTCATTTGCATCTCTTGACTCTTTATATTCAACTACTTCTCAATCTTCTTATATTTGACTCTCTTCTTTAATTTGTTTTACTTATTTTTATATATATTTTTATATTCCTTTTTTTGAAAAATTACATCCACAAATTATTTAAAAATTCTTAAATAATCTACTCAGTTTAAAATTAAAATAAAAAAACTTCTTTGTTAACTTCAACACATGGATATGAGAATCCAATTCCACTTAAACAACACACTTTAAGTTTTGACTTACTTAAATGGCTCATGGGCTCTCGCGCATCTAAAATCACACTAGTTTCTTCAGTAGAACTCAAATGGCTCATCTAAAATCACTCTAGTTTCTTCAATAGAACTCAATTATTAATGTTCTAATATCCCAAATACTTAACCATACTATAACCCCTACAATGTGCAAATACAGAGATATAATGAGAAACCAGAGATCAAATGATAGAGAGAAGCCAGTACCCCTTCCCTCCATTGACCTGCTGATGCTGCCCTCCAATCTGGTGGGACCAGCTCCACCCGCAGGCATGGCTAGATTTCACTACTTCACAGACATGGTTGTTCTTCTTGAGCTGAAGAAAAGGCCCAGGCGATTCATTCCATCCATCCAAGCACTGCATCACACATTTCTCCAGCTTGCCTTCTCCAATCGCCACAAAAACTTTTTCAATATCCTCACCGGGCGTTCCCCCAGTCGGCCCGCACAACAAACTCGTTCCGAGCTCCTCTCGCACAAATTTATAAAGAGGATAAGTTCTGCAGCTCTGAATTTGGTTAATAGCTTCGAAATGTCCTGCTTCAAAGTTTTGGCGTATCAGAGGAACCTCGACGGTGAGTTTTCTGCCGAGCTCTTGTTCAAACAGAGATATTGTGTTAATTATAGAGAAACCCTTCATTTCTTCTTGGGATTTTAGGGCCTGCTCAACGAGCACCTGGCGAAGCTGCAGCATTAATGGAGAAGACGGACCCGCAGCGTCTTCTATGTAGGTGAAAACAGGGAGCCTGTCAACGACCTGCAGGAGCTCCTTTTCACAGAACCTGGTGGGCAATAGCAGGCCCTCTGTTGTTGAATATAAGGTTTTCCTGGCTGCCTGGCCAACCCCCTGTTTTATGCCGTCATGGAAGTTTTCTTCTAGATGGCGAAGATCCACAGCCTGGCACAGGGCGACCAGGTATGTGGACACCATGAGCTTGAGAATTTCGATGGCTTCCGCGGTCTTTCTGGCAGAGACCAGGCCCAGAGAGTTCACATCCTGGTTGTGCTGCTCTGCGCTCTGGACATGGTTTGTTACAGGGTTTGCAAGATACTGTATTTCGGAAGTATACGAGGCCATGGCGATCTCTGCGCCCTTGAAGCCGTAGTCCAGGCTAGGGTTTGCTCCGCCGGAAAGATTGGACGGCAGGCCGTTGTTGTAGTAATCGTTGACAAGCTCTGAGAACTGAGCAAACATGAGCTTGGCAATGGCGGCCAGCGCCAGGCGAACGTTGTCCATGGAGACACCAATTGGTGTGCCCTGAAAGTTGCCGCCGTGCAGAGCTTTGTCTCTGGCGATATCTATGAGGGGATTGTCGTTCACGGAATTGATTTCTCTGGTTATTGCATGCTTGGCCATGCGGATAACTTCGATTTGGGGGCCCAGCCATTGTGGGGAGGTCCGCAGGGCGTAGCGGTCCTGCTTGGGCTTCTTTAACGGGTCTGTTTCGTGCACCTTGGCTGCGGATTTCATGTACGAGCTCCCCTCCAGTAGCCACTCCATTACTGCTGCGGCTTCCATTTGGCCTGGATGATGTTTCAGCCTGTGAGTCAATGGATCCGTGAACTCTGGTTTTCCCTGTCGCAAATGCCACATTAGCATTACAAACAAATATTGTGTGCATCCCTCACGATCCAAAACAAAAATCTGTTGAAAACGTTTAAATTCTGCATTTTTCTCGTTCACGGATCTGTCTATTCTTATGTTAATGAGAAGTCTGTTCAATTATTGACTCTGGCAAAAGGGCCATGAGATACTGATAGAACATCGACTGAATTGAATATCAGGATAGAATTCTTAATATTAATCAGGGTATAGTAATAGTTCTTGTCTGTAGGTCAGGGGGTAGTGGTTATTTAAGAAGTATTTACTGTTTTTTAATAAATAAGGTATAAAATACATGATGTCTAAAGAATTTGAATAGAATTAAAAGTATACTCTACACAATAAAAAATAATAAAATAATTAGTTCATGTAGAATTGGGCAACGTCTATCCTAACAAATTTATGTGATGATTACTTAGATCTAACAAAGAACAACACTTGGAAGGTTATCAGAACAATATGAGAAGCTACGCAAGTGTAATATGAGTGAACTGTAGTAAGATATAGGAAGCACCTTATCTACTGCAATATAAGGGAATTGTAGTAGATAGAATATGAAAGGAACCTTGAGTATAATATGAGGGGATTGTAGTAGAATATGGGAATCACCATACATGTAATATGAGAGGATTGTAGTCTATAGATTATGTCACATGCCATGAGGAGATTGTAGTACATAGATTATGTGAAGTGTCATTGGTGTAAATGAAGGCAGTGATAATATATGGGAATCACCCAAATATAAAATGAAAGATTATAATACAAAATGGGATGGGTCATAAGCTTATATCAGAATAACTAGCATAACTAGCAGATCAATGGTAAGCACAAGACTCTTTCTCAAGAGAAACTGTTGGAACAGCAGCCTATGTCAGAGCATAAAAGGGGATTGAGGTGTCCAATGGAAAGCACATGGTATCCGATTTGGATTAGTGGAAACTATAATTGCTTAATTATGTTGCAAGCAAAGCGTATCAACAGGGAGTTCAATTGGCAAGAACAAAAGTGTGATTCAAAATGGGTTTTGGAAGTTTCTAAGATACAAATAACTCAATAAAAAACAGAGGTGTAATGAGGATTATGTTGCAAGTAAAGTGTATCAATGGGGAGTTCAACGACAAGAACAAAAATATGATTCAAGATGGATTTTGAAAGTTTCTAAGACAGAAACAACTCAATAGAAAATACAGAGATGTAATGAATGATGTAAAAACAATCCATATTTGAAAACAAGATTGACTGGAGCTGACTTAAGAAATCCACACCATTAAAAAACCTAATAACGAAAGAGCACAGTAGCAGCAGTCCTAACTAGCCAAGGAAAATAAATAATTATAATTCATCACTACTTAATTCGTTGCTTACTTCCAAGGAGTTTAGATGGAGCAATCGCATCTAAATATGATGACTAGAGGCCTCTAAATGAAATTAATTGAACAGAACAGAAAAAGTATATTAATTTTGCATCTTTCTTTTAATACATTTCCAGTACAAGTTGTGTAGGACAGCTATTCTTAAATATCAGACAATTTCAGTCAAAAATAAATTTTCACATGAGAAAGTTAATGATCAAACTGCCATTGACCAGCTGTTGAACTGAACATATTTAGACCGGTGCAGGACATTTAAATATTTCTCACCTTCATCACCTCGCAAAACATAGCAGATGCAACCTCTGCAAAAACAACCAACACATTAGCATCATAACATGCAGTGCAAGCAACCGCAGCACCTACTGCAGTTCCATTGACAAGAGCGAGCCCTTCCTTGGGATAGAGCTGAAAGGGGTTAGAAACCCCAGCCAATCTCAAACCCTCCTCAGCACTCATCTCAGTCCCATCTTCTGCAACAGCAACAGAATTAGGCCTCCCAGTAAGTAGCCCTGCAATGTAGGACAGAGGCACCAAATCTCCAGATGCCGTAATAGTCCCCCTTAGAGGCAGCTTAGGCATAATGTGGGCATCCATTAACTTCTGCAGAGCCTCCAAAATCTCCCACCTGATACCGGAGTAGCCCTGCATCAGAGTATTCGTCCTTACCAGCATGGCAGCCCTAGTAGCAGAGCCAGACAAACAATTCACTCCGTCTCCTAACACTCCAGCATTCAAAAAACGGATCAATTCCTTCTGCAATTCGAAAGTCTGATCCGTTCTGCGGTGCGAAGTAGCCCCAAATCCAGTCGTAACTCCATAAGTATCAGTGCCTTTGCTAATATTATTGATAACCCAATCCGAGCTTTCATCGACTCTGTTCTTGGCAATTTTCTCATCGAGCACAACCTTCACTTGGGGCATGCGAGCGATTGCAGCAACTTGGGCTATGTTCAGCTTCGATCCTCCCAAAAACACAGTCTTGATGCCACTGAACTCTTCCACCATGCTTTTCACTTCCTTCACATGGCTTTCTCTCAGCAAATCTGCAGCTTTCGACCAGTTCAGGGCATCTTCATACTCTGCTGCTGCAACCTCCGCCATTTAGTACTCAGCAACAGACCTCAGTACATTACACCAGACTTCAGCCTATTACACCACTAGTTTATACTAATTATTAAGAATGCGGCTTCCGAACTATTTAATTCAATGTGATTTATATTGGTTAGTGAAACTCTTGATTGCCAACCGTGCCTCTCTTTGTGGAACGTGGAAGAAGGATGCTTACAAAATTAAATTCTCTGCACTGTGTCGCATTCAGCACCACGTAAATGATAAATTGTGAGGGGGCCCGTTGAGTCTGCGCTCTCTGCTTTCAAGAAGTGAAAGTTTTTAAGAATGCATTAAGGATCAAGTAGGGGTCTCAATCAGGTACAGGAGGCAAAGGTGAATGGTGGGAATTTAAGAAGTTACAAGAGAAAACGGAATTGTAGTAAGATATAGGAAGCACCTTAACTACTGCCTTAACTACTGCAATATAAGGGAATTGTAGTAGATAGAATATGAAAGGAACCTCGAGTATAATATGAGGGGATTGTAGTAGAATATGGGAATCACCATACGTGTAATATGAGAGGATTGTAGTCTATAGATTATGTCACATGCCATGAGGAGATTGTAGTACATAAATTATGTGAAGTGTCATTGGTGTATATGAAGGCAGTAATAATATATGGGAATCACCTAAATATAAAATGAAAGATTATAATACAATATGGGATGGGTCATAAACTTATATTAGAATATAGCTCAATGGTAACCACAAGATTCTTTCTAAAGAGAAACGTAGATAAGAGAACAAGAAGATAGGAAATCGACTTGGAACTTTGCCCCCAAGGAAGAAGAAGAGCAGTCTCGACATATAGGCATTATGTTGGGTGTTCTACATGGATCTCAAGGCTAAAGGAGAATAATCTCACTTCTTTGTGGATATGTGAGGTTTCTTGTGGGTGCAAGAACACAATCCCAATCCAATGAAGTGGAGTAACTAGGTTGAGCATTAAGGAGGCTCTAGGGTTGGATTAGGTCCTAAACCAACAAAGCAAAGCATCTAAGTTTGCAATAGAATGGTTCCAAGGTGAGTTTAGAAACTTAGCCCAATGAAGCGATGTAATTGGACATTGCATGGGATGACTCCTTGGGAGAGTTGTTTATCTCAATAAAGGTACTTGTTGAGCTAGGTGAGTCCAAGAGGGTGCAAGGCTCTTTTGAATGGCTATTTCAGATTTGAGTGGAATAAAGAAAGATACCTGTACAAAGGAAAGGTCTTGTGTTGGGCACATGCCCCAAGTTGCTTAAGATATGGAGAATGTTGAAAAGAGGTCTAGGACCTCGAGTTCTAAGAGGACAGAGCAAAGTTGGCTTAAGTGGATAGGGTCCCAATATGGGTGACTTTGGAAGAGCTCACAAGTAATTAAGGAGTACAAGTCATGTGGCAAGTTTATTGCAAATAACAAAAGAGGCTAAGGAGTATGTGAATCTTAGTCCTCATTGCAAAGTTGAGCCTACATGACTACATTGGTACTGTTAGAACCTAAAATTTCCATCTAAAACCCTAAGGTTTTCCCACAAATTTCCATAAAAATCTAAGGTTTTATTCTCATTTGAACCCATCATTTTCTTATCTTTCCATTTTAAAAATCATTCATTACCTTTTAAGATATGCTTATATCTTTTACCGCTACCTTAGTATTTAATTTCTATGTGTTTACCGCCTTACCGCGGCCTCCCACAAAGGGGCCTGCGGTATGGCGGTAGCAGTTAGCAGGCGGGCATAAAGTGCTCACCGTGGTACCGCGGTGGCCGTGGTAGCGGTCAATAGACAGCAAGGGTAGCAGCGCGAACATATACCATGATACCGCGGAGGGTCCGAGTATAGACCGCGGTAGAGTGGTAGAGGTTTAGCATGTGGTGACAGTCAACGAGCAGCAGAGACGGCGTGGTTAATGGTCAACATCGCAGGTAGTGGTTAGCAGATAGTTAGTTGGCAGGCAAACTGGAAGCTTACCGCGATACCGCCAAGGGGTAGAACAAAGACCGCGGTAGCGCGGTAAGCAACAGAGGTAGTCGTGACGGTCAGTGTGGGGCCAGGCACCGCGATACCGCTAGGGGGTAAAGTCAAGCCCGCGATAGCGCGGTAAGGGGAGATGGAAGCCGTAGCAGTTAGGGGTGGGCCCGGTCAAAAGATAACCATTGTTGAATGGCAGGAATAATAAAAGGCTACGGGAGTGAAATATTAAAGGCGAGTAAAGTATTAGATTAAAATCAAAGCTCGACTATTGTAAAACTATTTCATTTGCCAAGAGGCAACATAATTAAATATTTTAAATCTCTGTTGTAGAAAATTCAAATGGATGTAACTGTAATATGAAGGGTCGCGACCCTTGAAGTATTATGTATAAATATTTCAAAAAAATCAGTTGCAGAGGGAGATGAAATTCAAGGGTTAGAGGGTAGTAGTGAGATTTTTCCCAGTAGGGGATTGGGATGGAAATCATGTACAGACCTTTTGTGAAACAAATCAATGGAGAGATTATTTTGAATTGCTGAAACCTTCCTGTTGTTAATTGTTGTGTTGCAATAATATATATTTCTTATTTAATTGTCTCCAACTTGAAGTTCTTTGATCATTTAAATCAATATATCAAGCATATGTCAGATTCATTTGTGTGATTTTATTTGTTGGTATCTGCAAGCCAGAATTAAATTCCTTCAAGTAAATCACAGTGATTTAGGATTTCTTTTGGATAGTTGAAGTAGAATTTGATAAGAAAACATTTCAGCCTTATTTATGCGAGTCATAAATCAATGAGGTTTTATGTCAGTCATATAATTTCATTTTTTAAGGTGCCTAGCAATTTGAATTATGACAGAGAGGGAAATACTTTCAGTTCTTAATATTCTTGACTCCATTGCCCATGTGGACAGAAGGCACTAATTTGCCTCAACCCAAAGATAAAATTTCATATCAAACAATTCTTTCAAAACCTTTCATTTATGTAATAGTAGTAGGAGTAGTTGTAGAGATTTTCATCTATCCACCACCTTTTCCTTTGTGGGTAGATTGTTGCATCAGGAAACACATTTCAATCTGCATCATTCATTAGGTTCATCCGCCTTGGTCTAGCAGAACCTAAAGAGAAGAAGGTACAATTGCATCAATTGGCCTTGTACGTTGACCAAAAGCATTGTGAGAGCTTGGCAACCTCTCGTGGTTCAAACCTGCGTTTTTGAGACCCAATAGTTTGGTGACTCTGCTGGGGATTACTCAGGACGATTTTTAGCCTTTCCATTTTAGAGTCTATAAAGTTTTACAAATTTTTTGGAGATTCCACTAGGGCAAACCAAAGCAATCCATTTTCATTTTCATACTTTTGGGAAAAGTAGGTGGCGACTTTGTTTTATTTTAATAAGTAATGCATGGATGTTGTAAAGCAATAATATTTTGTCAAGATGGTAGAAGAAGAGAGGAGACAATAGTCAATAAGGGAGTTGAAGGAATTGAGACAACAAAGGCTGCAATTGGACCAACAGCTGCTACAAGTGAACCAACAGTTGTTGCAATTGGGAGTCAAAGGTGCTCAAAATACATCACCAAACAAACCATCATACAGTGAGAATAAAGATACAAGTGCCAAGAGATCTTGGACACCACAAGTGCCCTATGATGCAACTGAGGAGAACTTTGAAAAAAAAGGTAATGTATTCTATTCACATCAGAATATTTTTGATGAGTATATTCAAATTGAAGAGAGAGGCAAAAATCTTGTGGATGTTTTTTTTTATATAAGGAGATATAAGGGAGAAGATGTAAATTCTCTGTACAACAGGATGGTAGATGTCTGTATGCACTTACCTCCTCATCATAGGCCTACAAGACCCATATTTGTTGAACAATTTTTAAAAGCATCTGAGCCTGAATTAGTTTATTGGCCAGAATCATCAAAGCAGTATGCTTTGGATGCAGCACATAAATTCATTGATTCCATGCTTGGGACAATATACATGGATACTGATTTGCAGGATGATAGGGACACACCATTTGGAGAATACATTAGAAGTGCTTCAAAAGCTGAAACAGAAGAACATATCATGTTGTCCAATAATGAAGATATGGAGAATACCTCTGACATGACAGATTGTATTTCAGATTGTGAAGGTGAAATTGTGGATGTTGATCTTCAATAGGATGATTGTTGCAGCTATTATGAAGATCAAGAAGAGGTTGGAGACATGGTAGAAGATATGGAAGCAGAGATTTGTTCACTTAGCAGTGAGCAAGTTTCGGATTTGTTAACTCTGGAATACCAGAGGTATGCACATGAAGATGGTTCCAAGACTTTGGTCTCAGCCTATATTTGTTTTGATAGTGAAGATATTATGTGTAACAATTCACATGACCCTATGTGCATCTCTCACAGTGATGAGGAGTTCTTTGAAGCTGATCAAAGATCTATTTATGTCCAAGAGGAGGTATGTGATTTAAATACTTTTTGCCTGCAAGAAGAGGATACTGGTTTGCATATCATTGTTGGTGAATGTCCAGCATTTGTTGAGTCAAGTACGTATAAGGATGATTGTATGAATCAAAAATGTGTGTTAATGCCAACTGGTGATAAAGATGAAATGGAAAGTAATTTTGACTTGATTATTTCAAAAGATCTTGATGAGATTGAATTTGTAGATTGCCCTAAGAAATATTTAGATGTTCAGGTCCCAGTGCAGTTGCAGGCACATTCAACAACATATGACAGTGAGCATGCCTATGAAAGTTTTGTTGATTGTGGTTACACTTTGTATGCTGAAGGTGATAAAAAATTTTTATATGATAATGAGAATGATGAAATGCAGAATGGTAAAATGAATATAAATTAGGTTGATTGCAATGATTTCCTGAAGGTTTTCAATGGCAGTACATGTTGCAGGGTAGGTGGAATGGATAGTTACAAAAGAAATCTGATGAGCTCAAATCAAAACAAACTCTATGACAAAGGAAAGTGCAGGTTTTTCTTTTTGGGGTGGCCTGGGGCCATTCCTTGTGGTTTTATTTTTTGAACCATTGCAGGTACAAAAGATTAAGGATTGCCAGTGCATGGACAATTCTTATCAATGCCTCTTTAAAAAATTATCTTCCATGCACAGTAGTGTAGGTTTTCCATTTCTCCATGCTCCATCTTTCATACCAGTCATTTGTTCATTCCCTCCATCTACCATGGCTTTCATTTTTCATATCTTTGGCTTGGTCTACTCTACCAGTCGATATTTTGGATTCTTGCAGTGATTTGCAAATCACTCATCTCCAACAAGAGTCATTGTTAGAACCTAAAATTTCCATCTAAAACCCTAAGGTTTTCCCACAAATTTCCATAAATTTCCATAAAAACCTAAGGTTTTATTCTCATTTGAACCAATCATTTTCCTATCTTTCCATTTTAAAAATCATTCATTACCTTTTAAGATATGCTTACATCTTTTACCGCTACCTTAGTATTTAATTTCTATGTGTTTACCGCCTTACTGTGGCCTCCCACAAAGGGGCCTGCGATATGGCAGTAGCGGTTAGCAAGCAGGCATAAAGTGCTCACCGTGGTACCACACGCGGTTAAACCACAAACCGCGGTGGCCGCAGTAGCAGTCAATAGACAACAAGGGTAGCAGCGTGAACATATACCGCGATACTGCGGAGGGTCCGAGTAGAGACCGCGGTAGAGTGGTAGAGGTTTAGCATACGGTGACGGTCAACGAGTGGCAGAAACGGTGTGGTTAACGGTCAACATCGCAGGTAGCGGTTAGCAGACAGTTAGTTGGCAGGCAGATTGGAAGATTATCGCGATACCGCCAGGGGGTAGAATGAAGACCATGGTAGCACGGTAAGCAACAGAGGTAGTCGTGACGGTCAGTGTGGGGCCAGGCATCGCGATACCGCCAGGGGGTAAAGTCAAGCCCGCGGTAGCGCGGTAAGGGGAGATGGAAGTCGTAGCAGTCAGGGGTGGGCCCGATCAAAAGATAACCATTGTTGAATGGCAGGAATAATAAAAGGCTACGGGAGTGAAATATTAAAGGCGAGTAAAGTATTAGATTAAAATCAAAGCTCGACTATTGTAAAACTATTTAATTTGCCGAGAGACAACATAATTAAATATTTTAAATATCTGTTGTAGAAAATTCAAACAGATGTAACTGTAATATGAAGGGTCACGACCCTTGAAGTATTATGTATAAATATTTCAAAAAAATCAGTTGCAGAGGGAGATGAAATTCAGGGGTTAGAGGGTAGTAGTGAGATTTTTCCCAGTAGGGGATGGAAATCATGTACAGACCTTTTGTGAAACAGATCAATGGAGAGATTATTTTGAATTGTTGAAACCTTCCTGTTGTTAATTGTTGTGTTGCAATAATATATATTTCTTATTTAATTGTCTCCAACTTGAAGTTCTTTGATCATTTAAATCAATATATCAAGCATATGTCAGATTCATTTGTGTGATTTTATTTGTTGGTATCTGCAAGCCAAAATTAAATTCCTTCAAGTAAATCACAGTGATTTAGGATTTCATTTGGATAGTTGAAGTAGAATTTGATAAGAAAACATTCCAGCCTTATTTATGCGAGTCATAAATCAATGAGGTTTTATGCCAGTCATATAATTTCATTTTTTAAGGTGCCTAGTAATTTGAATTATGACAGAGAGGGAAATACTTTCAGTTCTTAATATTCTTGACTCCATTGCCCATGTGGACAGAAGGCACTAATCTGCCTCAACCCAGAGATAAAATTTCATATCAAACAATTCTTTCAAAACCTTTCATTTATGTAATAGGAGTAGGAGTAGTTGTAGAGATTTTCATCTATCCACCACCTTTGCCTTTGTGCTAGATTGTTGCATCAGGAAACACATTTCAATCTGCATCATTCATTAGGTTCACTCGTCTTGGTCTAGCAGAACCTAAAAAGAAGAAGGTACAATTGCATCAATTGGCCTTGTACGTTGACCAAAAGCGTTGTGAGAGCTTGGCAACCTCTCGTGGTTCAAACCTGCGTTTTTGAGACCCAACAGGTACTTGGGCAGTTTTCCTAAGTGGGATGTAGTGTGGCTATGAGAATATTGGTATGAGCTACATGGAGACAATAACTTTCAGAGATGATTGTTAGGGGCACAAAGCCAGTTGGACTAGTTCAATGCATACTATTTTGTAATGCGCGTATGTGTTGGGTTGTTAGGAGCATACTCAAGAGGAGAAAGCATAGTCTAGGGTTTGCAAAAGGTCATGTCTATAGTAGAGGATGTGAGGAGAGATCACTAGTGTTGGGTGAGGCTAAACAAATGGATGAAAAAGGTTTACTTCATGGGTAGGCTTAGCCCTATCGCAATGTGGGATTCAATGGTCGAATTGATCAACAAGATATAAAAGTCTCATCCAACAACCCTCAACTCCTATTTTTGATAATCCCATGTTTCTTTGTTGATCAAGTAATCCATTATTATTTTATATTTTCTCATCTTCAAACAATGCTAGTAAAGATTTAATTTTAGAGTATCTAAATATTTGATCCAAATGTCCTCATAAGTCATATACTCCATATGATTGTAATGTCATTTTATTCTCATTGATCCCAATGTGCAAAGATGACAAACCATATTTGTTTGTTACCCTTTGGGTGTTTTCCACCTCCTTGTTTTACATCTAAGATGGTGTAAGCTAGTTCTTGGCTAGCCTATTAGCATCTTTTCATTTTATTTTTGTTCCTATATTGTGCTTTTTCTCGTGATCATATGGGGGATTGAATTACTTGACATAATATTGTCCTTTTTGTCTAAGTTGATTTGCCCACATGGTTGCTTTAACTTTCTCTCTCAATTCTCGCATTAGTGTTTGGACACTCTTGCATGTTAATTCCCTATTTAATCATCCACTCAGTAAGTTTCTTAATCCACATATTATTCTTTCTATTTAACTTTTCCTTCGTTGCAATTTTGAACCAACGACATCCTATGTTCTCTATTCTAATCAAATATCCAAACAGTCAAATCAACATTGTCGCTTCAATTGAAAATGTTCAAGTCTCAGCTAAAACGAGCTTGTATAGAATTGTGTCTTTTATTTTAAAATTTCTTGTAAGAAAAACATCTTTGTAACCTTTTTATTTGTCTCCATTCAATGTTGATATACTGCTATCTCAAACATTGAGAATCATGTCTTTTATTTTAAAATTGCTTGTAATTAAACATATTTATAACCTTTTTATCTATCTCCATTCGATATTGATATATTACTATCCCAAACTTTACAACCATACAACACCACAAATGTACCAAACAATACAAATAATATCTTCTTTATTTTCCAATCTCGCAACTCATGTAATCTACATCTATTTTAAAAGCATCTATAACACTTTCCATTCCTTTTGTCTTACAAACCCGTCAACTAAAATTGCTGTGAAAATCAAAACCACATATTTGTATCCATGGATTGGCGTGGAACCATTTTCCCCATAAATGACTTTCTTTCACCATTATTTTGTCTTACAAGTCTCTCAACTAAAATTGCTGTGAAAATCAAAGCCACATATTTATATCCATGAATTGACATGGAACTTTTTTAACCATAAATGACTTTCTTTCACCATTATTTTATCTTACAAACCTCTCAACTAAAATTGCTGTGAAAATCAAGTGACTTTCTTTCACCATTATTGCGAAAACTGTCATCTTTATGAAGAAGCCTTATACTTATTGAATCTTCTCAAATGTTTACCAACTCCTACAGAATAATAAATTCAAGAATCTTTCAAGGAAACACATATATCGACATGTTTGAGCTTCCCTAAGCAAACATTGAATTCTGGATTACAACATTGTCATTTCTACACCTACCTAAAAAGCGGTTTCACCTACTGAAAGCAATTTTCGCCTACTTCTGTAGTTTTTTCGTATCATCTTAAAAACTTCGACGAACTGAAAGGTGGCTGTGTTCTTATCAGCAAAAGACGGCCGTGCTTAAAGAGCACACTCTAAGCTCTGACTTCTCTCACGGTTAAGTTTTACCATTGTTATAACCGTCACGGTTAAGTTTTACCATTGTGAAAAATAAATCGACTGGATCTCCGTACGAAGAGAATAGTACGTAATGGAGGGAAAAATTTTCTATTGAAAGAGTGAAGTCTTTTTCACTTTTTCACTAAACAGTGACGTATTCCTACTCTTTAAAAGGAAATCAAGAGTTATATTGCATTACTTTTTAAGTCTGACTTTTTTATTTTATTTAAATTTATTTATTTTAGTAAATCTTTTATTTTTCATTTTTCAGTTTTAATTTTTTAAATTTTAAAGTTTTATATCATTTTATTTTTATTTGTGTTTTTTATCTTTTTAAAGTTTGTTTATTTTAAAATATAATTGGAATATTAATTTATTTTTAAAAAGAGTTTATTTGAATTTTTAAATGGTTTCTCATTTTGTCAATAAAGGGATTTTCATTAAGTTTAATGATAATAAGTTATTTAATTTTAATCATGATATTTATGTGGATAAGTAAAATCTTTTTTTTTAGTAGACAATTACTTGTTGAAGAGCTTGTTAATGTCACTTCTTCAACATAATTATTTACATATTTTATAATCGATTGCTCAAAAATCCTTTACTACATAGATTCTTCATGACATTGGTACTATGATTACCTCTTTTTTTTTGCAAGGTGAATCTTCTCTTTGTAACCCACTCAATCTTGCTCTTTCATTTTCCCTTCATCCTCTCATCTTGAGGTAGATCCTCATAATGCCTACATCTCTTGTTGTCACTTCTAGTGTGACCCCCAGCTCTTATGTTCCTCTAGTACCATTTCCACGTCTTCGTCTACAAGTGAACCACTTATCTCTAATCCCACTAATTCCTTTCCTTCTTGTGTGCCTACTAGTATTCTACTACTAGTGATATCCCCTCCTCTCATTGTGTTAGTGTTTCACCTTCCTCACCTTAAAGTGTTGCTTACCATTTGTTTGTGTTGTATCATTGCCTCTTGTTTCCCATTGTTTCCATAGTCCTTCCATTGTTACCCATGCTACTACTACTATCACCATCCCCACCTCTACTCTAGATGCACTAGTGTAGAAGTTAGATAGTGTTGATAAGAAAGTTGATTTTATTCCCACTAACCAAGACACTGTCACTTACACTTCAACACATAACATACATCTTGTGTTTAAAATTGTTACATATTCATTCCCTATTTTTCTTGTGGCACCTTACTTTGAGTTGTATCATGGTAAAGATGACACAATTACTCATAATTCTTTAATACAACATGCCTAGACTATGCTTATGATTACAATTTTTTGACTAAGTTATTTTCTCACACTCTTCATGTCTATGTTATTTAGTGGTTCTACTCATTACCTCTTGGCTCCATTCATTCTTTTGATCAATTAGCTACAACATTGCTTGGCCATTTCTATAGCATTAAATAGACTTCAAACCAATTCTTTCAAATTTATTAGAGTGTTCTCAAGGCTCTAATGAGCATATTGATGATTATGTCATTTTATTTAAATTACTTTGTGCTAGAATGAAACATCAACTTCCTAATTACAAGTTGCAAAGGATTTTTTTTATATAAGGGTTTATTATCCACTATACATGTGATAGTGCTTTTTTGTACAATTATGCTTCTTTCATAAATTTTTGAGCTCATGTCAAAGATGTCAAATTCAAATTACTTATTTCTAATGGTTTGAAATGTGGGTCCTCACATATGTATTCTATACCATCTTACCCTTCCAAGTTGCAAAGGGTAATCATAAGAAAGAATCTATACCTAACACTAATCATATGCATACTACTTCTAACATTGTTTCTTTTTAGCATCAAACAACTAGGAGATTTATAAAATTGAGTAAAACTCTAGATTATGTGATCCAAACCCTATTGAATGATAATTTGGTTAAGTTCTTCCCCTTATTCATCCACTCAACCCATCTAGAGGGTTACATATGAAATGAAATGAGTGCACTTTTTTAATTATCCTACCCAAAAAACTACCATAGACAAAAATCAATTTAAAACACAGTCAACATATTGTTAAAAATAAAACATCACCATAACAATAGTATAATAGATGCATGATAGGTGTTGTTATACTTTTGCATTGAAGCATAAAAGTGGAAATTCAAATAAAATAGTTGATGTAATAAGTAGGAGACAAAATTTGTTGATAGAGATGATAATAGAGGTAGTTGGATTTGAAGAGTTGAAATATTTGTATGAAGTTAGTCCTAAAATATATGGAAGCATGGAGATAATGCAATGACTGAGTAAATATAGATAGAAGTGACTTGATTATTTTATTCAAAATGAGATGTTCTTTAAGGGTAATTAGTTGTGAATTCCTAGAAGCTCAATGAGGGAGAATTGATCAAGAAGAAGTGTAATTGTAGATTTGTATGCCATTTTAGAGTAGGTAAGTCTATGGAATTGGTGAGACAACTATTTTTGGTCATAAATATAAAGGTTGCAAGACTTGTCAAGTTATAAAGGGGGAAGTCAAAATATTGGTTTGTATCAATCCTTACCATTTCTAGAGAGACCTTGGGAAGATATAAGTATAAGAAGATAAAAATGAATAAGATGATACATTAAGAAGAATTAGTGGCAAAAATATCAATGCAATACACCTATTGGCTTGATTTAAAGGCCCTTTTCAAGAGTTAATGAACCATGTAGGACTAATAATATAGAAAGGTTTGCAAGAGACAATATAGGTGGACAATTAAAAACATTGCCACCTATCTTTGTGTTCTACATGATAAAGTTCACAAAATAAAAGGAGATACTTCTTATGAGGGCCCTTCCAAAAGAGCTAGAATCAAAACTATGACGAATGTTCGAGACCCAAGAACCCAAATTGGAGAGCTCAAGGAGGTCACTTCTAAAGACAAGGGAAATTTCTTATCTAAGGAGTGGTAGGAAACTAGAAACATGCAAAATTTGGTTGGTACTGGTTAGCTTTTGTGTATTATTCTTATTCTTATGTTGTGTGTTTGTTGTCCCTGTTATAACCAATTGGTTCTCTTTCATTTTGACTTTTTCTATTTCATATCTCATGAGACTAGTTTGTCTTACATCTTGGTTGCTACTATGTAAAAGGGTCAATCTCTAGTTTAATCCTATTTTTATCAATATAAAAAATAATGAGTGGGCCCTATAAGACAATCTCTAGGATTCGGGAGCTAGCTCCCTATCTATCCTAAGCTAAGCCTACAGTTGATGTGTGGGGGATGAAAGGGGAGAGAGAGATTACAAAAAAAAAAAAAAAGCATAACAAAGGCTCATAACATAATAATCAATAAAAGCATGTCTACATAATAGCTAAATATGAACAAAGATAAGACTAAGAATACTTAAGATAATAGCTTGTTTACTATTAAGTTTGTTGATCAATTAACCATTACACAAATACATGTCCTCTAAAAAGAACATAGAGGCTCCTCTATTTAGAAGAGAAGAGAACAAAGGTTAAGATAACACATCATCCTCAAAATTTTATCTCTAATAGTAGAATACAAAAATAAACCTTAACATCATACTTGAATAGCTTAGTTATACAAAGTGTTATCTTCTAACCTAAGAATGGGCAAGGTAAGTTCTTGAAAACGGGGGACCAAAAGGGGATTAAAAGATTAAATTTTTTCTTAGAGTCAGCTAAACCTGAACTTTGATGAGTAATTCAAGATGTGTACACTCAAAATTTAAAGACATAATAAGAATAAGAATTGTAGTACTCTAAATCTGATTTTTAAACTATTAAATACTTTTTTAAATGGTTAAGGTTAAGTAGATGAAATATAACATAGTGTTTGGTGTTTGCCCCCTATTTTTTGTTATATTAAGTATTTTCAAAAACTATTTGTTAGAAACATAGCCAAGAGTGTGTTGGGTCCCAAAACCACTACTCCACTTCCTAGAACTTGTTTTCACTTTCAAGGATAGGTTGTCATCATGAAAGTAAAAATTTCTCATCCACAAACCATGGAGGGTTGAACGCAAAATTTATAAGAGTGGGTTTTCTCTCCTATTCTCTGAGCTCAACTTATACTCAGGAGGGTATTCCTAGAAATTTGATAAACAAAATGGATAATACAAAATGGAGATAGATAAAGCCAACCTATTGACTTGACTCTAACGATTGTTACTAAGCCAATAAAAACTAGCTATCTTAATACCTCTATATAGTTGATTTCATCACTACTACAATGAGTGCAAGGTGGAGGCAATCTACATAGACCACAAGGTAAAGTGATAAACATGATTTATACGATTGTGTACCTTGTTTATTGTAGAACCATGAGATACTTGAGACTTGTGACTAAACTAGAACTACTAGTGTAATGATTTATTCTTTTTAATTATTTTATTGAGTCATCGGTACCATTCAATGGACAAAGTCTTAGTTTAGATGGAAGAATTTCAAAGAAGTTAAGCACAAACTAATTGATCAAAGCATGAAAATGTAATCAAGGTATGAATATCATAGGCAAAACATACTTATTAATCCATTAGGTCAAGTTGTACAAATCTATTTGTAAATAAACAATGATCATTACAAATATTGTAATAGTTTTCAAAATGTTGTCATATATAACAAATCACATTTACTCGAGCATAACAATAATTGTTCTAGAGGAAATCTTTGTTACATTCAAAAAATCCCCTACAAATGTACCACAAGATTAGAGACATGAAACTTGCAATATTCTCTTATAACACTTCAATAGAAGCCATTTCCTTCTTGAAATTAAAATTATAACACCAACTAAGTCTCATTGGACTAATCATTGACCAATCCAAAATGAATTTTAAAAACCCCTTTTTAACCCCTTGGAAGTTGTTGTAGAAAACAAGATTGCAGATGTTTAAAAATGGTCAATGTTGACTAGAATTAGCAAAGACGTGATGATTTGGAGTAAGAGTACCATTGGAGAGGTGTTAGTTTGGGATACATATATTACCACCTTTAATTTAAGTGCAAGCTAATGGGTCCACTTTTAGTGGAAGTGTCAGGCTTGAAAAAATCTTGTCAAGAGTGGGTACTCATTTAATAAAAAATGGGTACATATTTAGGAATGAGTCCCCAAGCCTAAACGCATATCTTCTACGAATGGGTACCCACTATGCTTTGGAGTCTTATGCCTAAATGAGAACATATTATAATTCATACCTATTTCATAATGGACACGCATTTTGTAAAGCTATTTATTTATTTTTAAAAGCTCTATGAGCTCTTTTTTCCTATCCACATGGCAACAATGTGTTTTGGATGGTGCCTTGAAATGAGTACCCAAGTTTATGAGCCCCACCCACCACTTATTTTTACCTCCTCCCTCCACAAGGCCATTTCCATCATCTCCAAATAGGTTTCATCAAATTTTGAATATATTTTTCGAAATTTGTAGGGTTTAGGGTTTGTGTTTAATATGTATTGATTTTTTTATATAAATAAAATTAAAAAGGGTTTTAATTTTGATGAATTTTGGGTTTGTATAAAGGATTATCATATTGTAGGTTACACATATGAATTAGTCATGTTAGAATTGATATTTTTATCCCTCACATTTTACTAAGCCCTTTGCACTTATTTTTATCCTTCTATTCACTACCCTATGTTATGATTTTTTTCCATGATCATGTCCATGCATCTTGTTTTCCATTTATGGAACCCAAAAAAAAATCCAATCTATTGATAGAAGTAGTTACTAATATATCAATATCAAACACAAAACCTAATACAAACATATTGAACCCACAACCCAATACAAAATACAAACATTGCTAGAAGAGTAATTTACCTTTTATAGATGTAAACTAATCTTGTGATTTCAATTTGATAAGACTCTCAAATCCATGCATGATATAATACTCTTACATGTTTAATGTATTTGTAGAGTCTCATATAATCTAGATGGCAACTATGACCCATGGTCCCTAATGATTGCAATTAAGGTTACCTAGCAATGAGATAAAAGTAAAGTATTAATTGACCAATTTGACTACTACATCCAACACTTATTACAACACTAGATCTAGAAGATTGTAGGTGATAAAAATCCCAATAATACCAAACAAAATCTAAATTATATACTCATATCTATTGAAATAACACACCTTTTTTATTATATTTTTAGGGCCTACATTTGATAGTCATAATATTAGGGCTTAAATTTGATAGTCAACCTTAGCTATTAAGAAAACTATTTGTGAAGAACTTATTCATTTAAAGTTTCATTTCAAATACCATAAATAGATTTCATGAATTTCAATCTCTAGATACTTAAAAGAAAATTAATTGATTATTTCCTCATGAAATGGTGCATTTTAAAAGAAACACATATCATATACCATTATTCCACTTTCATGATGTCCATATGAGCCCATGCATCTTCCTAGTTACATGGCGTTGGCATGTCCCTATCAAAAAGAAAAGTAAAAAATTCCACAGATAAATCATGCAATATATTTCTCTCATCCATCAAACTAAAAGAAAATTGAAGCAAATAAATCCATCAAAAAATCATATTCACTCTACTTGATTGAGATTTCCCACTCCTTTTCCCTTTCTATCGATCTTCTGTATAGGTCACTCTAGGTTCAAACTCTTGATCTAGAGTGCCTTCTATCCCTTTTTACTAGTCTACATGGCCCAAGATCGGATCACTTCTTTGAAATTTTCCTTTATTTCTCCATTTCCTAATTCTCTTTATACTTATATTTTCCCCCACTCTCAAAATCCCAAAGCAAATAATGACTAATTTCTTGAAACATTCTTGTTAAGATATTCACTCCTTGTCCTTCCACATTACTATTTTACTCACTATATTAAGTATATTACTTTTAACTCATCTTATCTTTCCTTTGCTTTCTCAATTACACTATATAGTGTACATATAGAATATGGTCGAAACAATGTTACTTATTTTCTCAATGCATAAACTTAGGACTACATTGTGAAAGTAAAATATAGATGAAAACCCTAATTTAAAATATATAAAAATGTAAAATTAATCATTTTGATCCAAAAAAAATTAGGAGTTTCAAATATGAAAATAAAATATAAATATAAAAAAGGTGCATATCTAAAGATGCTTAAATTATATGCAAAACCTTAGAGAGAAGATTGATTCATGTAAGATCCATTGGGTTTATAAAAATTATGAAGGAAAATAAACTTTCCATATGGGTTAACCTAAGTTAATTAAGTAATTGCAAGAAAATAAGTACAAATCGACCTAGATTAAATAAGTATAGCTAGGACTAGTACTATTATATTTTATAATAACTAAATAAGGAATGTAAATATGGAGGGCAATACTTAGATCTGTTATCAACAAGTATGGGCTAACAACATAAATTATGGAATTATAAGTTAGTGTGTACTTAGAAAATGATGTCTCTTTGTTAAATTAATGTCCTATATTCTACATCAATCTTAGATTAGATATCAAGGGTTTAGTCTAGAATTATTAGTTAACAATGAATCCCACTAGACCTCTTCATTAGAAATAGAAATAAAATTATTATTATCTTAAGTAATATCATCTATGTTGTTGAAACTAAAGGAATCATCTACTTCTTTACTTGAATATAAGTAAAATATGGGTGGCATTACTTGTGACTAAGAGATTTTTTAGTTTATTTTATTATATTCTTTTAAAACATCAAAACAAAAACTAGAAAATAATTCTTCTAGAATATCCCCATTGGGTGGTCGGTTTGAAATGATTCCTTTTATGTCATCATGTGAATCACTACATGATATAGAAAAAGGATTGCATAGACTAAAATTATTAGTCTCATGAAAAAACTTAAAATCTTGATTAACTTGGTTACAAAATGAATTCATGCCAATTTGATGAGAAATGTCTAGCACGAGGGATTCATTTGTTTTGATGAGAAACAATGGAATTGAGATCTCAACTTCCTATAACATCATCCAAGTCAATCACACATGACGAAACATCAAACATTTCACACATATCTATAATAGGAGAACCTAAAGATTACATGTCACGAGGGGATATAGGGATGAAATAACACAATCTACACCTAGAATACCTAGTCCACTCATTTAACTAGTCTTAATAGGTTGTAAGGAGACAAAAACCTTCTCTTGTCATCATCTAATTTAAAATATATTACGCATGATGGATCACTAGAAACTTGTATAACTTAGGGGGGATCATGGCCAAATTATATACATTAGATACACATAAAAAATGAGGAGAAGCACTAGCTTGAATTTATGAACTATAGATGCACATAGTGAATATACAAGCTAACCAAAATATATATGATTCAAATTATTTTTTTGATAAATTAGAGGAGTCAAAAAATTGGAACAAGACCTGTGTTTAATTTAAAATTCATGGGGGAACATGCATAATTACATCATTGAGGAATAATATTTTAAACAAGAGAAATTTCCTCTTTGAAGGAATCTTCTAATGATTTCATTTTGGGAGCCATTGTAATGAATACTATAGTCGAAGATGCAAGAGAATTTAAAAAAATACAAATCATTGGAATTAAAAATCACAAATGAGAAAACAAGTTTGTTTAACATTTTTTAAAATCTAAAATCCACTTACAAATGAATGAATCTAACAAATTCATATAAAATAATCTCTTAGCTCTTTCCATGAATGAATTAAGCTAGGAGATAATATTTATTACAAAAACAATGATTCATCAAATAATGAAGAAATAAACAAATTACATGCAATATCATGTATAATACCCAAACCGCTTTAATGATCTTACAAAATTCTAATGTATTTCTTAGAAGTAGCCTCTCAATATCCCTAGTAACATCATTGATATCAATAGGGATGTCAAGAGGACTACACCCAAAATAGGAAAATACCATCATAACCAATAAAAGATAAAAAAAATAATAATTATACTCCCTCCTAACACCATAAATGTTGACCAACAAAACTACACATGCTAATGTCAAGAGTTGAGAACCAACTCATTTCTTTAAAGGAAACAAAAAAAACCTTTACCCAAATTCTTAGGCTTAACATGTTAGATCTATGCAAGGTGTTGGCTCTAAAACATTTAGCATGCCAAAACTCGTAAAATAAGCTCAATCCCCAAGGCTAGGGAATGTCAACTTTAGACATTGAGCTAACACTTATGTTCGAGAAAGGATAGTTAAGGAACTCCATATTTAGGCTCTACTAGTCCAAAGGGATGTTCTTAAGGTTAGTGTTTCATGTGCAAGTATACAACATATGCTATCCACCAAAGAATTCCAAAAAAATTCACTATTTTTTAGTGTGATAGTTGATAACAATCGAGAACACTAACCTCTTATGAGAAAATAACACTTCATGTATGAGACTAAATATATGCCACTTGTTTCTCCAAAATAATTATTCAATGATCTATGTTTCCCTTCATGCATGAATATAAAACACACCTCACAAAGAATAACACTTGAATAGCCCTCTTAAGATTGTAAAATATTTAAAGAGTTGAGATATGTAGAATGGGAAAGAACCAGGATTAAAAATATGATGTATTTGATAAAATTTTAATTATTTGGCCTTCTAAATTGGTGCCTATTGCAATGGGGGAAATAGAGTTGAGACTACGAAAGGAAAGAAAACTTATATCTACAATTCATCTTGATGTGCATTCATGCACAAACCACAAAGATGAGATTCCTTGCATATAAAAACACTCACATCCACTATAAATATAAAAGAGCTCACATATGTTGAATAAAGAGTTGTTCAAAGGAGCCATAGAAACACTTTATATCCCTATCTACCAAACCAATACACATAGAAAAGATACCAACAAATGTATGAGAAATATAACAATTTTCAATTTCATAGGAACTTCTAGTTAATAATGAATACACTTATCAATACAAAGAATCATGCACATAATGTGTAAATAGTAAAAAATCCTACAAATTATTCAAACATAATCTTGTCTTCAAAAAATGTAAACTTTCATTAGTTAGATACTAAGAACATGCTACAACACCTCTATGTAGGAATCAGCTCAAAGGATCAATCATATTACAACAGTAAAAAAATTAATATATAGCTCTTCATCATTATGATTTGTAAGATGATGACACATAAGAGGACCAAAAAGCATAGGAAGAAAAATATAACCTTTATAACATCATTAAATTCATGACTGTGACAAAAGAACATAATTAGATTTTCATTTTCCTTAAAGTATATTACTTTGGAGTTATCCATCTACAAACAATAGAAAAGAAAAACACTGTTTAATAACCACACAACACCTAAAAAAATTCTTTATGATCTCAAAAAAAAAAATGCCCATTAAATCCTTGCTCTAAGAATTAAAAAAACTATGATAATAGATCCAAAAATATATGAATATTAATATAATAGGGATAAAACCTTGGCAAAATGCAGTAAAATACTTGTTATCAAGGAAGTGTGCACACAGGCCCATTTTAGTAATATTTTCATAAAACTGACATTCTACACATCCTAATCATGTGAGGCCTCGTTATTGTGGAATCATGCCACACCTCCATAATCTCAATATTCCTATTGCTTGAATAGAGTAACTTGAATCCTATATTTTCTTGACTTCTCATATCATGTGGATTGTCGAAATCCCTATCGCATGACATTTTGAAATATTTATCCCTTGAATTTTTTTGAAATGGATTTCTAAGCTACAGTATATCTGAATCTAGTCTGTCCCGATATTGAGAGAATTTTACAAGCAAAATAAACAAGGAAACTAGTCTATCTTGATGCTTAGAGCATTTTACAAAGAGCAAAGTTTCTAGGTTGCCATGAAGATTAAATAGGGCAGACGGGTTTTCAAAGCCAGAAAGCATTCATGCCTCTTTGGAAACTAAATCTAGCGCCTATTTCGCTGCCTGATGTCAAATATATCCTTGTTGAGGTCTCGCAGTCGAATCCCCAAATGCATGAGACCTTCTATTTATACCATCCCTTCATTGCTAAGCTTCTTCTGGAGGTCGAGATGGAATTCAAGTACCATAATAAGAATCCTATGCAAAAATAGCACTTTATAGAGTTAAATATAAAATTTAAAGTACTAATGGCCAAATAGATCAAAATATCTACTGAATAAACTTGATACAGAAAAGCCTTACAGAAAAAAGAAAAGGATAGCCTGTGTTGCACATTGGTGAGGGGCTGAACTAACAATGCCATTATTCAATTCTTCCCTAATCTTATCGGTCTTGTAGTTGTCAGGAAACACAAGTGTTGTATTGTAGAAGTGTGGCTTCTACCAAACCAAGAATCGGTATTCCCTTTCTCCTATTTATGCTCTGCATTGATAGTCAGAGAGCTGTCATAAATGGACATCACGTCTTCCTTCGAAAATCCATGAAAATTGAACCATTAAGATGGAAGCCTTACCATTGGGTGACCTGTTTGCTACCCTTGACTGGTTTTGCACTGCCTTGCCTACTTTGCACACAGTCTTTTCTCTCTGCCATCACCAACAGAGACTTCACAGAGTGTCGCATTTATGTTTTCAATGGATTGGACATGATAGTAGGCAGGAGACTTTGATTGTGACTGCTAGCTGGGTGGGAGAAGGACTTTTGAAAAAAAGTTAACACTTAACTATGACAGTGATAACCGTGACTGACGTGACCAAACGGAAAAAATACTTTGACTCATGTAAAGAGTCAGAGCTTAGAGTGTTCTCTTTAAGCCATCCTGCAAAAGACAAGCAATTCTATGAGATAACAACATGAAAACGAGTATTGCAAATCCAACCCCCACAAGTTCACAAATATCAAAGAGAGGTCTATAATATTAGATGTAGTCTCTAAAATTAACTTCTTATAAGAATTTGAGATAAGTTATTTTAAATTTAAATGTTTAGTGAACAAGATAAAGATATTTCAATTGTAATATTTTATCTTATGGCTTATGATTCTATATATGATTTCATTTTGGTCTTACTATTGAGCATGTGGCTTAGTTTTCTTCCACGTCATTAGATTTTGTGATTCATACTAGAAGTTGGGTTTGCATTTCATGAGTGATGAAAAGTTTTATTGTGGTAGAGCGTGAATCAATTTAGCTTTTGAAACTATACATTCCAAATGTGACTCGCCACTACTATGCATAAATCACAAATGACATGCACCCATGTGTTGCATGTGTTTGATTAAATCACCAACAAATCATTATTGTTCATTTGGTAAAAGCAAGTGAACCAACATAGAATCTAACGGATTACCTTTTCACATAAAAGAAGTTTCTAGTAGGTGTCAATGGCATTGACTTGTGTTGTGACCACTCCTATGAGACTACTGTCTTCATGAGGAAAAATCTCCTTATACATGACAATGTTGTTAAGTTGAGGTGTTTCATTAGCATGTGTGTGTGTGTGTGTGTAGATTTTAGTTCATAGAGTGTAGAGCTCTCAATGGTAATCTTTGTTAGAATATTTTCTAGTTCAAAAAGAGTTTCAAGGTATTCTAAAGTTGTTTTATGTTCTAGGGTTTTATAGCTATAATTGGTGGTAATTGTTCTCTTAACTTATTCAAAGTCACTTCTATCCAACCTATCTCATTCCTAAACACATTAGGTGTGAAATGTGTCGAAGTGTAGTCAAGAGTGGAAAAAATATGGATGAAGGTTTATCAAGTGCCTTAATGTGCATACAAGTTCAAGTTTGTTAGAAAGTTGCTTTGTGCATGCATGTTAATGTTGATTTTTTCGCTTGTTTTAAGCATTACATTATTTGAGACTAAATTTTGGAGCTCCTTGCTCGAATGTCTTTTTTCCTTACTTTATGGTCTTTTGGTTTCTTTTGTGTTTTATGAATGTTATAAGAATACTAAAACAAGATTTTTCTAATTAAATTGGCATGCAAGTAATAAAGCTAAGAAACTATCCTGTTAAAAAAAAAAAAAATAGATGTGTATGCATACAAGAATTTTATAAAAAGACAATGTAAAAATCAACAAGTAACAATTTTTCCCATTTTAACAATTTAAATATGAAATGGGAAGCTATATTGATGGTGAGTGAGGGTTTTTTGGTGGCTCAAACAACTTGCAAGGGCATCGATGGCAGGGGTCCCTGCTGCGGCGATGACGAGATCCCGTTGATGCAGCCAGAGAATGCTACGAAGGAGAATGGCGGCTCCAACGAGGGAGGGGTTGGTGAAAGACACAACTCTCTTAAGTGAACTAGCCCTGCTGCAACAACGAGGACAATGGCTTCGAGGTCACAGCCAGGGAAATTGTCATATGGGGGGTTCATCCCTGTTGCAAATGCCATCTTCGTGAATTTGAAAGTAGAGACGGTAGAGGAAATTGATCATAATGTTTTTGTCTTCTCCTCACATGGGGTGAATTGTCGGTTTAGGGGTTTCTAGCCTAGCCTCCCTCAACTGTACTCTTGGATCTCAGATGAGTGGGAGCCATTAATTACTGGTAAAGTTCATATTTTCCCCATGGCCAAAGGGTTTTTTGTTGCTAAGTTTGAGAATGCTCAAGATAGAAACAAAATTTTATGTGATCATTTCTTCAGTTGGGAGGACAATTTTTTTTGATGATTAAGCCTCGGCATTCTGATTTCAACCCTTCTTCTGAAACATTTAATAAGATCTTGATTTAGGTTCGGCTTCCTAATATGCCCCTCCATTTATGGGTTGATCCTCTTTTGGAGGAAGTGGGTGATGCCCTTGGATATTTTTTGTTGGTGGATAATAAATCCTCTGATATTTTTCACTCCACCTTTGCCCGTATATTGGTTGAAATGGATGTTTCAAAAGGGTTGCCTACTGATATTTTACTTAAATCCTCTATGGGTTCTTGGGTTCAATCTTTGGACTATGAAGGGATTCCATTCTGATGTAGAAGATGTTTTAAAACGGGTCATGCGACTGCACAATGTGGATTTGAGAAAAAAACAATGAAGGCTACATGGTGGAAAGGTTCTTCTCAACAACATTATACAGTTGTTAAAAAATTTGAGCAACACATGAATTTTTCTAAGGTGGTTGCATTGGATTCACAGGGTCTAGGGGTATCCTCTCTGGATATCACAAATGGTGGGGTTGATGAGAAAGATTATCATGTTGAAACCCCTAAAGAGAGAGAGAATGGGCCTCAGGCTGCCATTTCTGGTGATAGCATTCCAGTTATCAGCTCTGGTGGATTTTCTGATAAAGCCATGGCTGTAGGGAGGAGTACTAATGAAATTTCTATGACAATGGCTCCAGACAATCATTTTTAGGATAATGGTGTGTTAGATTGGCATGATAAGGCAACGAAAGTGGAAGAGGGTTGGATTAATATTAAGGGAAAGAAAGCTAAATTCTCTAAGCCTTCTTTTGACATGACTCTTCGCTCCCACAAGAGTAGCTCTAAATGTAAATCTTGATGGTTCTTGGTTGGGGGCTGGTTTTTGGCTGGCTGCAAGTTGTTCTTCTTGCAGCCTTGTTTTTGGGTGTGGGTTTCCTTTTTACCCTCGTTTGTTTGTGCTTTCATGCTCCTTATGTTAGGACAACTTTATGTTTGAGGCTTCCAGATCCTTTCAAAATCTGGTTGTAAAGGGTTTCGGGTCCCTTCAAAACCTGTTTTTACCTTTTAATCAAAAACAATTTAAATATGAAATGGAAAGGCAATCTAGGGAAAAAATTCAAGTAACAAATTACCTATTCACATAAAAGAAGTTTCTAGTAGGTGTCAATGAACATTGACTTGTGTTGTGACCACTCCTATGAGACTACTCCCTTCATGAGGAAAAAGCTCCTTATAAATGACAATGTTGTTAAGTTGAGGTGTTTCATCAACATGTGTGTGTGTGTGTGTGTGTGTGTGTGTGTGTTGATTTTAGTTCATAGAGTGTAGAGCTCTCAATGGAAATCTAAGTTGTTAGAATATTTTCTAGTTCAAAAAAGTTTCTAAGATATTATAAAGTTGTTTTTGTTCTAGGATTTTTATAGCCATAATGGGTGGTAAATGTTCTCTTAACTTACTCAAAGTCACTTCTATCCTTGACCTATCCCATTCTTATCTACACATTAGGTGTGAAATGTAAAGTGTAGTCAACATTGAAAAAAAATAGATGAAGGTTTTTGTAGTGTGTTGATGTGCATACAAGTTCAAGTTTGTTTGAAAGTTGATTTATGCATGCTTGTTTATGTTGATTTTTTCACTTGTTTTGGTCATTAAACTATTTGAGACTAAATTTTAGAGCTCCTTCCCTAAAATGTTTTTAATTTTTTCTTAGTTGATTTATACTCTTTTGGTTGTGTTGGTGTTTTATGAATGTTATAAGAATACTAAAATAAGATTTTTCTAATTACATCGGCATGCAAGTAAAAGCAAAGAAACTATCTTTTTTGTGTTTATTTGTATTTAAATGCGTATGCATACAAGAATTTTATAAAAAGACAATGTAAAAATCAACAAGTAACAATTCTTCCCATTTTAATAATTTAAATATGAAATGGAAAGGCAGTCTAGGGAAAAAAATCAAAGAATTGTCTTACTTTTATAAAAGAAATGGTCATCACCGATCTAACTTTTTAACTTGAATCGCTTAAAGAAAAAATGACATTGAATGTTTTGAATTTTGAAATGATGGAAGATAATGAAATGTAGATTTTTTAGTGTATTTAATGTTTATATATGCATTTTTTTTAATAAAAAAAATTGAAGTATTTTTCTATAAAATTGACACTATTATTTAGTTGTTGATAAAATGTTGAATTAGATGAGGTTAAAAAGGACAACCTTCTATATATATATATTTTTAATTTATATATAGATATCTTGGAACTTTAATGCATGAATTTTTTTTTATAAATATATATTTTTAAATAAATCTTGAAAGTTACATGTATAAAAAAATATAACTATTTCAATGTGATAAGTTTTTGAATTAACTATTTATTCAAAATAAAAAATATATTATCAACATGGAATCTCTTTTCAAGTGCATCATATTTTTTCAAAATTTCAAAATAAATTTTCTTAAGAAGATAATTAACCATATATTTTGGTGTTGATGGCCCACTTTTAATAAAAATACAAAAGAATATAAACAATTACTAAAATATTAAAAAATATTTTTGAAAACTATATTAAACTCTCCCTTTTGCCATCTAATGTTTTCCAATTCTTCGACAAGAGTAGCAGGGTCTAAAAGGAACTCATCTTTGGATGTAGCCACAAGTTGATTCCATGAACCAAAAATGTTTGTGGGAAAGCTCAAATACCAATAACAAAATCTCATCCACATGAGTTACTTCAAGTGACTCATTTGATGGAAACATAGCAATTTCCACACTATCTTCATGTTCATGATCTCCCTCTTCAATAAATGTTGGTTTGATATCTAAGGTTGAGAAAAACTCTTCTAGCTCATCCCAAAAAGGGTCTTCTTCAAACTCTTTTTTTACTTTTCTACATGAAAGGATTGATTTTGACTTCATAGCAACTCTCTTGAAGATTTATAGAAACATCAAAAATCATCTCCTTGAAACGAGAGTTATGATTTGATATCATTTGCAACTTGATGAGAAAAATCAATAACCTCAAGCTCTCCAAAATCCAAAAAACAAGACTATATTTATGTTCTTCCTCATGTGTCAAGGTTTCATTCTCATACTAGTTTTCATGGACCAACAACTCATCACAATGTTTAACATTTTCTTGCTGCTCCAAATTTTTTTTTTTATGATATTGGTGTAATATATTCATCCCTATCAACAAAACAAGGCAGTCCATCAAATAAGATTGCCAAAACTTTATTTTCATCACCCCCTTCTTGATTTTCATCTTGTTGTCCCAATTAATCATTATGTTGATCTTCCTTTTGCATCTAACGTTTTACTTCAAGAGTCTTCAAGGAATCTTCATTGTCTTTTTTTAATTTGATTTGATTCATAATAGATTTTGCATAATTTTTCTATTCAAGTGAAGACTCTCACCATACAACCTTTGCATTCTATTTTCATTCTCCTCATCAAAAACATGAGAAAAAAATCAAATGAATTAGTCTAAAGGATTCAATATTGGGCATGATTCAACATCCTCTAGACATGCATTATGGTCTTTATCAATTTGAAACACTGAACAAACAACAACTTCTTATTCTTCTTGGAGGGGAACATGCTCTTGCAAAGTATGAAGACTTCTAAAACTTGGAATTTTTAATTTATGAGACTTACTTGAAGATTCAAGAGGCTTATCTTCCTTGAAATTTATAATTTTGAACTTAAAAACCTCCTCTTTCATAGGTTGATCCATTGTTGTAGGAGGTGCTTGTTTGGAATTAGGAATGTAAGAGGTTGATTGGATTTATTGCCTTTGTGCTTGAGTAAGAAATAGTTTCATCTGCTCTTCCTCATACCTTTTTTTGCACCTCCATGTCCTATTGGTGTTGGCAAGATTTACAAGCCAACTCCTCATACTGAAAGTTATATTCCTACTGTCACAAGTATGTTGTTGGTGTTTTCATTGATGTCAATAGTTGCTAGTGTTGGTCATTGATGTCAACTATATAAAGATTGTCTGTTGAAGTTGTTGGAAGGATGCAGGTGTTGTCATAGTTTGGGATATTGTTGTCAAGAGCTTGTTATGATTTGATAAGAAGGTGTTATGGTGATGGCATCAATGTTTTCATTGATGTTTTGATGAATAAGAGTTAAAATTGCAGTAAGTTCACTTGGTTTCCAAGTGTTTTTTAGAAATTTTGAATAAAGAGATTACAGTGTGATAGAGTGATGTTCAGTGTTGTACTCCACATTTCTTCATGGTTGAAGTTATGCTTGTGTGGTTTGGATATGTTGATCAGAGGTGTTATATCTAGAGTTGCAGGTTTTGGATCATATGGTAGTGAAAGTCGTGTTCACCAATGTGTGTGTTTGTGAAGAAGATTATCTAAGAGAAATGAGATTGCTTCGCATTTCTCTGTAGTGAAGTTTCTTGTCTTGAGGATTTGGGGACGTTCTCATAATATGTTTATCTACTTTCCCTTGAGGTTTCAAGTCTTGAAGTGTTCCATGAAATTGGTTAGTGAGTTGGATGTATGTGCTAGTGTCTTTGGTTGCACAAAATGATGGTGTTCTCAATTTCAGGTGGTTGTGGAAAAGTTGCAAAATATTCTGATGATGCTGGAATATTTTGAGATGTTGTATGGATATTGTGGAGTGTTGTGTGGTCCACAAAATCGTCTTTAGACCTGGTTAAGTATCAAATTAGTTGTTAAGTGTGTTAATATAGGTTTGGCCGACCTGGCATGTTAGCATTAATTATGAAAGTGGTGTGTTGTTTGTGGAATCATGGTCAAGTGTGTTGATATATATTTGGGTCCTAGTTAATCCATGGTGTGGTCTTCCTTCACTTCTTTCCACCGTAGAAATGTTTGGTATTAACCTATTTTGTAACTACACGTTTGAGGTGCATAACCAACCTTGGAGAATGTTTTCAAGGTTGTGGATGGTATATAAGCAAGGTAAATCATTGGAGATGAGTGTGGATTTGTAGAAGGTGTGTGAAAGATGTGAATTTGATTAAGTGTGGCGATTTGAGTAAGAGCTTAATGCCTATGACTATGAAGTTGTGAGTAGAAGGGTATACATTTGTAGTGTACTTGAAGTTACTAAAGGCAATGATCTGGAGTTGCATATGGCTCAAATTTATTTTGGAAGATCTTCTTGTTGCTCTGATATGGATTTATATTTGTAAGAATTCACTTCCTTTCTTCTTTCTAATCTGACAGTGAGCCACTGGTAGTGAGCCCTTCTTTCTTTTGGGCAGTGAGCCCTCCAGTAGTGAGCCTATTGTATTCAGTGTTGCAATTCATTTATATAGTGAGCTAATCCTCATTGTGGTTTTTCCCTTCTTAGGTTTTCCACATAAATTTTGTGTTCTATTGTGCATGGTGTTTTGATGTGTTGTTATTTCAATTGTTTACTTTCATGTTGAATCTGATTAAGGGTTTAAGGGCTAATAAATATATGAATGTTAATGAGGGTTTTGATGTTTTAATGTAAAGATTATTCACCCCCCTCTTAGTTTTCTTATGCATATAAAAATCGGTATCAGATCAAGGTTCCTTAGAAGAATCTTAACTGCTTGAGGTAGATCCGAATGGCACACAAGAAGGAGGATCCCTTGTTTGATGGGATGAATTATGCATTCTAGAAAACCAGGATGGAAGGTTTCCTTGTGTCCCTAGGGTTTGGAGTTTGGAAGTCAATCGAAAATGGATTTACCATGCCCACTAATGGTCTGACAACTGATGATGAGATCAAGACATATGAGAACAATGGCAAAGCAAGGAATGCTCTTTTGAGTGGTCTTGTTGATTTAGAACTTGTGAAGTTTGTGGGCTACAAATCTGGTAAAGAAATCTGGAAGAAGATGAAAAGTATCCATGAAGGATATGATAAGGTCAAGCAAGCAAAGATGCAGAATTTGAAGACTAAGTTTGAAACCCTAAGGATGGTAGAAGATGAAGATATTGCAAGCTACATGCATAGAGTGGATGAAGTTGTCAATTTCATCAATGGCCTTGGTGGAAAATTGGAAGAAGATGAGGTGGTAAAGAAGGTATTAATAACTCTTCCTAAATATTATAATTCTAAATTTTATACTATTAAGGAAGCTCAGGATTTAGATCATTATTCTAGAGATCATTTTTTTGGTGCTTTAACTACTTTTGAATTGAGAGTTTGGTCAAAATGATTCAAGAAAAGAGATTTCTTTTAAAGCTAGAAAAAGAAATAAGGATGATGGATCAAATCTAGATGATCTTGATGAGATAAAAGAAAATTTTGTCAGGAGATTGAAAAAAGGGACTAGAAAATACAGAGGTAAGTTACCTTTCAAATGTTTCAATTGTGGAAAGATAGGTCATTATGCTTCAAGATGTCTAGCCAAATTTTCAAATGACAAATATAAGGATAATAAAGGTAAATCTATCAAGAGAAGCTATTATGTTAAAGAAGATGCTAGCATATCTAATGATGAATTTGACTACCCTTATGATGAAAATGATGAATGCTTGTTCATTGATCTGAATGTTGGAAATAATTCTACTGAATCTGAAAGATGTATGAAGAAAATTATCCTAGAAATATGCCTCAACATCAAGGGAACTATGGTCGCTTCTTTTCATGCTAGAGAGGAGAAAAATCACTAGGTAATTGACAGCGGAAGCTCAAATCACATGACAGGTGATAAGAGTAAATTTGTTAAACTTGAGAAGTTTGAAGTTGGTCTTGTTAAGTTTGGTGATGATACATCTACTAATATTTGTGGAAAATTTTCAATTAGCTTTGATGGAAATCATAATATAGATGATGCTATTTATGTCAAGGGTCTCTGACATAATCTTCTAAGTGTAGGGAAAATGTGTAGAAAAGGACAATCTTGTATTTCAAGATGGTGGTTGTGAAATTAGAAAAGGAAGATCTAGAACTCTAGTTGCTAAAGGAACAAGGATAGATGGAAATGTTTATCATCTCAATGGTGCTAATGGTAAGTGCTTTATGAATCAAATCAATGAAAGTTGGCTATGGTATAGAATAATGTGTCACATCAATTTTGATAGTCTAGTGAGGATCAAATGCAATTTGAAAGGAATGTCAGGTTGGGAAGCAAACAAGAAAGAGATTCAAAATCATAGAATAGTCTATCACATGACCTTTGGAATTGGTGCATACAAACCTATGTGAACATACAAGAATATGAATATTTCAAGGTGATATGCATTTCATGTTGTGAATTGATGATTACTCTAGAATGACTTGAGTAACTTTTCTTAAAGAAAAATCAAATTCTCTTGACAAGTTTAAAGCATTTAAAGCTATGGTTGAGAATGAAATGGATATGAAAATCAATTTCTTAAGGTTCAACAGAGGCGGAGAGTTCACCTCCAATGAGTTTAACATTTTTTTTGAAGATCATGGAATAAAGAGGCATTTGTCAGCTCCTAAAACTCCATAGCAAAATGGAGTGGTGGAGAGAAAGAATAGGATAGATTAGGAAGCATCAAGGACAATGATGAAGGAAGCAAATATATCAGATCTCTATTGGAGAGAAGATATTCATACTACAATATACATACTCATCAAAGTACAAGAAAGAGTAAACAATTCAAAGACTCCCTATGAAATATGGTATGGAAGAACTCCTACTATCAAATATTTTTGAGTATTTGGAAGAAAATGTTATATCAAGAGAGATGAAGAAAACTTGGGAAATTTTGATGCAAGGCCAGATGAAGGAATCCTCCTTGGATATTATACAAGAAGAAAGGATTTCTAGTGCTACAACAAGAGGCTAAAGAAGATAGTTGAAAGTACAAGTGTCAAAGTGGATGAAGAACCACATAAAATCTCAGTATTGATAAAAGGATATGAATTTGATGAGTCCTCTTTCAAAAAGAAGAAAAATAAGAAGAGGAGGAAAAGGAGATGCAGGTTGAAGAGGAATTTGCTTTGGAAAGAATTCATAAGACTCCCAAGTATGTGCAGAAGAATCATTCTGAAGATCAGATCATTGGAGATAAGAGTGAAGGCATGTTGACAAGAAGAAAAGTTGTTATGACAAAAGAACATGTAAATTTGTGTCTACTTTCCAAAGTAGAACCTAAGACAGTGATTGAGTCATGCATATATGAGAATTTGACCAAATATATGGAAGAAGAATTGAAGCAAATTGAGAAGAACCAAAATTGGGAATTAGTCCCAAGCCCAGCAAACAAGAATGTAATAGGAACTAAATGGGTATTCTGAAACAAACTGAATGAGAATGGAGAAGTTGTCAGAAATAAGGTTAGATTGTGTGTAAGTGTTAATCACAAGTGGAAGGAATATATTTTGAGGAGACATTTTCTCTAGTGGCAAGAATGGATGCCATTAGGATGTTTTTGGCCTTTGCAACACATAAGCACTTCAGGTTTATTAGATGGATGTGAAATCAAAATTCTTGAATGGTGAGTTAGAAGAAGAGGTATATATTGAACAATTGAAATACTTTTAGTAATCAGATAATCCTAATATGGTTTAGAGATTGAAGAAGGAATTGTATGGACTCAAGAAATCTCCTAGAGCTTGGTATGCAATATTGGATAGGTAGTTCTTGTAATAGGGATTCAATAAAGGTACTGCAGATAGAAATCTTTACTTTAAAGTTGAGAAGGATCAAATCTTGATTGTGGTTGTGTATGTTGATGATATAATCTTTGTTGGAAATTAGGCAATGTGCACAAATTTTTCAAAAGAGATGCAGAATGAATTTGAAATGTCAATGTTTAGGGAGATGAATTTCTTCCTTGGGCTACAAATCAATCAAACAGAACAAGGAATACTCATTTCATATTCAAAGTATGTAAAGGAAATGATAAATAATTTTTGAATGGAAGAATCTAAACCGGTCTGTACTCCTATGGTCACTAGTTGCAAGTTGAGCAAGAATGATGAATCTCCTAAGACTGGTCAGAGCAAGTATAGATCAATGATTGGTGGACTGCTATATCTAACTACTACTAGACTAGATATCATGTATGTATTTTATCTTGTGGAAAATTTTCAAGAAGATCTTAGAGAATCACACGTGGCAGCAGTAAAGAGGATATTCAGATATTTGCAGGGCACTCTAGACTATGGTCTATGGTAGCCAAAGGATACTAATCTCTCTTTAAGTGCCTATACAAATGTAAATTGTGTAGGTTGTGTGGATGACATAAGTACAAGTGGAGGTGCTCTCTTTCTTGGAAGCAGGTTGGTTTCTTGACCAGGTAAAAAGCAAGATTCAATATCTTTATCTACTATAGAGGCAAAGTATATTGTTGCAACATCTTGCTGCACACAGGTGTTATGGATGGAGTAGACATTGAAGGATATCAGAATATCATATAGTGAACCTATTTCTATATTGTGTGATAATACAAGTGCTAAAAATATATCAAAGAATCTAGTAATGCATTCAAAGACAAAGCATATATCAATTTGGTATCACTTTCTAAGAGAGAATGTTGCAAAAAATAAGGTGAAGCTGGAGTATGTGCCTACAAAGGATCAAGTCATGAATATTTTAACAAAGTATCTTCTTAAAGATACTTTTGAGTATCTCTAGAAGAAGTTAGGTGTTATTGCCCCTCCTTTTCTCAATTAGATGCATAAGTGTGTTCATTTTTCTAGGAAGCATTTCAAGATACATTCTTTGTTTTAGACTAATGTTGAAGACTACCTCTCAAGGGGAGTAGCTAGTAGTATTTTGGTTGGTGAAGTCAAATGGATCATATTTTTTTCCCCTAAGGGGGAGAGTGCAAGAAAAGTGAAATTTAGTGCAATTGCTTGTTGGTGTTGCAAGTGGTGTCAAAGTGGTGTGTGCAAATGTCAAAAGGGAAAACAGAAAAGGAAAAATTCTATGCAAGTGATGTGTGAAAGTTGCAGGTATTGCTCTTTGAATTTTGTCAAAGGGGGAGAGAAAAAGAGTTTAATACAGGAAAGAGAGTTGGATGAGTCTATGGCCCTTTTCCATTTATGTCAAAGGGGGAGAGATTTGGTTGGAAAACCATAGTGCAGAAGATAATATGGTCTGAAGACCACAGGGGGAGAATGTTCAAGAGAAAGAGTGTTGAGAGCATGAATAATTCCTTAGGTAGGGGGAGAAGAAGTCTGTGAAACAAAGGTGAAGAGTGAGAGATTCCCTAGTCAGGGGGAGTACTGCTTGTTGCAGAGTTGTTGTTGGTTGGTTTTGTTGTTGATTTTTTCAGTGTGTTGGTGTTGCCATCAATGACAAAATGGGAGATTATTGAAATTATGTTGTTAGTGTTGTCATTGATGTCAATAGTTGTTGGTGTTGGTCATTGATGTCAACTATATGGAGATTGTGTGTTGGAGTTATTGGAAGGATGTTGGTGTTGTCATAGTTGGGGAAATTGTTGTCAAGAGCTTGTTATGATTTGACAGGAAGGTGTTATGGTGTTTTCATCAATGTTGTCATTGATGTCTCGATGAATAAGAGTTGTAGTTGCAATAAGTTCACTTGGTTTCCAAGTGCTTTTGAGAAAATTTGAATAAAAGAGATTGTAGGGTGACAAAGTGGTGTTTAGTGTTGTGCTCTACATTCCTTCATGGTTGAATTTATGCTTGTTTGGTTTGGATATGTGGATTAGATGTGTTTAAAGGTGTTATATCTAGAGTTGCAAGTTCTGGGTCATACTACAATAAAAATTGTGTTCACCAATGTGTGTGTTTGTGAAGAGGATTGTCTAGGAGAAATGAGATTGCTCTACATTTCTCCACATTTAATTTTCTTGTCTTGCAGATTTGGGGACGTGGTCATAATTTTTGTATCTAATTTCCCTTAAGGTTTCAAGTGTTGAAGTGTTATGTGAAGTTGGTTAGTGAGTTGGATGTATGCGTCAGTGTGTCTATTTGCACAGAATGATGGTGTTCTCGGTTTTAGATGGTTGTGGTAGAGTTACAAAATATTCTGATGATGTTGGAATATTTTGAGATGTTGTATGCATATTTTGAAGTGTTGTTATGTGGTCTACGAAGTTGTCTTCAGACCTGGTTAATCATGAACTTAATTTTTAAGGGCGTTAATATAGGTTTGGCTGACCTAACATGTTAGCGCTAATTAGAGAAGTGGTGTGTTGTTTTTGGAAGCATGGAAAAGTGTGTTGATGTATATTTGGATTCTAGTTAATCCATGGTGTGTTCATCCTTAATTTATTTCCACCGCAAAAGTGTTTGGTGTCGATCTATTTTGTAACTGCATGTTTGAGGTGCATAGCCAACCTTGGAGAATGTTTTCAAGGTTGTGGATGTCATATAAGTAAGGTATATCATCGGAGATGAGCGTGGATCTATAGAAGGTGTACAAAATATGTGAATTTGATTAAGTGTGGTGATCTAAGTGAGCTTAATGCTTATGACTCCAAAGTAGTGAGCAGAAGGGTCTACATTTGTAGTGTACCTGAAGTTACTGAAGGCAGTGAGCTAGAGGTTGTGCATGGTTCAGGGTTGTTATGGTTGATCATTTTTTGCTCTGAAATGGATTTCTCTTTGTAACAATCCTCTTCCTTTCTTCTTTCTAATCTAATAGTGAGCCATTGGTAGTTTTCCCTTCTTTCTTTTGGGCAATGATCCCTCCAACAGTGAGCATATTGTATTTGGTGTTGCTATTACTTTATATTGTGAGCTAATCCTCATTGTGGTTTTTTTCTACATTCCCATGTAGATTTGGTGTCCTATCGTGCATGGTGTTTTGATGTGTTGTTGTTTCAATTGTTTACTTTCATGCTAAATTTAATCAAGGGTTTACGGACTAATAAGGATTTGAATGTTAATGAGGGTTTTGATGTTTTAATGTATAATTGATTCACCCTCCCCCCTCTCAGTTGTCCTATGCATCCAAAACCTACTCTCTTCTAACAACCTCCAACTATTCTTGAATCTCTAGCACTATATCCTTCAATATTTTGTTTGTATCTTGGGGCTAATTAGAAGGATACACATATTGACCATGTTGAATACCTGGAATATTGAGAGGGGGGTGAATAATTATTCTCTTAAACCACTTAAACATGTATTCAATACTTTGCATTCAACTTATAGAAATGGAAAGAGATAATTAAAGCATGCATCGCATCGAATAACATGAGAGAACTAGATTTATGTGGAAACCCAAGAAGGGAAAAACCATGGTGAGGATTAGCTGACAATATATTATAACCTATTACAAGATATTATAGAAACACCACCTATCAGACAACCAATTACACAAAGGTACCCATATTTAATGGTTATTGTTATTCCTACACTAAATTTGGACATAAGGTTGCAGATTGTAGAAGTAGAATAAATCAAAATGTTCAACCATTTCTTGGTTTGTGCCAAATTATAATGTAGATGTTTCCTCCGGAAACTAAATTAAGAGCTTTGGCTCAAGGGGAGTTTTTATAGACAGACATTAAGCCCCTACCAAAGATAGGATGTTGATTCCTTTAGCACATTGGTACAAGTTGTAGGTTAACATGCTTGACCTATTGGTGAAATCATTGTTGGAAGAACTTTCTTTATGAAGATTTGCAGAGAGTTTGAAGGTTACTATGTCATTACAATTAGGATTTATCAAATTTTTGACCTAACTTCAAATTAATGCAATTAATGCATTTTAGGTCATTCAAAAGGTGTTTATAAGTGATTTCACTTATGAAAAATTCGTTTGTGATTGAGCATTTGAAGAGTGAAGAGCGGAGAAGAGGTGAGCTAAAGCATTTCAAAATTTGTGTGTGAAACCCTAGCCGACAGAGTTCTTAAAGGTATTTATAGTTTTTCATTTTGCCTTAAGCTTCAGATGCATTTCAATTATACTGCAAGATGTATACCCCACAAGTAGTAAAGTTTGTGAACTGACCTCATCACAAGTAGTAAAGTTTGTGAACTGACCTCATCACGTTGTTGCTTTTGATGTTAGAATGAAGGATATAGAGAGTCAATAACCTGAGGATTTAAAAAGTGTATTATATACAAGAAGGAATGAGGCCATAAATGAAGATCCCAAGCTAAGGGCACTCACTTTGGAGAAGATCGGTTCTTCTCTCACAATTGAGGATAAAGCTAATTTTTCTCTATTGTTAAACAAAGAATTTAGGACTAAGTAGAGGGTCAATACCTTGATGATCAAGGACAAAGCAGATATAGAAATATTAAGAAATGAGATAGTGGAAAAGGTTGCTAATTTGGCAAACAAATTAGGAATGTCTCTGAATAGCGAAGAAAAATTGCATGATGATGTGTCTATCCCTAAATTGAATGAACCAAAATATGCACAACATGAGCATGCTCCAAAACATGATTATGTAGGTGAAGGAGAAAATATGTAAGAATGTGTTATTGATAATACAACTCTGGTAGAAGAAAGTAATGTTGAAGAAAAAAGGATGGTGAAATGCAAAAGGAGGAAGCACAAACAGAGCATAACACACCTCCTTAAGACACAGAGAAAACTATAGAGAAAGAAGAGTAATTCATACAAGACAACCTAGAGAATACAAAGGTGCAAAACACAAGACTTTCCTCTCCCAAAAGGTAAATAGTCTGATGAACAGGAGAAGAATTCTAAGGAAGACTCTTGCATTGGTGGCAAGTAAAAGGATAATGAAAAGAAGGATGAAGAAAATATTAAGACAATTGGTGAATCCTCTGTAGCCTCTGGAGATTCTTTGAAAAGCTTATTATACATGCAACTCCAATTCCAACTGGTAGTATCAACACCATTGCTACAGATCTCAATGCAACAAGGCCAAGTTGACATGGATAAAATATTCCACTTGCACAAACTATATATTGGTGATGCATTGCATGCCTTTGCAAGAAAAGAGATCCTAAAAACTCACCAAAAGAGTGTTGAGATGATTGATGAGGTGGTGAAAGTGTTACAAGAAAAATTCATCGATGTAAATGTTGGCAATTATTTATCTAGTGTGCAAAAACTAAGGTTAATCCTTGACTCATTCAAAGAATATTTTGTTGGTTTAGAGGATAAATTGGAAAAGGAGATAAATAAGAAGGTAAATGAGAGAAGGTTGACAAAACATAAGTGTGTTACTTCATATGGTAAGTTGCAGAACAACCTTAAGGATATTCAAAATTATGTTGAGGAAGCAAAGGTTTTGTTTTGATTTTGTTTGAAATGGCCTAGCTCCACAAAGAACATAAAGGATGAGATGGAATCCATTGAGTCTCAGATTGATAAGGCATTTGGACCATATGATCCAGTTAATGATGTAGATGGAAATACAAGGTTGGCAATAGAGAATTTGCATGAACAATTCTTTCAACTATAGGAACAAAAGGAAAATATTATAATATAATTCGGTCAGCTCAGAGACCTTGTAAATGCTAGATTTAAACTCCTGACCAATGCTCTGGCTAATGCAAAAAAGGTAGTAAGGTTGAATTCGATACCTAGTACTCCGGATGAAGGTGAAGAAATATTCATGCAATTTGAGACTCAGTGCCATATGCTTGGCTTTTTCAAGAAGGATTGGGAAGATGGAAAAAAGGATTGGGAGGCACACATTGCAAAATTGAAGGTGTCATACAAAAGCATTTTTTATTTCTTCTAGTTGATTGTGTATATTTCTATTTTGTTTATGCAATTTCAGATTCTATTATATATATGTGGAAGATAGTGGATAGTATAGAAATTCAAGTTTTGGTCATTTTTGATGGATAGCATTGTTAGGGGGAGTTACTCTCATGTGTGCGTGTGTGTGTGTATTAGTTAGGGGGAGTAAGCAGTATGCTTGAACAATGCACCCTTTTCCATTGATGTCAAAGGGGGAGAGTAGTTGAGAAAAGAGTTGGTTGGAGAGTATTCTGGAGAATATTTGGAGAAGATTTTGTGGGCATGTTGCCATCAATGACAAAGGGGGAGATTGTTGGAAGTTTTCTTGTCATTGATGAGACTATTGACAACATGAGCATGACCATATATGTTGTTATTATTGATTTCAATATTGATGTACTATTGCTTGATGAGTGTGAGTGATTGTGGTGATGAAAATCCATTATACAAGTGCAAGAGTTTTGATCCAAATTAGAACAAAGGTGTTGTATATTTATCTAAGTCTTAGAATACGGTTTTCAATATACAGTGAACCAATTTTGAGGTCCACATTGCTCTACCACATAAAATTAGGTTATGTGGTTTTAAGGTAATTTTGGAGTATATCGGAGGAATCCAAATCCAAAGTTTCATGTCTTTATATCTTCTGGTATCAAAGATAATGACATGATAGAGTATCAGACTTGACAGTGACAATGTTACTGATGTAGAGTACATGATTGGAATGCTTCACATTCCACCATGGAAGAATATTTGGTTTTTTTTTTTGTGGGAGTACTTACAAGTTTCAAAAGTATGATTAGTCCAAGTGGCAATTGTTTTGGTGATTTGCACATTGTGTTGTGAATGAATAGATGGTTCATATCACCAGTCTTTGTTATCTGGTGCCGACCTAAAGAGTTTGGGGTTGTGTGAAGTTAAAGTATGAATTGAGTTAACTTAAGGGAGTAATTATAGGTCCCTAGTGACCTATTTTGATGTGTTACAAGCTTTGGTTTATGTCGTGATACGTGTATGGTTGGACTTTGAGCTGACAGGTTGATGTATTATATGTTTCATCTAATTAGGCTGACCTAATTGATGTTGTAGGTGTTTGTGGATGTAATGCATATAAATGTAATTTCATTTTAGTGTTGTAGATATGGTGTGTGCTAGAGTGAAATTATTAATGTAAATGCATAAGCAGAGTATGTGAATGTGATGCAAAGAAGAGTAGAGTGGATGTAAGTGTTGATAAACATGAAGCGTGTTAAGTCTGTATATTGATCTTGAATGGAACTATCTCCAGCATATTGTAGATGCATTATATCAGTTCAAATCTTAGCATTGATCCACTTGGTAGTGAGCCTTTCTATAATATCTTGTAACTGGTTATAATATATTGTGAGCTAATCCTCACTGTGGTTTTTCCCTTCTTGGGTTTTCCACATAAATCTAGTGTTCTTGTGTTATGTGATGTGATGCATGGTTTAATTATCTCTTTCCATTTCTACAAGTTGAAAGAAATGTATTGAATAAATGTTTAAGTGGTTTTAGAGAATATTGATTCACTATACATTGAAAATATATTCTGAGACTTAGACAAATATCCAACACCTCTGTTCTACTCCAAATCAAAAATATTGCACTTGTATAATTTATTTTCATCACCACAATCACTCATGCTCATCAAGCAACAATACATCAATGACAACACCACATATGGTCATGATCATGTTGCCAACAATCTCATCAATGACAAGCAAACTTCAAACAAACTTGGGATAAAAGGTTCTTCTTGAGGATTATTAAAATAATATGCAAGATACCAGGAGGGTTGAGCAACGGTGAGAGTGTGGAAAACATTTGAAAAATGATAATTTATTGCAACAAATGTATTTAACGTAAAACCAACTACATTTTTCAATTTGAAACAGTTGATAGAGAGGCCTAGAAACTACATTTTGGTAAAATAGTGGGAAAGGAACATATTTTCCATGATAGTTTGACGTGCCATATCATTGAGATAAGATAAAAGTTCATTGAAATATTATTTTAAAATAAGAATAATAAGGTTGTATTAAATAAAAATAATCAAATACCAGCAAATCAATACATGATTGTAATACTTCACATGAAGGGAAGGATCATGAATGTCACAAAATATGATCCTTGATGATATTGGAGCACTTGGACTACTTATATAGTTATTTTTGGACATAGAGTCGTCACGATGTTGAAAAATATTGCATGTATGGTATAATATGCTTAAGAAAACACATAAATTCTTTAGTAGATGATGTTAGGATCATCAAATTTTGTCCCACTAGGCATGCCAAAAAAAATATCAATGCTAAATTTCACCCTTGAGAGAGTGACAAGTTAACTCTCTCTTCAATTGATACCATGAAAACTCTCCAAGGTCGTGAGTTGCTTGTAGATTAGAATGAATCTCCAAAGAGGGTTGGTTCCCTCAATGTTTCACCTAAACTAATCTTGTTGGTGTAATTAATTATCTAATTACACTTACATAATTTTACTTAGGAATTTAATTTAATTATGTTTCTAGGTATCATTTAGGTGATAGGTTATAATGGGGCCTTGACCCTTATTCACATGTTTACTTAGGATATAAGATTCCTTCTAGAAGGATGAGTTGTTTTTTCTAGAAGTCTTATCTTATCTATCTTTTTCATCATTTCCTAGGTGATTAGTTAGTTAGTTGTCACATGTCATAAGATTATGACACATGTCAACATCATGTTACATACTACATCTCAATCTTGCCTATTTATATAAGGCACTTGTACATTGTTTTTCATCTCATGAATAGAATCTCATTGCATGCTCAAGTTGAAACACTTTCTTGTGTGGGTGGCATACTTCTTGGTTAATATCCTTTGAAGACTGGAACTTCATAGGGTTATTGTGCATTCATATTTTCTACATGGTATCAGAGCATAGGCCATAGAAAATTCATCTCAAATCAGAAAGTTGAGCTAAGGAGGTTCACATCGCAAGTTGAAGGTTTTTTATCAAAGGGCTAGTTGGCTTCATTTGGGGAGCAACTGATTTATGAAGCATAATGAGTCAAATTTGACTACACCATTGCATTCAGAAGGCCCAAAAAATCTTAGAAACACTTGCCAAATAATTGAAATCCGACATCTTCATCTGGAGGCCATCAGAGGTTTTTTCAGTTGGTTGGGTTTGCATTTGTATTGTACAGATCATACGATCTGTGCAGAAAAATATCTCCTCGTCAGTATATTTTGTGGCAATTGTTTTTTAATTGCAGGTTCTTTTCAAAAATTTATCAAGTTCTCTATAGTTTGGGCTATATATTTAATTGTGGGTAGAAAATATTTTATTAGGGTTTGCAAATATATTCTATGGTTTTTAGGTCGACATATATTTTCTTGTCAAAATTTAAATTTGTTATATTGCCACTGGGCAATTAAAAATTCTGCATTTTTTATGGTCGATTTCCTATCATTTTTATAAGGGTTTTTATTGCAAATAGCAATATTAAAAATCTGGAAGAAAAAAATCCTTGTTGGCCCATTTTAAATCTGTAAACATTTTATTGGCGGAGGTTAATTTCATAATCTGCGGTCAAGATATTTGGTCGGTTGTACCTAGTGTCAATTTTTGTAGAAGTTTTTCGGCCATATCATCACTAGGTACATTGTCGAAGACAATCTTTATCTGCGGTCACATCACTGTTTATCACTTCATCCTTCGTCAAATCGAGAATTTCCACCGTCGACCACCATTTGTGTTCCTGTTGGGTGGTTCTATCGAAGGTGGAGCCACCAGAGGGGCGTTGCCTCTCCTCACCGCCCCACCACCACCATTGGTGGCACTAATCTTTTTTCTGCCTACAACACGTAGGGTCATATCCGTGACCACCCGCCAGCTCGAAGGGGGTTGTTTTTTGCCCTAGGTGCTCCATTTTTGCACTTGCTTAGTCTGTAGGCCCTAATAGAGAAATTGTTTCAATTTTCCATAACTTGCAACTATGGTATCAAATTTTTGAAAATAAAATATCACTGGAAAGATGATTCAGAGTAATTCACAGTAGTATAGGTTATTTTTCTAGTTTTTGTTGCAAGCACATATTATAGTCAAATGAAGTCAACTCTCCTATTTGCACTCAAGGGCTCATAACTTCTCATCATTTTTTCAAAATTCAATGATTCTAGAGACATTCAGAAGGTATTTCAGTGCTCTTTTTATCAATCCATTCACTTCTATTAGTTTTAGCTCTAGGTACTTTTTATTGGGTTTTTGAAATTTGGTGCACTTGCTTAATTACTTGGACATCCTGAAGTTTGAAGAATATTTTTTTGAATTGGAAGGAATCTTTTAAGTTGCACACTCATATTTCAAAGGTTTCACATCCATTTCCATAAAAAAAAATTCAACATATAACCAAATGCGAGGAGGTAATGGGGTTGATATCCTTGCATATTTCCATCTCACTCTTCTTTCACATTGAGGAATGTAAAACTCCAAAAGAGGTATAGGACAAACTCAAATATCTATTTGGTTCAGTCAGTGATATATGAGAATTGTAGTTAGAGGCATAAATAACATCACTTTCACTTGATATGTTCCCTTCTATTGAGGACTACTTGGTAAAGTTCAAGTCTTTAAGGACTCAGTTGTCGGGTTATGGAAAGGATAAGTCTGATAAGGAATGCATCTTTATGATCTTGTCTAAATTGATGGGTTCTTTTTCATATTTTTCCACCTCTTTCTATTCGAACATGGATGGGTTGGAAGATAGTTTTTTTATTCCTTCCTTTGAGATTTTTTGTGAAAGGTTAACTAGAGAGCAATCTAAGCTTAGTCAAACTAATGTATCCACTAAGTATCATGCCTTGCTAGCCAATCCACCCAAAGGGAAGGGGAAGCACAAAATTAAACCCAAGAAAGGATCTAGTGATACCTCCCATACCTCTTCTAAAGAGAATAAATCAAAGAAGGAGAGACCTAAATGTTCCTTTTGTAAAGGGCTAGGGCATACTAATCAAGTGTGTTATAAGAAGGAAATACATGAGTTGAAACAATTACTCAAGGAAAATCAATTCCCATTCCTTCTTCCTCCAGTTCACATTCCTCTCCTTCCCCAAATGAGGAGCCTTATCACACTGGGATAGCAAGCATTTCCACAACAAATATATAGGGAAAGGGTCATGCTTTGATTACTACTTTTGTTGATAGACATGAAGGGTGGATTATTGATTCAAGAGAATCCTGACATGTTACTAGCTCTTTTGATCACATAATTCCAAGATCAGTTAGAGCACTCGAGTTTGATATAATGTTTCCTACTAATGATTCTATGGTTCATGTAGTTGGTATGTGTGATGTCAATTTGGGTACAGGGCATGTTCATGATGCAGTTTATATCCCTGAGATGGCACATAATCTTCTTTTAGTTTATCAGATTACATAAGGAGGTAATACACTTGAGTTCACATATGAGTTAGTTCTCATTTGAAATGAATTAGGAGAGCTCATTGTTGTAGGTTGGGCTAATCATGGGTCAAGGGTGTATCCCTTCTCCCACTTTTACCATGATGATGACCCTTATGTTCCCGAGTCTCTAGATTCAAAGGTGGGTAGTAATTCCAAACATGGATGTGGTGGCTGGTTGGATTTAGCTCTTTGTGTTGCACCATCATCTCCTGCTTCATCATAGTTGAGATTTTTTCAACAAAGTAGGATACATTCAATTCTTCAGATTTGTGGTATCAAGATGGTTTTGTGATAGGTCTTGCAGATTTGGCTTTCCATTCTCCTATAGGTCTTGAGGACATACTTGAGGGGATCACACTCCTCACATTAGATTCTACTTTGGAGGATGTTCTTGAGTCTTCACATTCCATTGTGTCTACCTTGGTTGGGCATTTTGGGGCTCTTGACTTCTTTTCAGAGGTTTCATCTACGAGGATTTTTCCTTCCCATTGGATCATGGAGTTTGATAATCATCCTCATCTACCATTGGATCTCTTCCTTCCTCAAGGGAGACATGCATTTTTTCATCATTGGATTATTTATTGGCTTCAAAATCTCTTTAGTGGCTTGGATGGTACTTCATTATGGGGGGCTATTTAGTCTCCATCTTTTTTATCATTATATTGTACCTTGTGATGGTTGTAGCTCTTGGGGGTATTGATGTTGAGACCTCCACACATCACCTCTTCCATCATTTGATTATTTTGTATTGCATTTCATCTCTTTTTTGGAGAGGAGTTTTCTTCCCAATAGGTTTTCTCCTTTGCTTCATTTACAAGAGATTAGTTGCATCATTTATTGTACATGGGTACCTAAAATGGCCATGTAGCTAGGACCCATCATTCCATCTTCATTTGCATCATTTTCATTATCATTTCCTCCCCAATTTGGGATGGAACCCCTAAAAATGCTTTGTGTTTCATCTCAAAATTTTGGAAAATTTGGTTAGTCTCATGTCTCTGGGCTTGGGGTTTTGTCCATTGTCATGTCTTAGGGTTTGTGTCACTCAAACCCTTTCTAAGTAACCCTTAAGTTTGTGTCCTTTTATAACATTATGATTCATTTTTGACCTTCTCTGCCCCGTTTTCAATCATGTTAAAAACAACTTGAGTCTTGGAAGTTCATTGATTGACCGATCCTTGTGGTTAGGTTCTCTCGATACCCACTGCTAAATTTTTTCAGGTGCCTTGGGCCTTGAAATTTCTTTATTTTATAAGGTTGATTAATTAGCCTTGTTTGGCCTTTACATCCTTTGCAAGAAATTTTATTAATCTATCAAGGTCTTACCATACGTTATCCTAGGTCATCCCCTCTTTTAAAACAAATTGGCACATGTGCCTTTTCCCGTTAATTGAATCATTGCTCATCGTTGAAGTCATTTTTATCATTGGGTTCATTACTATGATGAGCGATGTGCTCTTGGGTCCTTTCATATTGCTTTTCGCTAAAGTCCTTTGGATCCTTAGTTCCCTTACTGTGATGAATGATGGATCATTATATTTTCCTTATATCACGTCATCGTAGAAGTATTTCATGGACTTTCCCAATTTCTACGATTGGAATGTGTTGAATATAGCACTATAATTCTGCCACTTGTCTGCATCTGATGTCATCATTGGGTTTGCCCATATTCAAAGACACTTTCAAATTCAAGTTAGTTATGATGATATGTGATTGCTCATGGTTATGATATGATATCACTAGAGGGTTTTCTAGCTGAAACACAAATTCAACCTTGTGGTATTTTCTACGATAAGTGATGAAGGATATGCTTAAGAATATTCTTTCTAGTGGATATTGTTGCTCATTGCTGAAGTTGGGACACAAATTTAGGGCATTACTGTGATGAGTGATGAGGTTTAGAAGATATGGTGAAGATGTAGGTGACTACATGGCAACTTTCTGAGATGACATCGTTGTTTCCAAGTATGGTCATAAAAGCAAGTGGTGATGCTTAAGGATCATCATTGATTGTGTTTAAAAATCAAAAGGATCAATGATCAAGATTCAAAGTTGGATGGATGGTTTTCATCTAGCTCCTACGAGCCTTCTTTTGAACATTAATGGCTACACACTCTAGTCACTCTACTTAATGAGGATTGTCAGCTATTTTACTTCATAATTTGCAGTCGTCAGGAGTTGAGGAAATGGTTTAGAGCCAAAGAAGAAGTGTGTGGGTCTCAAGAAAGCAATTGTTGAGTTGTTGAAGATAATTTTCTCGGGTAAGTAGGTGTTTATACCTTCTCTATTTCAATTGTGCACAATTGGCTGGTTTGGGAAATTCATGAAAACTCTATGCACTTTGAGTACCTTAGGTTTGCAAGTTTGGCTATGTGCAATTTCCTTTTGAATTGGTAGGAGTTGTGCATTGTCTAGGTGGTTCTGTGTGCTATGAGTTTTCTTCTGAGAACATAGGTGTGTGGAGCTTTCGTGCAAGTTAAAGGTCTGTAAAATCTAGTGAAGTTTCTCTGAAATTAAAGATTTATAAGTCTTAGCTTTGTTCTTCTGTAAGATTGAGTCTTTAAGCTTAGGGAGTCTGCCCAACCAATAAGGAGGTCTAGGAGGATAAGTATGCTTCAACCCCAGGATGGCACACCTTAAATTAAACAAGGTACACCAAGATCTCTTGTGAAGCCAAAGGACAAGAAGAAGGCCCATAATTAGTCTATGGAGGGTGAGGACAAGAACACTTCCAACTTGAGAAGTAGGGTCATAGTTCATAATTGGAGTAAGCTTGGCATTGTTTCCTCAAAGAGATGGATTGCTAAGTCAAGAAAATTAGCTAAGTCTAGGGGGAGGAAGAAGAATAATTACCACAAGGCTTATGATTCTTCTATGGGGAAGCGTGGCACTGTCATGGAAGATGGGGCGAGTTCTTCGAGTGATAAGGTTGATATTAACACGAATTACACCTAGTAACTTCTCACACTTGTGGGTCGAGAGAATTCTAAAGATGGCGAGATAGCTTCTCTAGTTTCAACAAAATCACAAAGGGGACATGTGTACTCTGATTCTGAAGATGATGAACCATTGTAGTTGTAGTGTCCCAGTTCTGTGTTTTTGTTTTTGATGACCAATGTGAAGGAGAGGTGTTGGACACCATAACCATGACAACGGGTGTGCTTTCTTCTTCGAGCATATGTGTTTTTGTCTTAAGTGTTGACCAGGAGAAATTTTTCGACTAACATGGACAAGGGGTTTTGGTGCTGCTACAATGATGAATGATTCCTTTTGGAGGGTGGGTGAATCTTCAGTGATGGAAAGATGATTTTTTGTCTTTTTCTTTTCCCCCACTTTGCAAGATGCAAATATAACCATTTGGGGATCTTTGAAATTGAATCTCAAATGTAAATGTGAATGTGAATGAAATTGTAATTTGGCCAAAAGCGTGTTGCTCCCATGTTCTTATAAATGGGAATTCAAGGCCAGTTATAGGGGGTTTGGTTGGTTTCTTTGTAATTGATCATAGATAAAACATTGTAAGGAGTATAATAATCATTTTAGGGTTAAGTCTTAGGTTCGAGTCTACTAATGCATATGCAATTTTGATAGCAATACTAGAGACTAGAATAGAATGGTGCAAATTCAAAGCCATCTTCTCTCCTATGTACTTGTTTCATGAATTATGAATAATATAATCAAGGATTATCTCATTTGTCTCCATTGATTTCCAATGGATGTGTAGTTTTGTTCTTTCTTGTTAATTCAAAGAATTAATGTAAATGCTTGGGTGAAACTATTGGTTTATTTCAAATTGAGTGCTAGGATATTGGTAAGAATTTGTGGTTGAGAATATTATGTTGAAATGATGTAATGTGGTATCTTCAAAGCTCAATTGGTGTCATGTATGAAATTATTATCAAGTTATGTGAGTATTGGGATTGAATCCATTCCAAGGATGAGGCACTAATCTAAGTGAAGTATTCATGTTGCATTTAGTTGGTCAATTTAGTAACAAATCATGTATTAAATCAAATTCTTAAAATGGGTTACAATTGTGTTGAGCTTCACCATTCTCATGCTCCGAATATAGAATGTTGTTAAGAAGTGGCCAAGTTCTTTGATGTGTTTTTTTTGTCGAGCCTTTATATGATAATTATCTATTTCTTTCAATGTTCATGATACAATGACATAAGAGTATTATCTAAACATTGTTAGGATCAGCCTCTTGAGTTTCACAGAGCCTAAAGTGTAGAAGTAAGGGCCCACCAATCCTTTACTTGTTTGTTGGCCAATCCTCACCATTATTGATCATTGAATTGTGGAAAATTCATAGATAATGGTTGAGATCAAGTTTGGTTCTAAACAAATAACAAACAAATTGGCAACTCTACTGAGGACAATCCATACAAAGTCTCTAGTTCCAAATCAAAAGTATTAGAGTCAAATTATTTGCAAATACAAGTTTATCTTTCCATCTAGCTTTGGCGTTGGTGGATTAATTCTCAAAAAGGTTGTTGAGGGTTTGTTGTGTTTTTTGGGAACTTGCAAATCTATCAAGATTTGTTTAGTTCCATAAATATTTTCATAACTCTTACTAAGTGTGTGTGGTGACTCCAAGTTTCCAGTACCAGTATGTATTATTTTTGGAATTTGTTGAGAAAGGATAATGAGAGTTTGAGCCCTTATGATGAAGCAACCTAATGAGAAGTGAGGGTGATAATTTTAGAAGGCTCTGTTATTGTTTGAAAAGAATCAGAGAATTGGGTGAATCTGAATGACTGGTTCAGATATTGAATGTTTTAAACCTGGAAAGGGTTGTGTTGTAGAAAATATAAAGAAGTTTATGAGTGAGCCCTGCTACTAGTGAAAAACTATATGGAATTAATTTTTGAAAGGACTTCATATTATTGAAGTTCAAGTTCTCAATAAAGAGAGGTGGTGACTCTATGGAAAGAACCTAATCAAATTGTCAGATCTACAAAGATTTTCAGCCTGGACGATGAAAGTTTGTAGGAGCTGCAACATATCCAGGCATTTCCCTTGTTTTGGTTTTAGGAAGCATAAATTTGTCATGAAAACCCTATGTTAAAGTTTGGAAGAACTTTGATTCCCTATTTAGTAAAACCAAGCACCAAGAAAGAGAATGGTAGTGGTAATTTTGCATATTTCTAAGATATAATTTGAAGGCTCTATATGGTGTTGATGAAGTGTGTTTACTTTTGCAAAATGCCCATGAGAGAGATCCTAGGTAGGAATGTATTCGAGTTATGCATTTTGAGGTCATGATCAACTGTGGGATTGATATGTGAAGTTTGTAAAAGAGTGCAATGAAATGTATTATTCCCTTGTACATCCCTATGGGGTGTTAGACCCAAGCATGAAGAGTATGCAGTCCATGTCATGCCATAAGAGAAATTTCTCTATTGTAAGATATAGATCATTAAATTTTAATGGTATTCAGGGTTTCCCAAACCCTGTTCCTAATGATATCAGGGAACATTTTCCAAATTTCAAAGGGAAAAGCTCTAAATCAACATATAAGCATTTACAATTATTTTCTGATTTGATGGGAGATTATGAAATAAACCATGAGGATGTTGTCATGAAATTGTTTATGCAATCTTTGAAGGAGGATGCCAAGGACTGGTTTTCATATTTTTTCAGTCTGTTCTATCTCTTCATGGAATGAGTTCATAGCAACATTCATTGAACAATTTGGTGAGAGGATTGATCCATTTTTAATAAGAAAAAAAAATATGAACATTCAGAAAGAGGAAGAGGAGTTGGTTCTTGCTTTTAATCTCAGATTTTCAAAGGCAGTAAAAAATATCCCTGCAAATATAAGGCTTGAAGATGTTGAGTGTCTAGTTGTGTATTTAGGTGCATTTTATGAAGAAATGAGCTACTTGCTAAGAGATAATGAACCTACAAAATTACATCAAGCATATCAAATTGCCATGAATATTGAGAACAATTTGAAATATTCAATGATGAAAGGATACATGGCTGCAAGTATTGATTATCCTAGAACAATTCATGTAAATGGAGTTCATGACAAATAAATTAATTATCATAATGGTAATGATTATGTTGTCCAAAATCACCCACTATTACAACACACAGATCATAGTGAGCTTCAAGTTGAACATCAACAAAGTTTGAGTAGTGTTGATCAAGTGTATGTTGTTGAAGAGTTGTCTAACATAAAAAGACACCCAAAAGAATCATCTTATGATCTGTTTACTAGGTTTTTGGATGCCTTGTTGGATGCTCCCAAAAATTGCAAACCTAAGACTTCAACAAGCATTGATTTGTTTTGTAAAATTCTTGGGCCAGGGTTGAGTCCTTTTCCAAAAGGTGTGATGCCCTAGAATATTGATGGCGATTGTCCTATTGAGGAAGATCATAAAATAGAGCATACAACTGAAAAGGGTATATCAAAAGATGAACATCCATCTTGTTGCAGGGATGAAGGTTATGATTGTAATCAACCCATATGCACCACATATATAGATCTATGTGCCAAAGATGAAGATAAAGATACACTTGTGAGTGTTGCTAATTCCTTATCTCAAATCAGTGGTAAAGATATTGAAGGTGAAATTTTAAGCTTACACTCTAAAAATTCCGAGCATATTTTATTCAATGAGGCATCCTCTTGTGATGAGGGTCATGATGAGAATTAGGTTTCTGATTACTTTTCTGAGGAATGTGAATCCTCTTGTGACGATGATATAGAGGTATTTTCTTCACATGAAGGATGCAATGATGTAAATGTTGATGAATTCATTTGTTCACAAGTAAATGAGAAAAATTCATGTGATGAATACCTGGAATATAGTTTGGGTTTTTTATCAATAGAGTATACTAACGCTATGACTAAGGATGAATTTGAAGATAAAAATGTGTGTCTTCAATATCTGTATCTTAAGCAAATTATTAGAGATGATAAAGATGTTGATGATGCTAACTATGATGTTAGTAAATATGATCATGTCCTTGTTGCTCCTAATTGTTTGTGTGAAGCAAATATGGAAATATTTACAATGTGTGAGGACTATAATGAAGTATATAACATGGGGGAGTTTTCTGATTAAGACCAATATATAAATCCTCTGGCTCATGAGATTACTGATGAGATGGAATATGCTTGTCTCTTTACCAAAACAGGTATATTTTCATCTAATGAGAAATGTATTGATTTGAAAGAAGATGAAGATACTTGTTCAATTGCTAGTGAACAACAGTTAGATTACAATAGGTCTTTCACATTCGTGTTGGCCTGCCTAACAACTAATGAGGCACAAGTGTGCTTGGTGGCTAATCTTATTAGTTATGAGTTATTTGAGCCATCTTTTGAAACATTTTGTATTGAGTTGAATGATGATCTAAAATATGGACCAAAATATGTTACTGAACCTGAAATGGAAATTTTCTTTGATGCATGGGATGTTATTAGTAATGATCTTCATTATGATGACCTTGATCTCAATGATAGCAAAGAAAATATGGATCTTAATAAATCACTTTTCCAAGATAGTGGGACAGGTGATAGTGTAACTGATTTGCAGTGCTTGGATTTGGAGCTGCAATATGACTTTAGAGGGTCAGCGCATATGTTTTTGGATGAAACTACTGAGCAAAGTGTTTATGAAAGTTTCCAATTTGATGTGCAAACTAAATCTGATGTCAACTCTTATGTTGTCAATGATCAAGTGGACTATGAATGATTTAAATTTTCAGTCCAATTAGATGAACATTTGGTGAAGAATGATAGTGAACTGAACAAGGTTGAATACCGCATTGACTATGGATTTCAATTGATATATGATTACATATTTTAGTTGGGAAAATTTAATGATGACAATGGCAGGTTCAGACACATGGCAATTATGGTTAATTACAATGACCATAATAGGATTAGTTGGTGGGCAATTCATGGCAATGTTTTCAGCCTTGGTCTTAGTGTAGATAGCAGAAAATAAAATGTTTGATAGAGACAGATACTTGTTCTTCATTTTTGGGGGCCTAGGGCCACCAATTGAAGTTGAATCTTGTTAAATTGTAGGATGCAAGCTAAAATCTTGTGCATCAGAAAAGGATTCTGAGAAAATTTGAAGTGTGGAGCACATTGTACAGTGCTCTAAATTTTTGTATATTTGTCTATTTTCTTTGGTCTGGTATTCTTGCCTTGTCTAGGTGGGCCCTAGTTTTTTTATTTTTTTGATTAGTCTTCTTCAACCCGAGATTATAGGATCTTTCTCTATTCTAGAGGAATAGACGTTCCCAACATGAGCCATTGATGGAAACCCTAAAAATGCTTTGTGTTTCATCTCAAAATTCTATAAAATTTGGTTAGTCTCATGTCTCTGGGCTTGGGGTTTTGTCCATTGTCATGTCTTAGGGTTTGTGTCACTCAAACCCTTTATAAGTAACCCTTAAGTATGTGTCCTTTGCTAACGTTATGATTCATCATTGACTTGCTTTGCCCTATTTCCAGTCATGTGAAAAACAACTTGAGTCTTGGAAGTCCATTGAATGATCGACCCTCGTGGTTAGGATCTCCCGATACCCACTGCTAATTTTTTTCACGTGCCTTGGGCCTTGAAATTTCTTTATTTTATAAGGTTGATTAATCGGCCTTGTCTAGCCTTTACATCCTTTGCAAGAAATTCTATTAATCTGTCAAGGTCTTACCATACATTGTCCTAGGTCATCCCCTCTCTTAAAAAAATTGGTGCACGTGCCTTTTCCCATCATTTCAATCACCGCTCATCACTGAAGTCATTTTTATCACTAGGTTCATTACTGCGATGAGCAATGTCCTCTTGGGTCCTTTCATATCGTTTGTTGCTGAATTCCTTTGGCTCCTCAGTTCCCTTACTTTGATGTGCAACGGACCATTATATTTTCCTTATATCGCGTCATCACAGAAGTATTTCATGGCCTTTTCCAGTTTCTATGATTGGAATGTGTTGAATGGAGTGCTATAATTCGACCACTTGTCTGCATTTGATGTCATCGTTGGGTTGGATCATCGCCAAAGACACTTTCAATTTCAATTCAGTTATGGTGATATGCGATTTATTGTGGTTATGATATGCTATCGCTAGAGGGTTTTCTCATTGAAACAAAAATTCAACCTTGTGGTTTCTATGATAAGTGATGAAGGATATGTTGAAGAATATTATTTCCAATGGTGGTATTGTCACTCATCGCTGAATTTGGGACACAACTTCAGGGCATTACTACGATGAGTGATGGGGTTTAGAAGATATGGTGAAGATGTAGGTTACTATGTAGTAATCGTCTGAGATGTCATCACTATTTCCAGGTATGGTCATAAAAGCAAGTGGCGATGCTTGAGGATCATCATTGATTGTGTTTTAAAATCAAAAGGATCGACAGTCAATATTCAAATTTGGATGGCTGGTTTTCAGCTTGCTCATGTGAGCCATCTTTTGAACATTAATGTCTACATGCTCCAGTAACTCTACTTAATGAGGATTGTCGGCTATTTAACTTCATAATTTGCAACAGTCAAGAGCTAAAGAATTGGTTTAGAGCCAGAGAAGAAGCATGTGGGTCTCAGGAAATAAATTGCAATAATGTTGAAGATAATTTTCCTAGGTAAGTAGGTATTTATACCTACCCTATTTCAATTGTGTGCAATTGGTTGGTTTGGGAAATTCATGAAAACGCTGTGCGCTTTGAGTACCTTGGGTTTGTAAGTTTGGTTGTGTGCAATTTCCTTTTGAATTGGTAGGGATTATGCATTGTCTGAGTGGTTCTATATGCTATGAGTTTACTTCTGAGAACATAGGCTTTTGGATATTTCTTGCAAGTTGAAGGTCTATAAAATCTAGTGAATTTTCTCTGAAATTGAAGATTTATAAGTCTTAGCTTTATTCTTCTATAACAATGAGTGAATTTAATCTTAGGGAGTCTACCCAACCAGTAAGTAGGTCTAGGAGGATAAATATGCTTGAACCCTAGGATGGTACACCTAAAATTAAACAAGGTACACCAAGAGCTCCTGCAAAGCCAAAGGATGAGAAGAGGATCGATAATAAGTCTATGGAGGGTGAGGCCAAGAACATTTACAACCTAAGAAGTAGGGTTGTATTTCATAACTGGAGTAATCCTGGAGTTGTATCCTCAAAGGGATAGATCGCTAAGTCAGGGAAATTGGCTAAGTCTAGGGGGAGGAAGAAGAATAAGTACCACAAGGCTTATGATTCTTATATGGGGAATCCTTGTTGGATAGGACAACTAAGAGAGGGAGGGTGAATCCGTGTTCACATATTTAAACCTTAAATTCAATTACCGGAGCTAACACATAAACTAATTAAGTGATTAACCATCAAATGCCAATGCACAAACACAATAACATCATATTTACGTGGAAATCACAATGAGGTAAAAACCATGGTGAGGATTAACTCACACTATAGAGAATATCAAAACCAATTACAAAAAGGCTCACTACTTGGAATAAGGCTCACTGCCTGGAATAAGGACTCACTGTTCAGAAGGCTACAACCTAGATGGCTCACTTCCATAGAGATACAAAGAAGACAAATAAGACTTGTTACAAAGAGACAAAAATTCCAATGCAATAAAGGATTCCACCACATTCATTGATCCACTTGCATGAATGATAGATTTCACCTTCTGCTCACTACATCTGAAAAATCAATGTTAAGCTTCACATTGATCAACCACACACTTTCAAAATAGCATCAAAGCCATGCTTTCTCTTTCACTTATCTTCCTTCTTTTCTTTTGTACACTTTTCATTGCTAGCACATTTTGTATTTGTACCATCTCCAACTTTGGAAAGATACAAATTCGGCCATCCAACTTCAAATTCAAATTAGGTCGGTGCCAAACATCCTAGGGTGGAATTAGAATGAGGGCAACCCAAACACACACTTCATCGAGAACCATAATAGATCCAACAAGCTTCATCAAATTTGAATTTAGTGCTCGATACATGGTTGGCCAAACCAGTGTAAAATACATAGATCATTAAGCTCGATACTTCCAAATTTTGAAACCATCTTCAATATAACCAGGGAAACAAAACTCTCGAACCATAAAGAGAAATCCAGACCAATAATAATTCTTCTGGACCTCAGCCAGAACACAAAAAAAATAGTTCACAAGTACCAAACCAACATCCTCAACAATTGACAACCTGTAATCTTCTTTTTATACAATTTTCTTAATATCCTCAACATATACAATCAACAACAACTAGTAGATAACCAATTGATCGATTGACATCAATGAAAACGCTTTCATTCCTCTTTTCATTCTTGCAACAAGCCTGGTGCTGCCATGGAAGATGTGGTTGGTCCTTCGAGCGATAAGGTTGATACTGACTCATATTACACCTAGTACCTTCTCACACTTGTGGGTTGAGAGGATTTTGATGATGGTGAGATAGCTTCTCTAGTTTCAAAAAAATCATGAAGGGGACATGCATACTTTGATTCTGAATATGATGAACCATTGCAATGGTAGTGTCGCAATTCTGTGTTTTTTTTTGGATGACTGATATGAAGGAGAGGTGTTGGACACTGTAACCTTGACAATGAGTGTTCTTTCTTCTTCGAGCATACGTTTTTTTGTTTTAAGTGTTGACGGGGAGAATTTTTTGGCTAATGTGGACAAAGGGTTTTGGTGTTACTACAATGACAAATGATGCCTTTTGGAGGGAAAATAAAATCTTTGATGACGGAAAGATGATTTTTTGTCTTTTGCTTTTCCCCCACTTTGCAGGATGCAAATATAACCGTCTAGGGATCTTTGAAATTGAAATAAAATTGAATGTCAAATTTAAATGTGAATGAAATTGTAGTTTGGCCTTAAGCTTGTTGCTCCCATGCTCTTATAAATGGGAATTCAAGGCCAATTACAAGGGGTTCAATTGGTTGCTTTGTAATTGATCATAGGGAAAACATTGTAAAGAGTATAATAAGCATTTTAGGGTTAAGTCTTAGGTTCGAGTTTGTTAATGCATATGTAATTTTGATAGAAATACTAGCAAATAGAATAGAATGGTGCAAATTCAAATCCATCTTATCTCCTATGTACTTATTTCATGAATTATGAATAATATAATCAAGGATTATCTCATTTTTCTCCATTGATTTCCAATGGATGTGTACTTTTGTTCTTTCTTTTTAATTGAAAGAATTAATGTAAATGATTGGGTGACACTATTGGTCTATGTCAAATTGAGTGCTAGGATACTAGTAAGAAGTTGTGGTTGAGAATATTATGTTGAAATACTATTATAATGCAGTATCTTCAAAGCTTAATTGGTGTCATGTATGAAATTGTTATCAAGTTATGTGAGTATTGGGATTGACTTTGTTCCAAGGATAAGACACTGATCTAAGTGAAGTATTCATGTTGTATTTAGTTGGTCAATTCAGTAACAAACCATTTATTGAATAAAATTATTAAAATGGATTACAATTGCGTTGAGCTTCACCATTCTCATTCTCTGAATATAGAATGTTCTTAGGAAGCAACCAACTTCTTTGATGCATTCTATTTGTTGAGCATTTATATGAGAATTATCTGTTTGTTTCAATGTTCATGATACAATGGCACAAGAGTATTATCTAAAATTGTTAAGATCACCCTCTTGGGTTTCACAGAGCCCAAAGTGTAGAAGTAAGGGCCCAACAATCCTTTACTTGTTCATTGGACAATCCTAACCATCATTGATCATTGAAATGTGGAAAATTCATAGATAATGGTTGAGATCAAGTTTTGTTCTAAAAAAATAACCAACAAGTTGTAGTTATGGGGGGTGTTGGTGTAATTAATTATCTAATTACACTTACATAAGTTTACTTAGGCATTTAATTTAATCATTTAGGTGATAGGTTATATTTGGGCCTTGACAATTATTCACATGTTTACTTAGGATATAAAATTCCTTCTAGAAGGATGAGTTGTCTTTTCTAGAAGTCTTATCTTATCTAGATTTTTCATCATTTCCTAGGTGATTAGTTAGTTAGTTGTCACATATCATAAGATTATGACATTTGTCATCATCATGTTACATACTACATCTCAATCTTGCCTATTTATACAAGGCACTTGTACATTTTTTTCATCTCATGAATAGAATCTCATTGCATGCTCAAGTTGCAACACTTTCTTGTGTGTGTGGCATACTTCTTGGTTAAGATCCTTTGAAGACTGCAGCTTCATAGGGTTATTGTGCATTCATATTTTCTACAAATCTATCATATTATTGTTTCACGGGGAAAATGGTAGAAAATAACATAAAATAAGCTCTAAAGCCTAATAGGAGGTGATACACCAAATGTTTATGACCTACATTTTTGTATTAACATACATAGTTTTTTCAATAAGAAAGCTATATTATGCATAACTTAGATTTTGATATATTTATGCATCAATATTCCATAGGAAAGTTGGAGTTTCAATAGTGCTAGGAGGAAATCAAATTATTTTCACAACATACTTTGTCCCACTTTTTACTAGAGTAGGACATTGAAATCATCATTTTTAATCAAATTTTCACTTTATGAAACCTATAGCAACTAAACCATTAATAATTTGGAGATGATGAGAACTAGTGACTTGTGATAATTTGTGTGTATTATAAATATGTTTAAAAAATAGAATAAACTATGATTTTTTTACGTAACTTTTAATAACTTAGTTTTTATAGTAAACAACATTTTTAAAAAGTGACGGTTATATCGTAACACAAATTTTTTTATAGAAAGGATAAAATTATAATTTTAAAACATAGATTTTTAACATCAATATCTAGTGCATGGATGTTTTTTAATATTTTTTATTTCATATATATTTTTAATTAGTTTTTGAAGTCAAAGTAATTATAATTTGGACATAGGTGTATAACATAACACATAACTTGTTTCATATGTATCAAATTTATTTTATTTATCTTTGTTGAAACAAGGACATCATTACCCAGGGCACAAATATTTTTTAGATTTTTCTTTATTTCTCTTTTTTTTTGCATGTGTGAAACAAATACCTTGATGTTTGGTGAAAAATATAAATTCACAAGAAATAACAAATAAATATAGCAATAAAATTATAATATGCAAAATTATACTTTTTGGGGAGCTTGTAATAAGGGCTACATACTTAAAAAACATAATTTCTGAATGACTTTATTTGATCCCTCAAAAGATAAAGAAAAAGTTGTTTTTTATCAAAATTTTAATAGGTGTGAAGGAGACTCCATTGTGTGTACGAATTAAGAATAGAGGGGTTATATCCAAGGGGATTTGATCTAAGGGAGTTTTATCTAACCCTCTTCAATTAAAAAAAATTAGACAAAACTCCTCAAGGCTTGAATCATTACATTTTCTAAAAAATAGGTGATTTCAAAAAAAAATAGGATGTCCCAAAAGTGAGACACAATATTATGGGATGGCCCTAAGCTTTAAAATCCTTGACTCCTAATACAAGTTATATTCCTACTCTCTTCTAATAGCCTCAAACTATTCTCGAATCTCTAGCACTATATCCTTCAAGCTTTTGGTTGCATCTTGGGGATAACTAGAAGGATACACATATTGATTTGGAATAAAAGGAGATTCTTGAGGATGATTAAAACCATATGTATGCTACCGAGAGAGCTGAGTAAGGGTGGGAGTGTGGCAAAAATTTAGAAAATTTTGATAATTTTTTGCAAGAAATATATTTAAGGTAAAACCAGTTGTATTTTCAATTTGACAAAAATGATAAACATGCCTAGAAATAATATTTTAGTAAAATAGTGGGGAAGGAACATATTATCCATGATAGTTTGACATATTATATCATTGAGATAAGTTGGAAGTTCATTGAAATAATATTTTAAAACAAGAATAGTAAGGTTTGATTAAAGAAAAATAATCAAATACTAGCAAATCACCAAGCGATTGTAAGACTTCACATGAAGGAAAGGATGATGAATGCCACAAAAATATGATCCTCAATGATATTTGATCACTTTGACTACTTATACAAGTATTTTTGAACTTAGATTTTGCCATGGTGTTGAATAAATATCCATGTATGGTAAAATATGCTTAAGAACACACAAAAATTCTTCAATGGATGATGTTAGGATCATAAAACTATGTCCCACTAGGTAATGCCAATTTTTTTTATCAATGCTAAATTTCACCTTTGAGAGATTAACAATTTAACTCTCTCTTTAATTTACACCATGGAAACACTCCAAGGTTGTGAGTTTCTTGTAGATTGGAGTGAATCTTTGGATCAGAGGGTCAGTTCCCTTAGTGTTTCACGTAAAATAATCTATCCTATTGTTGTTTCACAAGGAAAAGGGTAAAAAAAACATAAAATAATATCTAAAGCCTAATGGGAGGTGACACACCAGATGTTTATGATGCACATTTTGTATTTACATACACAATTTATTCAATAAGACAATTATACTATGCGTAGCTTAGATTTTGATATTGTTACCATAATTTTGATGCCCCTCTGAAAACTATGAAATACTTTAAAGTGGTATTTTTCACATAGTTTGGTTGTTAACTTGGTTTTCAAAACCTTATCAGGTTCTTAATCGAGCGTTATAACCTAATCTTATCCCACCTATTTCATGTGAAAGTTTAGTAATATCTTTCATCAGCTCTTTTAAAAGTTCTTGAAACTTTGTTAGCACCTAAAATGGTTCTCACAACCTTTCCAAACACCAATGTTAAAAGAGACTTGAGTTAATTGCTAAGATAGATTAGTGGAGTTTCAAAATTTTCCAAAGGTTTGAAAACCTTTGTCGAGCTCCGATAAGGTTTTGAAAACCTTATTTTTATCTAAGTGTATATTGTCCCCAACTTTGTAAATTAAAATTTAATTTTCAAAAGGTGGAATTTCAAAAGTCTTAAGCAATTTGAAGATTAAAATGAGCATTTCAAAACTTTATGTAGGTTTTGAAACCTCTGTCGTGTCCCAACAAAGTTATCGAAACCATGATTTTAGTCGTTCAATATTTTACATTCTGAAGGTTGTGCCCTTTGAAGGATATTTTGATAATGGACTCTTGAAAGATGATAAAGGTTTTGAAACCTTTGTGGAATTCCAACAAGGTTGTTGAAACCATTCAATTCTTTGAAAATCTCTCATAGTCGTTCTTGTTTAAAATTTCAAAAAATGTCAAAACTAGCCACAAGATGGGAAAGCTTACACACGCCAATTATGAAGGGCGTCATTAATGTACACCTACTACTTTCAAAAACTAATTGTTGATGCCTATATAGAATTTATACTGCTTAATGAATTCATTTTAACAAGCACTCGAAGATGGATTTTGTAAATGATAGAAGAGCGAAATCACAAAAGAATTTGAGTAGGAATTCTTGCAGCACCATATCTCAACACACAGGTATAGTGGTTTTCTTCTTGAGCTTTATCTTGTCATATAATAATCTGAGGGAAATTTTAGTAAATTTGGAGATTTGTGTGTTGTTTAAATAACTCATGTAAGTGAATTTAACCATTCTATAGCATGAATTGTAGCTACACTCACTTGAATATTGTTCATCATGAAGTTTAAGTATCTAGGCTGTAAGCATTTATTGGGTTTGTCAAGCACGTTGCCATAAATTGGGGACACCAAGATAGGACACATAAAATTGAATGAGTTATGGGAAAGAATTTGGAAAGAAGATAGGCCCTCGATCACTTAGCGCTTGATTGAAAGTGGGTTGTTGCAAGAAACAATGTTTGTAGTTGCGATACAATGCACTAATTTGGTTTTGGAATGTATTAACCATTATTACCCCAACACAAGAAATATAGGAATGAGCAATAATAGACTGGTGATCAAAATTAACTGAGATACATTTGCCTCATGTTTGAAGCTACCAAAGAGAGAAGTGTATGTAGACTTCAACTTTACCCTTTCTCACCAACGTTTTCAAGAGAATAAGGGGCAACATAAAAATATTATTGCTCAAGAGTGGTTTTTGGTAAATCCCAATTATCCAAGACATTGCATAGAACCAATTTCGCTGATGAAATTTTTGATATGATCATGCTTTTACATAGATTGAAAGGTAACAAAAGAGCCCATGATTTTGAAGATTAGAAGTATTTCTTCATACAAATAATCATTCATGGTGAATAGTATCTTGATTAGGCTCAACTGATATGTGATTCAATGCACTCGATGATAATTCACTTCCCCCTTGAGAAATCATTATATATGTCTTCATACTTGTTTTATGCTATCACATACACAAGACTGTGGCTAGGTTTGGGACCTGCCAAAGTTCAAGATGAGGAGATTCAGATCTATGATTATTACGATAAGCTACGATTGGAGAGGAGCTTTAGATATTTTAGGAGGGTGAATGATACATTTACCATGAAAATAGTCAGAGAGATCCAAGGGAATATAGGTCTAAGGATATCTATGGTAGACATTTCATTCAATTCCAAAGGTTCACTTACATTAGGGTTTGGGGTTTTGATGGAATCCATACAAATTGCCCAAATATGCAAAATATTTTTTTTCTTAATTTAAGTGTAGAAAAATTGTGAATGTGAACAAAAGGTGCCAAGAAAGGAAAAAGGTAGGTCCTCATTTTCCCATTGACCTTGGTTATTATTTTTGTAATTAAATATTTGATTCCCTTAATATTGAAAGGGACTTTGCAAGATATACAATTCAATTCTATGAAAGGAGCTTTCCTTTTGATAGTAAGAATTTTGTTAAAAATAATCTACAACTAGGGTTTGGTTTCCATCATATCCCACATCTAGAAGACTATTGGGCAGATTGTGCAGATGAGTATGAGATCTGTAGGAGAAGTTGGATGAGGTTGAATCTAAGGTAAACAATAAAATTTAGATTAAATTGGGATATTCAAGTCCTAGATGATGATGAGTCTGATCTATTGAACCTAATATATGTTAGTCATGTGCAAACTTAGCCAATTGTATCTATAGATTGGATTATTAAGGAATTAGAAACTATTGATGCAAAAACTATAGTGGTGCTTAGGAGAATGCAAGATTGGATAGCAAGGAAGACTACAAAGAAAAAAATACTCCACCTCCTAAGTCTCAAGGAAATCAACATCAAGGAGAAAGTAGACAAGCACCTTAATCTTTTGGTATGCAACCATCTCCCATTCAACAAATGACTTTAGGAGAATAGGGAAACGATGATGATCCCCTAGAAAAAAGTTTACCAGAGAAGACTTGTGGAGAAGATGCCCCAAAACAAGCACAAACAAGCAAAAATAAACAGGGGGAAAAGGAAGAGGAAACAATTAATGTATCTTCCTCTCCTTCACAAGAAAGTGATCCTTCTCCTAATTCTCCTCCTCCAAAGGAACCATAAAATTCTCCTAGGGTAGGTTATACTCCACCCTCTTCTCCTGAAGTAAGAACTTCCAATACTCCTCCTCTCAAAATATTCTTACAATTCACTTCTTCTGGCTCCAAATCTATATCTGCACCCACTCCTATCTCATGGTTAGAACAAATTCTACCTAGGAAAATGAAATTAGTTAAACTTAGTCTTCTTAAAAAATATATTGTTGGTCAATTGTTTCAAAGGACTCCCAATAAAAAGACATTAAAAACTAGATCCACATTATTGGAGGATAACAACTTTGGGAATATGTATGTGGAAGTGACACATCCCTCTATAAAAAAAGATGTAGGACAAGCCACTATTAGTGATTTTAATATCACTAGAGTTAACTTGGGGCCTTCCACTAGGATGGAGATGTGCATAATTTTTAAGTGACAACTACCAAGTTGGTAGAAGGAACAACCAGGGACAAAAAAAGCAAATATGAGTTAAAACATCAGGTGATATTTTTGATTGATTGTTTGAAATCTATAGATATGGCTCCCCAACCAATTAGTCAGGCCAGTGCCACATTTGATCCAACATCTTCCATAGGAAAGGAAGTGGTGAGTAATATTCAAGGTTATAAGACCTATGAAAAGATTAATGAAGAATGGGCTACATATATCTTAATTAAAAGAGCCAAATTCATCTTGATATGAAGAAAAAATATGAAGATATCAAAGTGTTGAGGGCTAAGGTTGACAAGGAAATTGCCATTTCCAAACACGAAGAATCAATTTGGATGAAAACTGATAATGATTTCAAAGAAATATTAGAAATAGGTTAGATAGATTGACAGTTGAGAATTTTTTTCCAAGTGTTAATGACAATAGGCACTACATGTGGAAAAGGAGTATTGAATGGAAGCTTTCATTCATCAGGAAAATCTTGTTATATTAGAAAAATTTACTCAATGAATGCAATATGATGAGGATGGAAAAACATAAAAACCTTTTGGGCATCGACATCCATCTTCAAAAATAAGGGAATCCTAACAATGAAGATGTATAGACAATGAAGGGAAGCTTCAAGGGAATGGTTGAAATCCTCTAGAGTAAAAAACATGATTTCAATGTAGAGAGCATGCAAAAAATCAATAGTATAGACTTGGCATTATTTCAATTCAATGGACTTGCAACAACGTACTTAGGGAAGATTGAAGTAGCAAGAGCCAACAAGGCTATATGGAAATTAAGAACAAAGAATGTAATCATCCCTCAACACAGTGACATGCCTCCAATGGTAAAGGCATTTTATGCCTATCAATCCAAATTCGCCACATCAACCTCCCAATCATCTCATGGGGTCCTGAAAATATTCCACCTCAACAATAGTTCCTTTTATGTATTCAAATTTTTCATATGAACTCTTATGTTTTATTAAAGTAAAAAAGATTATATTTTTTGTTTACTTCAAGAAGCAATTACACTTGCTTTCTTATATATATATGTAATATGATGCTACCGATCTCTCTCTTAACAATTTTGGGAGAAATAGATTGAAAATCAGAACTCTGCATCTGTGAGCATATTATTTTGGATTATTGAGTGAATGAAATTCATCAACATTTGTGGGTTTTGATTAATTTCTAGAATTGGTGCATTTCTATGTGAATGTACAATTTTTTTTCTTGATCCTTTCCAGTTTCTATATGATCTTCACTTATGGAATATTTTAGTTTATAGTTCATGGAATGCATATCAGTCAGTGTGCTAAACTCTTTACATGATTGAATTTTGTCATCGAGTTTGATGTTTAAGGTTGTAAGTAGTGAAATTTAATTTCTTACCTTTTTTGCTTTCGAGTTAAAATCAGACCCCATTTTTTAAATCATAATTTCTAATTTTTTATCAATTATCAAAAGAGGGAGTTGTACCTCATAAAATTAAAAGAGGAACTGTTTCTCATTGAAATAGTTTACTTATTTTTTGGTAAATTTGATTTCATCTAATTTGGGCAACAAAGTAGAGAAATATATATTAAAAGAGGTGAAAAATTTGTTAACCAATATATATATATTATGCATACATACATACATACATACATACATAGATATATATCGATGTTTCATAGGAAAGTTGGGATTTTAATAGTGCTAGGATGAAATCATATGCTTTTCACAACTAAGAGTTGTATAAACTAATAACATAAACTATGACCTATATATATTTTACATAAAGGTGCTTAGAAATGAGACATGAAAACAAGGACTACTCATGTTATCTCAAAACCACATCAATCATTTCATATTCACACAATATGAAGAATTGAGAAGGAAAAACACTTTTTTATTGATCAAAAGGTATCAAAATTGTGTACAAATATGAGGATAACACATTTTTTCCTGAAAAAAGTATATTTTACAATGTTGTTTTTTTTTTTTGAAAAGTTGAGTTACAATACTTAACCAAAGGCTAGAAAGAACTACCTACTAACCACCCTAGGCATCCCCTTTTGAGGTAATTTTCAACAACTTAAAGCTAGGTCGAAACCTCCTTTCAAAATTGACATAGATTATTCCTAATCTTTCTCCTTCAAAACATCTAATAGACCTTCCAATAACGTGTAGATTTTAATTTTTCAACTAAAAGGTGTAAAGATAATCCTTATAAGACTCAAAAAATATCCTTATTTTCCTCTTAGATAGGTGGAAAGTGTTGAGTTTGTTGCTACATATGTCTTTAACTGATTACTACCCCATAACTACTCTTGAGTGCCTTAAAACTGCCACTTGTATACTAATAAGGCATATTTTGATGAGTTTTAAATGAAGTAGGACTCCTTAAGGGCATAGGATAAGCCTCCTTTTCATTGCATATCAAAACTCCTTCATGGGTCAGTGCAGGATCATGGGTGTCCAAACTAGGCCCTTAAGTGGCAATGAAAATTCAGAAAAATAGAGTTAGGCAATTTGACATAAAAATTTGAATAAGTTATTAACATAATTTGATAAATATGTAACAATAAAATTTGTAGCTAATTGGATGTAGTTTCTAAGATACTATTCCTTTTTTGAAAAAAAGTAAACCTTTTAGGTGAAAATTTGAAATTTCAATGCAATAGTACTAAATTTTAAGAAAAAAAAAAAAAAGTAGTTGTATGTTTGATCGACCTAAGTACACACAAAAAATAATATATTTCTTTGAAACTTTCAATATAAGTATAGGATACATGCCCGTATGTGCCACACTTTCTTTTGTAATTTTTTTGCAAGTAAATAATTATTTATGGTTTTTTTATTAAAACATTTTAAAAATATTAAAACTTGTTTGTCTAACCACCATAACTTGATAAAAAATTTATGAAATTCAATTTTTCTTTTCTTTTATCATATATTATGGGAAGCATATAATGTGTTGCATCTTCTGAATTCAAAAAATGTGAAATTGTTTAAGAAGTATAGATGTTTTTCAATCAGCCTAGCAATTAGGACTTTAGTCAAAATGTACGTATAAAATCAATAATAATTATCTATTTAATTCCAAATAAGGCATATCTTATAATTTTGGAAAGATGACAATTTTCTAAATAAACCCTTTACATTTCATCAAATTTGGATTAAAAAAAAGTTATCAACCACTTTTTTTTCATATCGCCACTTTTTGGACCCACATCATCCTCCACTCACCCTCATCACCCCTAACTAATTACCTCATTTTTATCCTTTAAATGCTAGATATTTGGTCAAGCATGAGTACTATCCTTTCCGTTGTTGTGTGATGGTTATTAAATTTCATATGTATCATGTTTCATGGTTCTTTCCTCCTCTCTAACAATATAGAATCATTTCTTTCTTTCTTTAATCAAGATGGCGAACAGGAACAAAGGAGTTTTGAATTCTGAGCGAGTTGGGGAAGAAGATGAGGCCGATGAGGATGGCGATGGTCGTTGGTTCCCTATTGTTGACTGTTGTTTTCCTATTGCTGGAGCGAGCTTGGGTGTTATTGCTGGTGTCGGCGATGTCCTTGTTCCTTTACTTCATGTGGTTTTTTCTTCCAGCTTCGGTGACTCTATTGGGGCCGTGTTTGGTCTGAATGGTGGCTTGGCTCTCCCTACCTCTTTGTGGTCCTTGGATTTCCGCTTGCCTACTACCTTTAACCTGCGGCTGGGGGAGTTTTTTTTGTTGTTCAATGGTGAGGGAGGGTGTGTTTGGCCTCCTTGTCGCCTTGCCTATGATGGTATCACACCTGTTGTTCTGGGACATGTTGTTTCTACATCCCATTCCCATACTTTGGGGTGTGATGTTCTACACTGGAGTGTGGAGGCTTGGGGGTCTTCCTTTTTGTCTCCTATTGGTGTGTTCGATGGGTTGGGAACCCTTATTTCAGGTGCTTGGCTTCAGTGGTTGGTTGGGCTCCCTTCTTGGCTCTGCACAGGCTACATGCGTAGCTCTGTGGTTTTCTTGGGGTGTGGCTTGGGTGCGAGGCGAGCCTTGTCTCCGTTGTTTTCTCTGTTTTGTTGGGGCCGATTGTTGGGCTTTGGTTTCTTTTTACCAACCATTGTGTTGCTGGGTTTGGAGACTTCCTTTGTGATCTCCTATGTCCTGGGTCTCATTGGGCCCTATTACGTGTTGGAGGTGTCTTCCTCTCACGAGGCCTGCCTTGGTTGTGCTATCTCGAAGCTCTGGGGAAGATCTGGAGTGGGTTTTATTGCTGCTTGTGTGGTGATAGGGTTTTATGCCTATTGGTACAACATTGGTTATGTTGTTGACATCAAGTGTGGTGTGCATGGCTATGATTTGTGGCTTCCTGAGGATGAGCGATTGGGTCTCAAGAGTGGGATTGAGTTTGGTGATGTAGGGTTGTTTTCTGCTATAGCTGGTGAAGTATGTGTGGTTGTTGTTGATGGTGGTTTTGTGTTGGCTCATGGCCTCCACTGCTCATTGACCCCCTCAAGGTCTCTGTTGGTTGTGGTGTGGGTGAGGATAGATCTTCCTCCTCACCCTGTGTTGGTGTCCCACGGATACTGTTCTGCTTTTGGCTTGTGGTTGCATGGTGGTTTAGTGAGATTTTTTGCCTGGAAAGTGTCCTTCTATGGACAGTGGGTGTGGGTTTACCCTTGGTTTGTTGGTTGGCCCTGGTGGTAAATGATGTGGTTTCTGAGGAAAGAGTTGATGTTTACACTTTTTTGTGGACCGATTATGTTATTGGTCGGGAGGTTTTTTTGTCCTTCTTGTTGCTCTGTCGATTTGGATGCCCTAGGAGGAGGTGGTTACCTGTGCTGTTGGAGCCCTTGTTGGCTACCTTTTTCTACAATCGCTATTTTTTATTGAGGTGAATCTTGCTCCTATTAAGGTGGAGCCCTCTCCTAGAGTGGTGGAGCTGGTGATTGTAGAGATGGTGGGAAGTGTTTCTCTCCTTGGCTGGTCCCTAATGTGGTGGTGTGTGCTTGCTCTGGAGAGTGGTTCTTTTTGTTGTTATGGTACCCATCTTTTCCTCTCCTATAGAGGGGAGCCCTTTCCTTTTGAGGTGGATTTAGGGTTGGTATTTGGTTGGTTGGTGTTCTTTGAAGAACATGCCTCAACAAAATTTGGTGTTGTTTTGAATAAGTTGTGCGAAAGGTCGGTTGTGGTCCATCTACTATAGGTGGCTAGTGGTTTGGTTGTCTTTGGTTTTCTTTTTGGAACTATTGTGTTATGGGTTGTTTGTGGGCTCATGACCTCTACTATTTTTGACATAGGACTGTTGTTTGTCATAAGGGTTCAGTCGATCCTAGGTTTGGTGCCCGGAATGAGGTTTTTAGCTAGTTTCAGAATTAGGACTATTGTTGGTTCTAAGTGTGTTGTCACTCCTAGTCATTTGATGACCAGGTGTTGTTAGGTTCTGTCGTATTTCTGTGGTTTGTTCGCCAGTGTTGTCTTAGTTCTATAAAAGGTTCCTGGTCCTTTCAAAACCTTTCTTGTCCTTTTTGGCCCCTGCGGCTTGTTGTGTAAAGGGTACGATGCCCTGAAAATGTTGCTTATCTTATCAAAAAAAATATAGAATCATGGATTGTACCTCTATCCAATGTTCTTGCCATTGTTATGTCACTTTTTTATATTTTTTATTTCAATTGTTGAAATAAAAAACCTTGTAGATCACTACCCTTTTCACATAACTATTATGTAGATTAAATCATTCTTATAGGACCATGCATTAATTATAAATTTTCTTTGAGTAACTTCCTTCTCAATGTTTACATGCATTTGAATTGTATTCAATATCATGTTCCTTTGAATAACACAAAAATTATAAGAATCACAATTTGTGAACTAAGATTATAGCCCTAACATGAAAATATCTTACTTGTTTGAGGAAAACAACTAGACAATGCATTGATGTAAAAAACACCACATACATATCACTTCACAATTATTTAATTCTAAAGGCCTATTTAATATGCACGATAGTATTACTTGAAACACTATCCCCTAGATTCAACTTTTTTCATACTTATCACCTATAGGTAAGTGGGTCTAGATGCATTTCATGGACTATCCACTTAGACATGGTTACCATACTATGTTTGATATCATTATGGCCTCTTATTTCATGACTTTCCTTTGATAGAATGTTCACTAGATTTTCATTCCATTAGACCTCTCTTCAAGAAATAACACAACCTCGTAAAACACTCTCAGACTATCATGTAATGCCTTTGCTAATTACAACCTACGACAATCCCAATAGTTATTCTAAATACTAATGGTTGTGACTATTCTATAGAGAATCACTCTCGTAGTACTATTCTCATTGTGAAATATTATTTGATTTTCATGAATTTACTATCATTAGGGAATTGTCATATATTTCACTTAACTGCCCTATGACTATCATAGTTCCTTGGAAACCACACTACTATACTGCCCTTCCATGGAATTTCATGGGGTATATGACTATTTTTTAACCTCTAGCATATTGTCAAGTCATATTAACATTATCTTACATTACTTTCTTCACATTATAAAAAAACTTAAGGTTTGCTAATTGTCAATAGAGGATATTAGTATGGGGCGATTATGCTTGATCCATGAAGAATCGAAGCATAACGAAGCCACTAATAATAAATCTCAAACAAGATCATTCAAATGAAAGTTAAACTAAACATTTATTGAAACAAAGCATTCTAAACTAAGAAAGCATTAAAATGTCTACTCTAATCCATTTGAAAATTATCCCATTTTGGAATTGGTGTCGTGTTGATGTGGAACAATGACCCTTTCCCAATCCCATGATCAGTGAGCTTGTTTCAATCGATTCTATTGAAGAGAATCGATGAAACAGTTGTGATAAATGGATGAAAACATGATTTATGCTAAAATGAACATGATGCAAGCTAAATTAACATGATTTTATGCTAAAAAAGATCTAAATATGCAAAATCTAAGCTAATTCTAAAAAGCTAAGATGGATGCATGGAAGCTTAAAGCTATTATGCAACTAATTTAAACTAAAATATGCTAAAAGTATGCAAAGTATGAGTGATTTCAATAGAAAAAGTTTGCAATTGAAAGATGGATCCATTTGTCTCCAAATAGTGTTTTATTTATAGGAAAGCAAATGAGAAATGGAGGGTTGAGATTGAAAAAACTAATCAATGGTCAAGTATGGAAGAAATAGGAGGCATGCATCATGGATTCTCATGAATGGTTGAGAATACAAAATGAGATTTAATCAAGGGTTCTCATTCCTTCCAAACAAGCATACTTTTGACTTGTACAAGAGATCAAAAGTTAACTTGCACAAGAGGTTACAAGATAACTTGCATTTGGAGCTAAGTGAGAATATTCCCTTTCTTAAATGATTGGAGGAGAAAGACTATTCTTTGGAATATTCATGGGTGAGGAAATAGATATTTTACTAATTAAAACAAAGTTTAATTGTGCAAAAGGGAAGGGAATATGCCCTTGCAAGTGGGAGGAATTGGATTAATTAGATAATTTCTAATCAAACAAGGTTTAATCATGTAATTAGGAGAATTAGGAGAATAAAGTGATATTCATTAAATTAAATGATTTAATGAATGGGGAAAAAGGTGAAATGACATTTAATTAAATAACTCAGGGTTATTTAATTAAATGGGAAGACTTAGGGAATTAAATTAAATACTTTGATCTATTTAATTTAATGAGATGAAATGTTAGCGTGAAAGGGGGTGAATTAACCCAATTTGATGAATTAGGTTAAATAGATGAAAATGACATAATTAATTAAATAGCTAAGCTAATTTAACTAATTAAGTGAAAAGAGGATGGGTTTCAAGAGGAAATGATGTTAGTATACCTTATTCGAGTGTATGATATCATTCAGGACATTTTTCAGTGTTTACACTAACACTATCATCAAACTATAAGAAAACTTGGTCACTCATATCATGTAGTTACTACTCTTGTGGACTATCATACATAGAAAAGATCCCTTTCATGACAACCACTCATCAACCATACACTACAAACAAATTATTCTTTCACATTTTCCATTCATAATCAATATTTAAGCTCTACCTTAAGGTATCTTGTAGCCTTGTAATTTACTAATAGATCACTATTTTTAGGGAATATTATTTATGCCATCTCAAACTGAAGATATTGTTATCCCACTTTTTGGAACTCTAGAAATATCAATCCCCCTTTCACTTTATATATTCATCATCATGTCTTATCATAGAATATATGCCTTGTATAGAGTGACTATGCTCTACCATGTATAGGTTATCATCTTGTTTTCATTCATCCATTTATGAACTATCCTTTTCTTCATGTTCTCTGGTTTATAATAACTTTCATCTCATAAAACACTCTCAATAATAGCATTATGTAATATTTATATGATTAAATACTATCATTTGTGGTTGTTTAAACTTTATGATGTAATAAGAACTTCCATCATTGTCATATACATGACACAATCTTCAAAGACCTAGTCATAAGAGACTAATATTTGAATTGTCCATTGGATTGTTGATTGTGCACTGTCCTTTGAACTTTCCTAAACTTTACTTGTAGACTCTTCATTACCTTTTTATTTTTCATAGTTCATAGACACTACATTTTTCATTCCCACTAGTTTATAAATAATTCCTTCTCATAGTCTATATGATTTTGATGAACTTGTGATTTAATCACTATACATACCATCACACATAATTTGAATGCATTTTTATTGATTTTAAACAATAATTTTTCCCCTATAATATGTCCTCCAATTTTATGGGAGCATAAGGTGTTTACAGTGCTTGCCATGAATGAGGCTTGAATGCAGTCTTAATAGATTTTAATTAATAGTCCACGATGCAAAGACATAACCCCCATGGCATGATTGACTATCTAGCTTTATTTTAATTATCTTTGGCCTCTCAACACTGTCATGTATATTTTGGAGATACCTAATTGTCCTCTAATTCTTTTATCATGGGCTTTGTATCCCCCATCCAATCCTTGAAGTTTGTATGTCATTGTCATTGGTGGACAATCTCTACTTGTTGTTACTCCAAAAGTAGATAAAATTCAACTACCTAGTATATTATTTATAGCCTGATGGTGTGTCTTTATCCAAACTTATTCATATACTTGAGAAATATTGATATCAAGAGAGATGATGTTTCTAGCTACAAACAATTTCATACCATAGTCATCTTCTAAAAGACCCAATAAGTCCAATTTATGAAAAAAAAATTGTTTATCATTGATCCCCTAATAAAATATTCTTATGTATAAGCCTTGCTCAAAATCAACAAGTACACCAACTCAGGCTTTTATGCAAAGATTATATTGCATAGTTGCTCAAAAATGAATATAATTTCCCATCCCTTCCTCTTCTGACCATGAATTTGTAGACCAAATTTGTATGCCATATGATATGACACTTGTTCTCATCACTCTCATTTCAAGCAAATCCAAAAGTGATGACCTTACAATCACTTATTCACTTTGTCTTTTGTACAATGAGACCTCTTGTAATAAGGGGTTCCTATAATATTTTAGACATAAATATCTCTCTCATAAATCTTGAACGGATTATTTGCACATCAAGAAATTTGTTGATTAGCTCAATCAATTTATGAATTATAAATCCTTGTGATATGTATTTTGGCCACCTCTTTTGTTATAAACATACATGTAATGTACTGTGAATAGGTAGACAATGGCACTCTTCTTGTTTTCTTAGACTCACCACTTCATTTTTTTATCTTCACCAATCCTCAAAATCTATCAATAATACTTATGACCTATAACCATTGTTCAAAGGTCTCCTCATAAAAACACAACTCCATAGGGTTGAGAAGGTTGTATATGGTTTAGAGAAATTTATACAATTTTTCTAGGGGTAACAAAGCTTGACATAGCTTCAGATGACAAAGTTACAAATGTAGATTACATACCACATAGAGCCTACATTTTAGGGATCTTTGAATGTGTGGAGAAGGTGATAAAGAGTCCCTGAAACCTCTCTTCATTTCCTACAATATGTCATATCCATGCTCCTTGCTCCTGGAATGTGGTTCTTCAACCCAAAATAGTATTCTATAAGTGAAGGAAGACTCTTTCACCTCTCATGTAAACCCTATAAAATCTCACACAACGTGGGTAACAAGTTTAAAAAATTTTAAATGAGAAAAATTCAACTCTTCCTTTTTGCAATGTGTGGACTTAGTACATATTGAAATCTTATTTTTCTTTTTATTGGTTCCTTCAACCCAAAAGTGACTTATGCTTTCATAAAAAATGACTCAAGGTCCTTAAAACATCTATACTAAAAAATATGACTTTGTAAGACCTTTCAAGACTTCCTAAAAAAATTCTAACCAAGATGACACAAAAATATCAATAATATCAATTAAATGTTCACTTGATAATGATTCCTTGGTTATATCTATAATCATGGGTGTACAAGAAGGACCAACTAAACTAAACTAAGGATTAAAATGTTTTTCTTGATGATGTGAGATTGGAGTATGGTTCTAGACCGGTGCTTATCTATTGGGCAAAAAATTCACAACACTGAGAAGAGAACAAACAGGAAAAGAAGAACATGCAACTATGTAGTTATATACACCAATGAATATGAAACCTTTCTATAGAGAATAATTAGTAATCCAAACTTAATTACATATATTCATACTTAAAATGAGAAAGATCATTACAAGCCTTGCAATATTTTCATAATGCTATCACATTCATCTAACTCAACATTGCATTCATTCCAACAAGTGTGGCAAGGTAAAATCCCCAGTTGCAACTATGAAACCCTCCTAAATACATACAAAGTGCTATGGAGACATTTTACAACACACAATCTCATTATAACATTAGTCTTCTTCAAATTTTTAGGTTTGCAATCTCTCAATAATTTGGAATGTGGCATTAATGGATGCCCTACAATATTTCTCAACATTTGGAGACCACCCAATGACCAACCTCCTTCAAAATGAGACAAAAACCAAAATATATACAAGGTGCCCAACCCTAATTGTTGCACACTTAACATCTTAAAATTTGTGGCACAAGATCAATCTCACCCAAAACAAGTGTTCTAGATTGATGGACACCAATTGCATTAGGGAGGGACACCATGAATACAAGTAGGTGGAGAGGGTGAAAAGAGATGTGTGCATCCTTCACACTATAAAATAAGCAACATTTCAAGTTGTTGAGGGTCAGACATTTCATGTACTTGAAGGAGCATAAAAATGTTTGCATCCTTGCAAGGCTGCCTATCGAGTGTCAAGCCTTAGGCATATCACTTGTCATCTCCCATTCATTGCCTTGGCGTTCAATTTTTTGTCATTCACTTTACTTTGTTGAGGGTGGAGTGGGAATGAAGAATCCATTGGAGTTCCTAAGGTCCCCAATACACTAGGAACCACCAACAACCACCTTCTCCCTTTGACTTAGCCAATCTTCTAATTTCTAATTTTGGTTAATTGATTGAAGTACAAGGAAGGGAACACTTAGTAAACAATAATTTATACATGTCGACCCTTATAAACTTCTCAAATCAGTTGTACTGATCTGAGGGATCGTGCCACATTAACACACATGAAGGATGGGGACTAGAGAAAAAATGGGCAACACAAAATTAAGCTCCAAACATTCCTACTTGAGATGAAGCTAGGGATTCCACTAAAGGGAGGGCAAGTCGCATGACTCATAGAAAGTTTAGAAGTCTTTTCTAAATAATCTCTTGCACTTAAATCTACTATCAAGGCCTAGAGGAAGCTCATTAAAGTTGGTCTGCCTATTCTACTAAATGGATGATGAATTGAAGCTCAAACCATGCTTGAGAGATTGATCATACTAAGATAAGGAGACAAAGCTTGATATGCCTTTCTTATTATGTTGAGAGGTATTGAGCCTTGGGTTTTAAAATATAGGGTCAACAACATTTTAAATTTCTAATCCACATCCTTCTAAAGATTGCTTACAATAATAGTTTGTACCATGTATCTAACAAGTTGTTTCCATGTGGTAGTGCCTTTCAAAGATCTAATGATCCATTTGGTAATCAAACAAATTTCTTGAGAGTGTGTATCAATTATACTCAAACCTCCTATACCCTTAGATTTTATTTAATGCAACCAAGAAATAATTGACATGCCTTTTTTGTTATCCCACTTAGACTAAAGAAAATTCCTTATCAATTTAGAAAGTTAATTGTAACAAAGTTTAGACAATAACCAACAAAAAGAATTATAAACATAACTAACAAAAGATTTGCCACTTAAATTATTCCAACCATTAAAAAAAAACAAAAAAACTATTATACAGTCCTTAAAATTTAATATGGAATATCAACGTAGTGATGTCCTAGTTTGGTGTAAGCGGAAAAAAAACAGTGCACTCATAAAGCCCCTCATACTGATGTTAATTATCTGATAAGATTGCATTAGAAAGCAATCAATGCGGTGCCGTGGTGTAGTTGGTTATCACGTCAGTCTAACACACTGAAGGTCTCCGGTTCAAGTCCGGGCGGCGCCAAAATTGAATTTGTATGGAGGTTAATTGTACTAGAAAACATTTTCGAAGTGTCCACATTCTTTACCTTTCACGATATTTCAAATAACTTGAAAGTTTTTCATTTACGCAAAAGGCACCTATTTTAAAAAAAATAATGTTAAGATGTAATATTATATATTTTAAACAAATTGTAGGATCATATTTTCTTATAAATGTCTTAGTTACTTTTATATTATGTTAGTTGCTTTTATAAAATTCATATGATCAATTGATTAACAAAAGTTATTAAAATAAGAAAGTCTTAACTAATAAGAAAGTATTTCCACAATTTTATTATTTTATTTTACATCATTTTGTATAGATGTTGTAAATGTATTGTCTTATTATTCAATTTGATTCATTTGATATATAATTGACACTTCTCATGAACATATCAAACACATTACTCTTGATCTTGTCTTACTATTCAATTTGATTCATTTGATATATTAACTAACACTTCCCATGAACTTATCACTCACATATCAATATTGATCCCTACACATTGACCATATGCATTCCAATCCATGTTTTGAACAATTTCTCTCATTGAACAATGTCACATGGCATGACTTAGTTTGCATAGTGCAACCTAGTCTAACAATACAAGTTATAGGTTTCTCACTTCCAAGACAACCTTCCCTAATTACAATCATTATCCTATTAGCCAACATGCCAAAAGTCTAGAGTTGAGCATGCATGAACATATGTGTAAGGACATATCCTAGGGAATCATACATCAAGTGTTAACACTACACATTCATAGGAAACTTGGTCACAGTCGCACTAGTCTTAGTCTTAAACTAGTCTTAGTTATATCAATTGCATCCACATTTACATCTAATCATGGTGAGCGTATAGTCTACGATTCCTCGTCCTTTTCACCTAATGAGCAATTAGTCATCTATCACGATCCATTTTTGAAGTATGACCAAAATCAACTCACAGAGTCAACTAAAAGGCTCGTCCCAAAATACCCAAATGGGTGATGCCAATTCCACATCCACCTTGTATGACTCGATAGTCAGTCATATTGAAGAATCATATTTGTAAGTAAATACCATTACAATTAAGATTCGTAATTGTGCTATTACTATTAAGCATGGTTGGGTTACAATATGAGGAACATCCTTGTCCTCTCAACAAGCCATCCAATATTTCCTAGAGAATCTTGGGATGAATCCAACACAAATATCCATCTTGGAGCTTCTTAGACCATCACCTATTTATAAGGACATATTGGATCATGCTTTAACAGAGTCACAAGTCCCTAATGATATCAACCCCAATCATATCCAAGCTTTGGTAGGTCACTTGTAATCTTCATATTAGCTTGTATTCACTCCAAATGGCATGCCTTCTATTGAACCATCCCATACCAAAGCACTCCATATAGAGGCTATTATCAATGTGTAAAGTAAAATGATACCTCATAGATGGAAAGTCTAGTTTAAATCTTTGTAAGTACAAACTTATCAAATAATTGGATTATTCTAAGGATGGCATGCAACCCCAAAATAAAATAACTATCATATCTAATGATGATGAAGAGAGAGCATCTAAAGGTATTAGTTGGCTTCCAATTTAGGTGGGTCTTGTCCTACAAAAAAACTTGTTCCATTTTTTGACCTTGAACTTCAATAAAACATCCTTCTTAGTTGCACATGGCTTCATGACATGTGGGTTGTCCCATGCACATATCATTAATATATTAAATTCCCACACAATGGTGTGGAAATCATAATTATCATAGATCCTAATCCCTTTAAATACTACAAATTTTGGAAGGTCCTTACAACAAATTGTATCTTTATGCTAGTGTTGATGCCAACATTCCTTCTCCATCATTACCATCTTCATCCTATGTTGATCCTGCCATTTTGGCATTAACATCATCCACCAATCTATCCTCCCAAATCAAGGTCAAGATTATAGATAAGGGGTGTGAGGAATATGATCTATGCAATGCCTTCCATGTGAGTCAAATACCTCTTTCACCACGGCCCTATGGAAAACCTCAACAATATATCCAAAAACATCATAAGGTCATTCAGATCGGTAAAATAAATTTTATTAAAAATTATTTCCTTGATGATGAAATCATAGATGATGATATAATTTCTTGGTTATATAGAGTTGAAGCATATGCAACGTGTTTTCTTCAAGAAACCTACCCCAAAGCACTCAGAATGTGCACAAATATGGGCTACAAAGGAAAATGATTAGGACTACATGATAAAGGTTCTCTTGAGCCACTTACAATGAAAGTTAACTATCATAGATTTATCATGGGATACATGTGGAAGAATCCTATGATTCTAATGGAATCCTTAATACTATGCTAGGAGCCTTTCATGTTGTTAATTTTTTAAAAGACAAGACTATGAAGATTCCTTCATTGATTTTTCCACCCTTTTTCATGACCTAAACATCTACACAATTACTCCCTCACTATGTACCTGTTATCATAGGCATTTGCACCTGCATGCAAAGCTGAAAAAACTCTGCAATCCCATGTAACATTGGACTAATTCCAGGTTGTGGGTACCCTATACAGAACTAGACCTCTGGATTATAGGTTGGCTTCCTATTTGATCTTCTGTTTTTACTAATGAAATTGATTGGAAAAAGGTAAGAAGGTGCTGATATGAATGCAAAACTGGAAAAATAATTAAATCTTGGTGATGCACTTAATTGGAAATCTAAACTGCAACCTAAGTCAAAAATGATTACCCAAAACTTCTACTTGCACAACTTGATCTGATAGCTTAGAAACCTAAATTCTTTATATAGAGGCTTTGATTGAATACGATTCTGAGGGAAAACACTTAGTTTTCACCACTAAACTACAAAATCAATTCCATGCACACTGTGTAACCAGTGAGCTTAAACTGAATTGCATACATATATTGATGAAAGGAGACATAAAAACTTATAGGTTTCTAAACTGAAACACAAAAAATATCAATCAAATCCCACACAATAATGATGCCTGAAGTCTTGAAGGCAAACCTTGAAAATACTGGAAATTAAAAAGAATTCTTCTGCAAATTACAAACTTAATTAACCTGTAAATTTTTTTGCATAATCTATTAAATTGTGAAAACTGAGTTACATGAAGTCTCTTTGCTGAAGGCAAAGGCAAAAAACAAGAACTAAAGGAAAAATAAGAACTTTTCCCAATATATACAATATAGGCATGCATAAAGCAACCAAAAGGTGGAACTAAATGAGAACTAAAGTCAAAATATCTCCACAATATGCTCTCATGAGCAAAAGAGAAAATCCTCATAAAAATGGCCCAAAATTGAAGCAAACTGAACTCCGTGTCTAGAAAACTCCACCTCTCCATGCACATGATCAAGATATTTCATGAACTAAAGTAGATCTGGAAGAAAACTCCACCAAAATTGAAAAATCACTCCATTTACTCCTTGCATGATCAGATAACTAAAAAAAACCTCAAACTCCACTTTGTGCATGGGCGATTGTTTTTGTATTTTCCCCTTTTTGACAAGTCCATTTCAATAATATTTAAAAACAATTAAAGTTGTTTTTAAACAATTGAAAGGCATTAAATTAAACAAGGGAAAAATACTAAATTATATGCATGCAATAGACATAATTCATTATAACTCCCGAACTCCTACATGCACCCACACTTAGCATCATTTATCAAAACACCTCATGGCTTCCATGCACATCACTAGCTTCCTTTTTTTTTTTTTTTTGACTTAGAAATCAGACCTCGGCATAATAATTCGAAATGATTTTATCAAAAAGATAGTGAAAAAATTCCACCATTGGATTAGGGTTGTGAGTAAAAGCAAGTGAAACCCAAATCATAACTTTATTTTTCACTTTGCATTTTTTGAGTTCCAACTGCTGTGTCACCATGTTGCTGGGGTTTAAGCTTGAGCCTGTGAATCCTATGTCATTTTTGATGACTTTCTCTTAGATTCTAAAGGAGAAAAACGCAGGGGTGAGTTTACTTCATGGAAATATTGATTATCGACCTCCATTTTGAGTGCATTTAGTCTTCTTGGCCGCAACCATACATTATTTTCTAATGCATTCTTTTATACTGTTGATAACTTATGTTGATACTGGCCGCCACTGGAGAACTTCTGAAGGATTTCCTTCACTGTGTTTGAAGGCATTTTCTTCTATTAGAATCCAACTGAGAGCTCAGGTAAGCCTTTTCCATCTAAATCTCACGTTCATTCTTGCTTCTTACTGATGAAATGCTTGATTCAAGCAAGACAATGAAGGGGTATAATTGCTTATTTTCTACATTATGGGTTTTGTCATTTATTGAACGATCTTGAGGCTTCTCTACTTTATGTATATATGCAAAACTTTTATGAAATCCTTGATAGTTTAGCTGCTCTGTAAAAATGGGTTCAAAATCCCTCATAGGCCGCAACTCCTTCATATCTTCCATTTTGAAACAAAGCCTCCTTTGCATGGCCGTGAGTTTATTGTATATTTCTGGGTCTGAAAAAGAGAAGATCATCTCTATTGCCATCCTCTGTATGTTATTTTCACTTTCTAGTTGTAACACATTAACCTCATCCTCGAAATCATTCCTGTCTGATAAAGGTAACTATAGCAACATCTTTATGATGGTTGACCTTTATATGTATTTCCTTTTTCTAACTTTTAAAGACCTCATAAAGGCATTAACTCTATCAACAGATGGTTTTGACCTGTCCTGAATTCTTGGAGGACTGCTCTACGACCCTACCATGGTGTTCTTTTCTCACTGCCATTGACTGTATATAAATACAAGGATTTCCCTAAGAGTCTTTATGGTGCAACTCACTGTTTATGTCCTGGATAGTGCTTTGAATCTCTAAGTTGGCAATGTGCTTGTACTGGGACTTAGCATTAGATCTCAAAAATGATGTTTCTTGTATTCCATCTCCTAGCTATGCAACTTTATTTCAGCATGAGCTTCTATTCTTAACAGTCTTTTGTACTTTGCTTGGTAATATTCATTTTATTTCTTTGTCTAATGAATATCTATGTATCATGCCTTTGACCCGATGACTTCCAATAAACCTCCTTTTTGGTCTTAAGTATGACTGTCATACTTTTAATGCTACCTTTTATCTTTGTGAAATAAACAATAAAAAATGTTTGTTGTATTGAAACCATAATGAAGCCTTTGTTGTGTTTGCATATTATTTGTGGAATATAATGTTATCCCATTTCACTTTTATCAGCTTTGTAGCAGCAATCTCTATACATTTGACTTGACAAGAGATTATTAAGATGTACTATGACATATAATGTGCCTTGTCTTTTCAAAATTTCATTATGATATGCATCTCTACAACCTATATTTTAGATAAAGCTTTGAATATTATGATTGCTCCTTGTATGTATTGCCTTTCTTGCATCATTGTGGAATTGACTTGGGAGAATATCATAATGTTTCCTTTATTTACCTATCAACATGGTGACTGTTTGATTTAATCATTTGTGATGTCTTGCACACCTGTAACTCACTGTGTTATCAACACTTTCTTTGACCAAGTGCCCTTAAGTTATGCATTCATGCCTTATAGTCCTTGCTTTGATCTACTGCCCCATAGCATAGTTGCAACATGCTAACATGATGATCACCCTTGAACCTTTGAAAGATGCATTCGCATGCCTGTAATCATCATTTATGACCATGATTTACTACTAATGGCAGATTGATTTTAGAAAAACCTTAATTTGCATCATCTCCTTACATTGGGTTTGCACTTGATCATGGTTATTATTTCATTATTGATAATAGCTTATGCAATGAATAATTTGTAACTATTCTTGATATGATGCTTAATGCTTAGATGCTCAGTTTTCCCTTCAGTGTAAAGGGTGCTCCATATTCTCATGTAAATGCAAATGTTGGATTGAAGCTAAAGCTAAGACATTATGTGCAATTGATCATGCTCCTTCAAACATGCTTTTTTTTTGTTCCCTTCAAATGATGAAAAAAAGGTGACTTGCTTAATTTGTTATCATCAAGTTGAAATAAAGCTACTTTATGAATCTCTTCTTGGTTATAGCAGCTTCTCTTAATGACGTTTTTGATATTGATGACTCTCATGTGTAATTAGAGAGTGTCCTCTTGATATGTCGTGCTCAACCCTTGTGGGAGCCCGTTCTGCTCCACATATTTGATGATAAATGATCACAAACATAATGAACATGTTCCTACATAATGAACAAACATGTTAGCAAAAATAATTGAAATTGAAAGCTTCCATTGAATTTTATGCCTTTTGAACATATGCCTTCCTGCTTGATTTAGTCTTTTGATGAATGCCTAATTGAATTTGTATTACATCTTTGTTGGTAATGTAGGCATGAGGTAGGATGTGAATAATCATTGCTCTAACACCCCCTTTTACAATCTTGTAGATGCATTTGGAGCTCGGAGCTGCTGCAACCTGGAGACACTATAACTGAAGACATCGAATGTGACAACGACTCGTCATTCTAGGCAATGGCTAATCATCTTCTCTCTTATTCCTATATCATCTTTAGTTGTGTTGTGCACATTTCCTTTTTGTATTCATTATTTGATTTTGAAAATAAAATTAGGCTACTCCCACGACTTGTGTGGGACTTTGGTTTGTACAATATGAATAAAACAACAAACATTATGCAATTTCATGATTTTTCTTTTACAATTAGTTGCATAATAATATTGAAAATTCAAGAGTAATTAGATTTGTTTTAGCAATGAAAACTTAGTAGAAAAAATTTGTAACCACTTGTGTACCTTTGAATATTCAATGCAAATCATCTCTACTTGTTTTGAGTTGTAGTTAAAAATAGTTAACAATTTGGCGACCTTTGCGAAGTGTTTGCCTGCTAAAAACCATAGACCAGTAGCCTTGTATACCCATTGGGCATGGAGTTCATTTTTGTCCTGCCTTGACTCATATTAACTTGTAACTCAACTGCACACCACACAAATTGAAAGAAACTACTGAAACTCTGTTTAAGACAAAGTCAGAAAACCCCGTGCAACAATTGTATTTATTGAAAGCAAAACAATACTAAAATGAAAATGTTCCATGGGGCACTTATTGAAAGCAAAACTAAAACTAAAACTACACTACTATGTACAATTGCAAGCTTTGATGCTTGATAGCACTTTTTGAGATGAATCCCATTGATGGGGATTGGCAACACCTCTCCATCTAGCCTTGAGAGTTGGAAAGCGTTATGTTCTTTATTTTTTGTGATAATGTAGGTGCCATCCCACATGGCATCAAACTTGGTATGTTTATTGGATTTTCTCTCTAACTCATCCCATTTGAAGACTAAATCACCCTCATTGAAGACTCTTGCTATTGCTTTCCCGTCAAACATTTTCTTCATCTAAGAATGATGGATTTGGAGCTTCCTGAAAGCTTCTTTTTTGGTTTCTTCCAACTTTGTCAATTGAGCAAGCTTGACTTGCATTGGCTGCTCCTCAAGTAACTCTAGTTCTTTTATGTAACTCAAAGTTGGTAACTCTATTGAAATATGCAACTTGGCCTCTTTTCCGTAAACCAAAACATATGGTGAAAATCCTGTTGATCGTTTTGGTGTAACTCTATCAACCCAAAGGGCTAGTTTAAGTTTTTCATGCCAAGACCTATGATTATCTTCAATAGTCTTTTTTTATGATCTTAATCAGATTCTTATTTGTTGATTCAGCATGTCCATTACCCTGGGGGTAATAATTGGATGAAGTATTTAGATAAATGTTATTCTTTACTGACCAATCTGAAACTCTCAAACCGATAAAGGCTAATGCATTATAAAAAATAATTGAATGAGGTATACCAAACCTAGAAACTAATTCCTGATAAAAATTCAAAACAAATGTTTCATTTGCATCTTTCAAAGAAACTGCTTCAGTCCATTTTGTAAAGTAATTTGATGCTGTAAGAATCCATTTGTGACCTGCACTTGACGGTGGGTTAATCAAACTGATGAAGTCAAGTCCCCACTTCCCAAATGGTTGTTCAACTTGAATTGGATTTAGGGGCAGGGCTGCAAGCTTCTATTTTCTTGCAAACAATGAACATTTACTACACTTTCTCACATAGGCATGAGCATCCTTGAAAAGATCTAGCCAATAATATCCTGCTCTCATTATTTTTAAGGTTGTAGTACGTGGTGCAAAGTGACCTCCAGTAGGTCCATCATGGAATTCCTCTAGAATTATTTCAATCTGATTTGGGTAAACACATCTGAGGAATACTCCATTAAAGTCCTTTTTATAGAGAACACCACCTATTTTTGCATATGGAATTGCTTGTAATCTGTAATATCTTCATTTTGATTTGTTGATGCCTTCTAGATAATCCTCGGTATGCAAGTAATGAATCATTTTGATGGATCCAATTAGCTAAAGTAGCTGTAACAACAGGTTCTTCTTCAAAATTTAGAATTGTAGTGACTTCTTCACTATTGTTCTCTTTATTTTCTGCAAGCTTCTCGCACAGACCCTTACCTCTAACAAGCTTGGTAACCTTTATGTTGATTTTGTATTCCATGACTTTGGTTATCCAACTTGCTCTCTTGTTGTTAATATCCTTACTTATCATAAATTCTTTGATTGTTGGGTGAGCTACCAGCAAATCTATTTTGTTATTAAACAAAATATGTCTGAAATTCTTGAGACTTCTCACTATAGCAAGCACATTCTTCTCAACAAATGAATACCTCGTTTCATAATCATGCAAGACTTGACTAAAAAATGTAATGGGTTGTTCAAGTCCTTGATCATTCTGCTGGCATAACATGGAAAAAATTGTGTCGACACTACCAAACACATACAATATAAAATCTTTATCAAAGTTTGGATTTACCCTCTTTTGACCAACTGAACTACATGTTATTTTTTAACATGGTTGTGAGAGGTTGCAGCAATGCTGCAATGTTAGGAATAAATCTCCTAACAAAGTTTATTCTGCCTAAGAAACTCTTCAAACCTTTTTTGTGAGCAAGAAGTGGCAATGCCAGAATGACTGTAATTCGTTATGGGTCAATAGAAATACCATCTTTAGAAATAATATAACCCAAAAGTTTACCTTCCTGAACATCAAAAATGCTTTTCTTCAGATTCAAAGAAATTCCATACTCTTTGCATCTCTCAAAGATCTGTCTAATATGATCAAAATGCTCATTAGCATTTCATGAGAAAACAGTGATGTCATCCAAATAAACAAGAAAAAACTTGTTTATCAAACCTTGGAGAGCCATATCCATTGCTCTCTGAAAGGTTTCCCCCACATTTGACAATCAAAACAATATTTTTCTGTAAGCCATAGTACCCCACTTGGTGGTAAAGGTTGTCTTATACTGGTCTTCCTCTTTAACCAATAGTTGGTTATAACTTGAATATCCATCCAACAATGAGAACCTTTATGATCCTGAAACAACTTGCAGTATTTGCTCCATTGAAGGTAGCAGATAGTGATCTTTGAGTGAAGCTCTGTTTAGATCACAAAAATCAAAGCACAACCTTATCTCTCCATTCTTCTTTCTGACAGGGACCAGGTTTGAAACCCAAGAGGTGTGCTTGATTGGAAAAATGATACTACCTTCAATCAACTTGTTCAATTATGTCTTCATCAGATGTTCTAACTTTGCATTTAGGGGCCTCTACTTCTATCTTACTAGTTTCACATTGGGTTGCAACTCAATGGTATGTTGAGATAACTCAGGGTTGAAACCCTTTAGATCTCCATATTCCAAGCGAAAATGTCACATAATTCTTGGCAAAGCAAGTCAAAGGCTTGTTGTTCTTCCTTTGTACAATTTTTTCCAAGCTTGAGGAGCTTGTCTTTGAATATCTCAATTGGTTCGTAGTGCTCCTACTTCACTGTGATACTAGATTTATCTCCTCTAACCTAATCATCAGTGTTGAAGATGGATTCAAGGGTAACCAGTGCCTTAGGCAGCTTGTTAGACCTTAGTTGCATGATTTGATCACCATATTGTTGATCAAAATTTTGTTGGTTTCCACCAGAAAACTCTGCTTCTTCCATTAGAAAGTGAATTATCTACTCATCACTATAAAAAATCTGCCAACTCACATTATTATCAGGTATCGATTGTCTAACAACTACTTTCATATATTGTTGCACCTCCACATTGTGGATTTTTGTTGGAATGTCAAAGTGTGATCCTAAGGCAACAAGTTTATTAGCTTGCTTATTCTAATTTCTTAGTACTGATAGCAGATTAAATGTACCAAACTCCTCAATTAAGTTCCAAACTCGGTGTTAATATAATTTCAGCAAATCAATTTTTGTTAAATTCAAATTTCTAACTTGATTTTCTATTAATTCAGAATCACCAAATACCTATAAGCACTTAATTTTTCTTTTCTTGGCCCATTCTAAACCATGTATTAATGCTTCATACTCAACAACATTATTAGAACAAATGAAAGCAAATCTGAAAGTTGAGTAGTACCTATCTCCTTGAGGTGAAACAAGCATTGCTCCTCCACCAACACCTATCTTACTCCTCAAACCATCAAAAAATAGCTTCCAAAGCTGATTATCTTGTTGTTTTGACCATTTTTTACTTTTAACCAGATTTGGAATAGTTAAATCAGGCTCTTGAATCATGTAAACACCCAAACCTACTTCATCCATGAGACTGAATGGATAAATCTCATGATTCTCGACAACCCACTCATCTAAATTTATATCGGGTATGCCCTCTATAGGTACAGTGGGGTCGAGAGTCATGGGTTGATCCACCTGATCATGGAAAACTAAGTTTGCATTTATGGGATTTGCAACATAAGGCTCAATATGATCTTTAGCCTATGGTTCTGATTTAACAGTGACTCTAGTACCATATCTGGTTTTGAAGAACATGTGTGACCAGTCTAATGATAGATAACCACCTAATTTTGCAGTAAAATATTTAGACATGAAAATGGAAAAATAAAGTGGGAGATCTATAATGTAGATGTCTTGTGGAATTGAAAAGTTTGGACAAGCATGCAGAGTGAGAGGTAGACCCTTAATAACTCGTACAGACTTAATTTTTGTGCCATCTAGTTGAACTACCCCTTTTGATAATGGTTCATATTCAAGTCCTAACTTATCTACCAGCTGTTTAGGCATAATTGAGTTGCTTGCTCTTGAATCTATCATGCAATTATGCACTATGTTATCATCAATAATTAGACTAATATAAAAGGGTGGTGGTTTTACCTCTTGAGTTGGTTGCTCCTTCTTGTGGTCTGAACTGTTTGCAAGAACTCTTGGCTGATTCTTAATAGACTCATTAGAAATGGATATCTTATGTAGAGCCTCTTGTAGGCTTTCTTTCTACCCAGGAAGATGCAAAGCATCTAACATGGTCATGGTGACAATGGCCTTCTTCATATGATCAACGATATTGAAAGTCAAGGAACTAACCTTGTGTTGTACTTTCAAAAAAGCAGGTTCCTTCTGCACTTGAAATGGCTAAGCTCTCAGTTGTTCCTTAGCAATTTTAGCTTGTTTATGTTTCTCTTCAACAGGTTCAAGTTGTCCTCTTGGTAGAATTTGAACATTGTGCAAAGAAGAGGGTCGTAGCTACTCTTTTTGAGTTGCAAAAGTCTGATTTTTCTATGGAACAACTTGTTGTTCATCTTTACTTTCCCGTTGTGTTTCCTTATCAGCTTATTGTCTCAGGTCAATTTATCTTTTCTTGGACCCCGTATTTGCTACAATAGAAGTAGCTGATTGATTTTTTCCTTGTATCTGATTTACTCCGCAAAACTCATTCTCTTGCTAGTTCATCATGGCAACATCTTCATTATTTTGTTGCATTTGATCATTCTACTGATCATTATTTTCTTTGGCTATATTTTCCACAGCAACATAATTTCTCTGTACCATCAGTGCTTGATTAATTAATCCATTCGTGCACGTGGCCTAATTGTGAGGCCGATTACATGGATAACACCATACATAATCTTGTGCCAAATTATTTTGCATAGGTACAAGTTCTTTTGAAGAGCTGACATTATTCTAATTGTATGGTGGCCTGGGATTGAAATTCCTTCATTGTCCTTGGTTATCTGCCTAGTAAGGTGGTCTGTTAGGCTAGAAGGGTGCTTGGTAAGGCCTGAAATTCTGATCTTGTTGCCTCTTAAGACTCACTAAGTCATTACTAACTATCAACAATAACTTTGCCATCTCCTGCTGAGTACCCCTAAGCTCTTGAAAATATAATTGTGCTGGAAAAGGATTATTCTGAACAACTGGTTGATAGCCAAAGGTTGGTTCAACTAGAAGTGGGGCAATAGGAGGTATATGAATGGGCATCAAAAGATGAATATCTGGAAAAATCAGCATATGAGGCCTTGATGCAATTTTACCAACCTATATAAAGTTTTTTTCTACTCTAATAATAATATCATATGCTACTGGTAACGTTAATCCACCCATTAATTGTATCATTAAAGAAATATCACTATTTAAGGCTCTAAGATAATAAAGAAAAACATGATCATGTGTCAGACTTACTGTTGTTGGAATTCTATTCCAGGTCTTTTGAAATATGAAATTAAAGTCAGACATCTGCTCTTGTGGGGCTCTTTTGATAGTCATCATTTGCTCCACCAAAGAAAGATTATCTAACTTGTCTAAAAACTGCTTTCTTAACTTATCCCCCATATCGTCCCATGTTGCAACTGAATTTATTGGTAAGCCATGGAACCACTAAAGCACTTTTCCTTTGAATGAAGCCACCAACAACCTCAATGCCACATTCTCTTGAGTCACGTGATGAACTCCATAAAGTGAAGCTACGTCTCTGATATGTTCGATTGGCATAGTCTGCTCTTCACCAGTAAAAAAGGGTAGAATTTTGAGTGCAACAATTGGTATATCATCATGTTGAGCCAAATTCAATAGGTTTCCCCCATTAAATGGTACAAATGCATGCACTATGGCCATTGGAGCTACTGGTATTCTAATATTCACAGCTTGCAAAGTTCGTACAGGATGTACCAGAAACACTGGAACTGAAAGTGTAGCGAAACTCAATGAACCTCTTGAAGGAAAAACTAAAATTCTAAAACTTGGTGAAGTTGAATGTGAACCTGGCTACCTTGTTGACAGTCTACCTCTCCTTCTTAGTGAAGATACTAATGATTCTGTTCTAAAAAAAAGAGAAATTGATTTGTTTCTCGAAGGCCTACTAGGTGTTCTCTTGGTTGTCCTTCCTCTTCTCTTTGGTGAAGACAGTTGTAAGTATTCAAATGAAGAAGAACTTCTTCTTGTTTGAACATTTCTCATAGGCTACTTTCACTTGATCTGCTTGAATATTGAGAATAGAGTCACCAGGTATATGAGACTTTAACATCTGAAAGGCTGAAGTACTACTATATATACCTGAAAAGCAACTTAAAACTATTGGATTCTTACTTTGAATTGTGATTCAGAGTCCCACCGGGCATGCCAAAATTGTTATCACAGGGATTCGCACCCACATGCAAAGCTAAAAAAGCTTTGCAATCCCATGTAACATTGGACTAATTCCAGGTTGTGGGTACCCTATACAGAACTAGACCTCCAGATTCTAGGTTGGCGTCCTATTTGATCTTCTATTTTTACTAATGAAACTCGCTGGGAAATGGTAAGAAGGTGTTGATATGAATGTAAAACTGGAAAAATAATTAAATCTTGGTGATGCACCTAATTGAAAATCTAAACTGCGACCTAATTCACAAATGATTACCTAACACTTCTACTTGCACAACCTGGTTTGATAGCTTAATCACAAAAAAGTTTTATACAAAGGCTTTGATCGAATACAATTTTGAGGGAAAACACTTAGTTTTCATGACCTAACTGCAAAGTCAATTCCATGCATAGTGTGTAACCGGTGAGCTTAAACTAAATAGCATACATATATTGATGAAAGGAGACAAAAAAACTTAAAGGTTTATGAACTGAAACACAATAAATATCAATCAAATACCACACAATAATGATGCCTGAAGTCTTGAAGGAAAAACTTAAAAATAACGGAAATTAAAATGAATTCTTCTGCAAATTACAAACTTAATTAACTTGTAAAAACTATTGCATAATCAAGTAAATTATGAAAACTGAGTTACATGAAGTCTCTTTGCTGAAGGCAAAGGCAGAAAAGAAGAACTAAAGGAAAAAGAAAAACTTTTCCCAATATATACAATATAGGCATGCATAAAGCATCCAAAAGGTGGAATTGAATGAGAAATGAAGTCAAAATATCTCCACAATATTCTCTCACGAGAAAAAGAGAAAATCCTCGTAAAAATGGCCCAAAATTGAAGCAAATTGAACTCTGTGTCTAGAAAACTCCACCTCTCCATGCACATGATCAAGATATCTTGTGAACTGAAGTAGAACTGGAAGAAAAATCCACCAAAACTGAAAAATGACTCCATTTACTCCTTGCATGATCGGATAACTAAAAAAAACCTCAAAATCCACTTTGTGCATGGGCGAATTTTTTTTAGTATTTTTCCCTTTTTGACAAGTCCATTTCAATAATATTTAAAAACAATTAAAGTTGTTTTTAAATAATTAAAAGACATTAAATTAAACAAGGGAAAAATACTAAATTCTATGCATGCAATAGATGTAATTCATTATAACTCCCAAACTCCTCCATGCACACACACTTAGCATCATTTATCAAAACACCTCACGAATTCCATGCACATCACTAGGTTCCTTTTTTTTTTTGACTTAGTCAGACCTTGGCATAATAATTTGAAATGATTTTATTAAAAAGACAGTGGAAAAATTCCACCATCGGACTAGGGTGTACAAGCAAGTGAAACCCTAATCATAACTTTATTTTTCACTTTGCATTTTTTGAGTTCCAACTGTTGCACCGCCATGCTACTCGGGTTTGAGCTCGAGCTTGAGCTCGAGCTTGTGAATCCTATGTCATTTTTGATGACTTTCTCTAAGATTTTAAAGGAGAAAAATGCAGAGGTGAGTTTACTTCATGACAATATTGATTATCGACCTCCATTCTGAGTGCATTTAATCTTCTCGGTCGCAACCATACATTAATTTTTAATGCATTCTTGTATACTGTTGATAACTTATGTTGATATTGGCCACCACTGGAGAACTTCTGAAGGATTTCCTTCACTGTGTTTGAAGGAATTTTCTTCTATTAGAATCCAACTGAGAGCTCTGGTAAGCCTTTTCCATCTAAATATCATGTTCATTCTTGCTTCTTACTAATGAAATGCTTGATTCGAGCAAGACAATGAAGGGGTATAATTGCTTATTTTCTACATTATGGGTTTTGTCATTTATTGAACGATCTTGAGGCTTCTCTTCTTTATGTATATATGTGAAAATTTTATGAAATCCTTGATGGTTTAGCTGCTTTGTAAAAACGGGTTCAAAACCCTTGATAGGCTATGGCTCCTTCATATCTTCCATTTTGAAACAAAGCCTCCTTTGTATGGCCACAAGCTTATTGTATATTTCTGGGTCTGAAAAAGAGAAGACCATCTCTATTGCCATCCTCTGTACTTTATTTTCACTTTTTGGTTGTAAACACATTAACCTCATCCTCGAAAGCATTCTTGCCCGATAAAGGGAACGATAGCAATACCTTTACAATGGTTGACCTTTAGATGCATTTCCTTTTTCTAACTTTTAAAGACCTCATAAAGCCATTAAATCTGTCAATAGATGGTTTTGACCTGTCATGAATGCTTGGAGGACTGCTCTATGACCCTACCATGGTGTTCTTTTCTCACTGCCATTGACTATATATAAATACAAGGATTTCCCTAAGAGTCTTTATGGTGCAACTCACTGTTTATGTCTCGGATAGTGCTTTGAATCTCTAAGTTGGCAATGTGCCTGTACTGGGACTTAGCATTAGATCTCAAAAATGATGTTGCTTGTATTCCATCTCTCAAATATGCAACTTTATTTCACCATGATCTTCTATTCTTAATAGAGTCTTTTGTACTTTGCTTGGTAATATTCATTTTATTTCTCTATCTGATGAATATCTATGTATCATGCCTTTGACCCAATGACTTCCATTAAACCTCCTTTTCGGTCTTAAGTATGGATGCCATAATTTTAATGCTGCCTTTTATCTTTGTGAAAGAAACAATAAAAAACCTTTGGTGTACTGAAACCATAATGAAGCCTTTGTTGTGTTTGCATCTTATTTGTGGAATATAATGTTGTCCCATTTCACTTTTATCAACTTTGTAGCAGTATTCTCTATGCATTTGACTTGACAGGAGATTCTTAAGATGTACTATGACATATAATGTGCCTTGTCTTTGCAAAATTTCATTATGATATGCATCTCTACAACCTATCTTTTAGATAGAGCTGTGAACTATTATGATTGCTCCTTGGATGTATTGCCTTTCTTGCATCATTGTGGCATTAACGTGGGCAAATATCATAATGTTGCCTTTATTTGCCTGTGAACATGGTGACTGTTTGATTTAATCATTTGTGATGTCATGCACACCTATAGCTCACTATGTTATCAATACTTGCTTTGACCAAGTTCCCTTCAATTATTCATTCATGCCTTACAATCCTTGCTTTGATCTACTGCCCCATAGCATATTGGTAGCATGCTAACATGATGATCACCCTTGAACATTTGAAAGATGCATTCTCATTCTTGTCATCATCATTTATGACCATGATTTACTACTGATGGCAGATTGATTTTAGAAACACCTTAATTTGCATCATCTCCTTACATTGGGTCTACACTTGATCATGGTTACTATTTCATTATTGATGATAGCTTATGCAATGAATAATTGGTAACTATTCTTGATATGATGCTTAATGCTTAGATGCTCAATTTTCCCTTCAGTGTAAAGGGTGCTCCATATTCTCATGTAAATGCAAATGTTGGATTGAAGCTGAAGCTGAGACATTATGTGCAATTGATCATGCTCCTTCAAACATGCTTTTTTTTTTGTTCCCTTCAAATGATGAAAAAAAGATGACTTGCTCAATCTATTATTATTAAGTTGAAATAAAGCTGCTTTATGAATCTCTTCTTGGTTACAACAACTTCTCTTAGTGACTATTTTGATATTGATGAATCTCATGTGTAATTAGAGAGTGTCCTCCTGATATGTCATGCTCAAACCTTTTGGGAGCCCGTTTTGCTCCACATATCTCATGATAAATGATCACAAACATAATGAACTTATTCCTGCATAGTGAACAAACATGTTAGAAAAAATAATTGAAGCTGAAAGCTTCCATTGAACTTTATGCCTTCTAAACATATGCCTTCTTGCTCTATTGGTAATGTAGGCATGAGGTAGGACGTGATTCATCATTTCTCTAACACCCCCTTTTACAATCTTGCAGATGCATTTGGAGCTTGAAGTTGCTGCAACCTAGAGACATGACAACTGAAGACATTGAATGTGACAATGATTCGTCATTCCAGACAATGACGAATCACCTTCTCTCTTATTCATATATCATCTTTAGTTGTGTTGTGCACATTTCCTTTTTGTATTCATTATTTGATTATGAAAATAAAATTAGGCTACTCCCACGGCTTGTGTGGGACTTTGGTTTGTACAATATGAATAAAACAACAAACATTATGCAATTTCATGATTTTTCTATTACAATTAGTTGCATAATAATACTAAAAATTCAAGAGTAATCAGATTTGTTTCAGCAATTAATACTTAGTAGAAAAAAATTGTAACCACTTGTGTACCTTTGAATACTAAATGCAAATGAGCTCTACCTATTTTGAGTTGTAGTTAAAAATAGGTAACAGTACCTTTCACTCTTCCATCCATAACTCACTGCTTGGGACCAACAAGTTCACGTGTCTTTAGAAATAATTGAAAATGAGAAAGTTATAAATTAATTTCTAAGAATCCATGAGTATATTCTATATAGTGACTATAAATGGGGTTTCAACATAGAATTAGATCTACAACATCTTATTTCAGGGAATAAGATGAGTTCCTTAGTCCAAAAATCCTAAAAAAATATAAAAATATAAAAGAAAAAAAAATAGAAAAAAAATACCAAATCCTCAATTGAAAACCTCTATGAGGCATCAATAAATGAGGAACTCAACCTTCACTTGAAATATTAATAGTGGCATGATTAGTCAAATATTCTTGGTCAAGGAATCATAGGAGGTCAATTTGTGAATGAACATTGATCCCAAAATCACATGTAGTGCAACCAGGATATTAGTAGAACTAGAAAATAACATAAATATCCTCAAGAGGGTTGCACACAAAATTTCTTGGTCTTATGAAAATATACAAGGTCTATACCTTTCACTTGTACACCGTATAGTGGTGTATCCAAATGCTAAATTAGTCAACAAAAAACTTCATAAGATGCATCCACAAGGAGCTATACTAGTCAAAGAACTTAAGAAACTATTAAAGGTTGGTTTTCTACCACCTATTGATTATCTATAATGGATCCCTAACATTATTCCTATAATAAAGAAAACAAAAGGGATCAATGCATATAAATTTTTTATGGAACTAAACAAGGCATGTCCTAGGGATGATGTTCCATTGCCAAATATAAATATCATTGTTGACCTTATGCCAAGGCATGAAATGTTGTCCCTTACGAATATATTTTTAGGATATAGTTATATTTGGATTTTCCTTGAAGATTAGCACAAAATATATCCCTAAATAATCCTTTTGGTACCTTCTATTATCAACGAGTAATGATATTCATCATCCATGATATGTTGCACATATCATAAAAGACTATGTAGATTCCTCTTAGCTAATTTAAAAACAAGGAAATATCACCAAAAATTATTGAGTGATTATTTGAATACTTAAGTGAATAAAAGATATAAATCAATCCTAAGAAATATGTCTTTGGAGCCACATCTAGATTTTCTTTTTGATGAATAGGTATTTGCATTATCATTTATAAAAAAATATTTCACATATTCACAAAAAAGGGTGCGTGGATATGACATCACACCCCAATAGTGCAAATGGGGTTAACATCTAGAAAAATCTAGGCTTCATTGTCTCTAGATGAATCATTTAAGTTCATCCCACCATATCCATTACCATCTTAGAGATGCCACTACAAACTCTCAAGAAATTGCATAGTTTTAGAGGAAACTTCAGGCCACCTGAGGGTTCATTACATAGTTAGCAAACAAGTGTCAACTATTCTCTCATCTCTTCAAGAAAATATTGCTTTCCACTAGGATAATTCTTGTCAGCAAGCTTTTGATAAGATAAAATAATATCTTGTATCACCTCTAGTCCTTATGACACCCATTCAAGGAAAACCATTATTATTGTGCATTTCAACCACACTAGTCAGCTTGGGGGAACTTATCTCACAATATGACTATTAAGGTCATGAAAGAATGATTTACTATTGCAGTGTGCATGATTTTTGAGCCTAATAGAGTAAATTAAAGAAATATTAACCTACTCTACTCAAAACACAAACAACACTCAAATTAAGTGTAAGGGCTAGAAAACATTGATAAAAACATAAATGATATTACCAAAACTAACCCTTGTTACATCATGGAATGGTGGTTGTGCTAATGTATGGTTGGATGTGAGTGTCTATGGTAGTATCATAATGTTGCATTCAAGTTCATATCTTAAAAATGGATAGGATGGCCTCCAATTTATAGAATTTGGGAGAATTCTCTCATCTCTTGAAGAAAATATTGCTTTCCACTAGGATAATTCTTGTCAACAAGCTTTTGATAAGATAAAATAATATATTGTATCACCTTTAGTCATTATGAGACCCATTTAGGGAAAACCATTGTTATTGTAAATTTCAACCACATTAGTCACCTTGGGGGGACTTGTCTCACAATATGACTATGAAGGTCATGAAAGGGTGATTTACTATTGTGTGCATGATTTTTGAGCCTAATAGAGTAAATTAAAGAAATATCAACCTACTCTACTAAAAAAAAACAACACCCAAATTAGGTGTAAGGGATAGAAAACATTGATAGAAACATAAATGATATTACTAAAACTAACCCTTGTTACATTGTGGAATGGTGGTTGTTCTCATGTATATGGTTGGATGTAAGTGTCTATGCTAGTAGCATAAGGTTGCATTCAAGTTTATATCTTACAAATGGAGAGGATGACATCCAATTTATAGAATTTGGGAGAATTCTCTCATCTCTTGAAGAAAATATTGCTTTCCACTAGGATAATTTTTGTCAACAAGCTTTTGATAAGATAAAATAATATCTTGTATCACCTCTAGTCCTTATGGAACCTATTCAAGGAAAACCATTATTATTGTACATTCCAACCACATTAGTCACCTTGGGAGAAATTATCTCACAATATGACTACGAAGGTCATGAAAGGGTAATTTACTATTGTGTGCATGATTTTTGAGCCTAATAGAGTAAATTAAAGAAATATCAACCTACTCTACTCAAAACACAAAGAACACTCAAATTAAGTGTAAGGGCTAGAAAAATTTGATAAAAACATAAATGATATTACTAAAACTAACCCTTGTTACATCGTGGAATGGTGGTTGTGCTCATGTATGGTTGGATGTGAGTGTCTATGCTAGTAGCATAAGGTTCCATTCAAGTTCATATCTAAAAAATGGATAGGATGACCTCCAATTTATAGAATTTGGGAGAATTCAATGGATAGATATATGAGATTAATGACTCATTTGATTGAGATTCATGGAGACATAAGAGGATGAAAAGTGTTCTCATGTGGTTAGAGGAGATGGAGGGAGAGGGATTAAGGGGAGAATCAATGGTGTAGATTCTCCTTGAGAAGATTGGATGGACAAGATGACAAGGGTACTTGGGAGTATCCTTGAGGGATAGGAAAGGACTTGACCCATATGACATGGTACCAAATCCATGTCACATGTACAAAGGCCCATGCCAAAAGGCCATGCCTATGTACACATGTGGGATGTGCATGATTTGAGGGGATGGTTTGACCAATATTAGGTTGTGTAGGTGGGTAATTAGGGGATTAAGTGGATTAGCCCACTTAATGGAATGTGTAGAAAATAGTGAATTAAATAAATATTTTATTTATTTGATTTTTGGGAAGGGGATAAGGGACTTAGGTAAAGAAATAATTGGATTTATATTCCTATGGTGGACTATATGAGGAAAACCATTTAATGATTTAGGCTAGAAATAGGGTGCAAGTGAATAGTGATTTTATTAATTAAATAATAAAATATTATTTAATTAATAAAATAATAAAATATTATTTAATTAATAATGGATGAAAATGGGATAAGTAATTGAATATTTAAGGTTATATTCAATCAATTATAGAATAAACAATTGGGTAATGACGATGTGTCAATTTTAGGTGTCTACAACTATATCAATAGGACATTAGTGAGCTATTAGATTCACTATATAGTAGTGGATTGTGCATGTTTAGATATTATGTTTAGTTACCAAAAATTATGGAAATACATGCTAAGTCATAAAATAAAGCTCATCTCTACAATTGACCCACTAAAATTCCTTTTATCCAAAGCATCTTTCACATGCCATATGAAAAATGGATCATGTTGCTTAGTGATTTTGACATAGAATATATGAAAAGAAGGATAAATAAAAAGATAAATCATGGTAAATTAACTAGAAGAAGCACTATTAATAGACAATAATCCTTTAGTCATAGACTTTCCTGATGAATCTATCTTCACTCTAGATGATTTAGTATCCTATAAATTATATATTTATAGTTCTTATAAACATAAAGGATTGGGTGTAGGAATGTTATTTGTCAATCCTCAAGAGGATTTTATCCTCAAAGCATTCAAATTGTGTTTCTTGTGTATAAAAAATATAGTAGAATATGAGGCTTTAATCAAATGTCTCACAATAGAAATATGGTGAAACATCCAAAATCTCCTAGCTTATGGAGATTCAAAGCTCATTATCAACCAAGTCAATAATGGATATCAAACCAAATATGATAAGCTAATTCCCTAAAAATAGATTTTAGATAATTTTAAATAATATTTCACCTCCATTTAGTTTGAACGAGTACCTAGATTAAATAATAAAGGATTATATTCCATGGATTCAATTAGATCCATTCTAGATATGCCATAAAATAGTTAGCACTATGAATTCTTATTTGAGGGTTCCTTTTGATTCTTACATATGATGTCACAAAATCAAAGCTCATTTGTGAATATTTTGGTTCCATTAATCCTTGGTATCATGGCATATATAATTTAAAATATTACCACCTAATCTATCTTAGTACACAATGTAAAAAAATTATCCATCAATCATCCTATTTCATCATCCTTGGTAGAACATTATATTGAACGAGCTTTGATGGTAGCTTACTTATACCTTAATTTGGAAGATAATTCTCTCACATTAAAAGAGGTACATGACAATATTTTTGGTGCACACACTAGTAGTATTATCCTATCCAAAAGTGCTCTTGAGAACAAGCTACTATTGGACCACCATGGAGTAGGATGCATGCCAATTTGTAAAGAAATGTCTAGCCTATCAATAGCATGAAAATTTGATTCATACACTATCAAAGGTGTTGCAACCCATCACCATTCCTTTGTCATGCAATGGGGCCTTTATCTCATTGGTAAGATCCACCCACATTCCTCTAACAAATACAAATTCATAATTACAACCACCAAATACTTCACCAAATGGGTAGAATCTATTCTGCTTACCTATACCACTAGACATTAGATCTCCAAATTCATCCTTCATTATATTATCTATCACTATGGTATCCCTTATGTCATTTTATTGATTATGGAAAATGATTAAAAATACTAAATTCCTCACTCATTGTGAGTGATTCCACATCCAAAATCATTGGTCCACCCCATATTACCCACATAGTAAAGGTCAAGTAGAGGAATCTAATAAATACCTCTTGACAATCCTTAAAAAGACAATCTTTGAAACTAGTTGTAATTGGCACCTACAACTTAATATTCCCTCTAGGAACATTGCACTATCATTCATATACTAACTAGAAAAAATCCATATTCCCTTATCTTTTCCTTTGAAGCGTTCTTACCAATTGAGATTGAACTTCCATATTTGTGTGTCTCCTTCTAAAACCTCATTGATGATGAGTATCAAGTTTTACACTTGCATGAGTTATAACTTGTCTAGGAATGGTGCACCAATGCTCTCAATCAAATTCAATCATACCAAAATGATCTTCATCATAGTTACACCAAGAAGCTCAAAGCTTGAGAGTTTGAGATTGATGGTATTTTTTATAAGGAAAATTGGAGAAATCTTCAAGATAGAGACAAGAAGGGTAAATTTGGGCCTTATTGGTTAGGCCCACATGTCATCATTGACAAGTATGGTTCACAATAATATTAGATATATTTCCTAGAGGGTTAAGAGCTTAATGAACCTATCAAAATTGTGAACCTCAAGAAATTCTATGCTTAATCTAAATAATATCCCAATTGAAAAATCCAAAAAATTAAAAAAAGAAAGAGTAAAGAGAAAAATTTCCCTTTGGTGAAAATAATTTATATGGCACATTATGATACTCACCATGATGAAAATATAACAAATAGGCATCATGTTTGATAAGAAAAAATATGCAAAAATATAAAATACAAAAAAAATAAAAAAAGTAAAGGTAAAAATTATCCTCTAGTGGCACCTTGAACAAGTACCATAGTAAAAAAACTCATAGGTGACATGTATAATAAACTAAAATCAACCATATCTAAATCCATCATCCATTCCCCATCCTATTCAACTTCGTTAGTTCATGCTTCTATCCATTGCATTTCATACCTTGTTATACACCATTGGGGTTAGGTGATTGCATCCTTCATTAGAATAAATATTGGTTTATGCCTTTTGGCTCACTTAAGAAATAAGATTCCTTACCCAATAAAAAAGTTTCATGCATTTCCCACAACTCAATTAATAAAAACAAAAAAATAAAATCAACATGCACTTTCAAACCTTCAAACAACACACATGAAAAATGTACTTTTTATAAAAAATCTCATAAATCTAAATCAACCTCGATAAAATATGATTGTCACATCATTTAACATCATGAAATTTTTATTTTCATCCATCAATAATATGAAATGGTATTTACCCTTCCATAAACTAGACATGATCCTAATCTATGTCTTTAGTCCGATTCTTTCCATCAATTGTTATAACATCCTTTCCACAAATCTATGCTAACTCATCACCTCCAAACTTAACAGCTCCACCATTACATTTCTTAAGACTGATGAACCTTTCCTTGTCAACAGTCATGTGGTTAGAGAAACCACTATCAATCACCCAACAATTTATTTTTCCTTTGCATGAAAGGCAATCCACACAACGATTGATCTTTCATTATTTTTATTAGCCTACAAAGTACCAAACTTCTTATATTTTTCCATATCACCCTTTTTGTTTTTCACATTCAAGGCCATGAATAGGGTTTCATCATTTGAATCATTTTCCTCATATTTTGAAGAAAAACTACTCTCCTTAGAATATAAACTCTTTTTGAACTTCTCTCTTTTGTTGCCATCTTCCGATTCTTGATAAGGACATTTAGATACAAAATGACCAATTCTCCCACAATTAAAACAATTGAAAGGTAACTTACCTTTGTATTTGATGGTGTCTTTCTTTAAAATTCTCACAAATTTTTCTTCTACCTCATCAAAGTCATCATTCTAATTTGTTGGATCATCTTCTATTTTTATTGACTTTGAATGTTGCTTCCTTCTTTAGAACATCTTTGTTAAATTCTCTCATTTCAAAGGCAGTGAGAGGACCAAACATTTTATCTACTGAATACTTATCCAAGTCCTTAGACTCTTCAATAGGACATACCTTATGACTATAAGCTTTAGGGAGACATCTCAAAACTTTCTTCACAATCTCATCTTCTTTCACTTCTCCACCAAGACCTTTAATGCTAGTAACTACTTCATCCACTCAAAGCATATAAATAGCAATATCTTCATCCTCTATCATCCCCGGGATCTCAAATCTTCTCTTGAATATTTTCATCTTGGTTTGCTTCACTTTATTATCTCCATATATGATGCTCAACTTTTCCAATACATCCTTGGAAGAACTACAACTCATCACCTTTAGAAGTTTTGAATCAGCTAACCCACATTAGATAGCATTATTTTCCTTGGCATCACTAGTACAAAAACATAAATAAATGACTAAAAAAACTACTAAAAATTTGTCACGTGACCATTAGCTTGGTCACATGACCATTAGTAGTTTATTGCTAGTCATTTATAACACGACAAAATTCATTAATAAACCATTTTTAGTCATTTATTGGTTGTTTTGATTTATCAATTTGGTAGTATATTTAGTCATTGATTGTTGTTAATTGGTCATTTATTTAATCATGGTAGTCAATTGATTGTTGTTAACTGGTCATTTATTTAATCATGGTAGTCATTTATTTAGTCATGGTAGTCATTTATTTATTCATGATAGTCATTTATTTAGTCATAGTAGTCATTTATTTTAGTCATGGTAGTCATATATTTATATCATTGTAGTCATATATTTGGTCATTATAGTCATTTATATGGTCATCACATTCATTTATTTGGTCATTGTATTCATTTATTTTAGTCATTGGAGTCATTTATTTAGTTATGGTTTAGTCATTTATTTGGGTGAGTCAATGGTTCAAGTTACAAATCAAATCTAACTTAATTAATCCTCACAAATTTAAAAAATATACAATTAGCTAACAACTTTATGCATATAAACTTCAAGTATCATAAATATTCAAATGTTTTTTTTGTATTGGATTAACATGAGAAATATACAATACAATCAACAATCAGTTGCATAACCACCTATACTTTGTTGTACAAAGCATAACAAAGCATATAGAACATGACTGAAAAATAAGGCAACGACCAAAAACCATAAACTCCCTTATAGATTTGTGTAAATCAACTCTCATACATGTTAAATTAGGAACAACAGATTAGTGATTGATCACATAATTTGTCGAGACAAGAAAAAAAAATGCAATTTTAACTCTCAAAGGCTCCAAGTGACTACAACCAATTTAGTCTCTAAACCAACGATTACAATCACTTTTCATGGGTGATACAAAACACAGTATGTATGGCCTCAATGATCAACCTATTTACAAACAATATCACTAATGTTCAAATGCCTTCAATAAAACCAAGATTAGGAGGAGAGTGATGCCCTCCATGAGAGAAGATTGGAAGGATTCGAGGGCATGCTCAACTCTCCAATTTGACGAGCTGCAACTTGAAAATAAGATTTCGACGAGGGTTTTAGAGTATGTTTATTAAAATGAAAATACAACCAAGATTCGATATTGAGTACATTTAGGTTTTTACATTATGCAACCTTAACCATTTTTTGTTGCATTCCCCGCTGCTATTGGTTTTGGCTCCTCCAAACTCTTCCTCGCTGGTATTCACCTTTCACCTCTCCATTGCAACCTGAAAATAAGGTTTCGATGAGGGTTTTAGATTATGTTTTTAGAAATATTTACTACAAAACTCACTAATGTCGAAATAAATAAAAATATAGTTACAATCTTTTATAGGGTATATCTAATTAAGTATGGACCAATCACAATTATTTTTTTATAAAAGAACAAAAGTAGAAAGGGAAAATGTGACTTTTAATTTATCTACGTATTGTCAGGGGTTGATTCTCGTCTGGCACATCATCCAGCTCAAATGTGCCCCTTTACAAAAGGCCACAAAATTTAGTTCCAAACATATAGATCATTAGAATCCTCTGATAATAGAATCGGAGCTCTCAGGCCTACATACAAGAAAATCAAAACCCATGTCTACCCATGACAATTAAAGTTAAAATAATAAATATCAAAAGAAGGAAAAGTCTAAACCTAATCAAACTAAAAATTTTGATCACAAAAATTTGATGATAGTTGGTTCAAACCACAACCCGCACTTGTAGCTCTCTAGAATTTCGCCCACCCATTTCAAAACTTAATAAATTCAGTAAAATTTTCTCTATCCATTTCAAGTTCTGAAATATTTCAGCAAAATTCTATCCACCCACTTCAATTTTTTAAACAAAATTCAGTAAAATTTCAGCAACCATTTCGAGTTTTTAAGTAAGAAAAGAAAAAGGTTTTAATGATTAATTACATGCAATGTTCTGATGGAAGAGAGTGGAGAGAGAGTTTGTGTTGTAGACTTGACAACTATCTTGTAGAAAACGTGTTGCAAAAAAGATGAGTCTAATGTGGAAGCATCAACTAAGATAAGGAAATTGTTTGCCTAAAAGCCTCAAAGAAATGTTAATTCATGCAATGTGATGATTCTAGGGTATTTTAATTGAGAATCAAAGTGTGACTTGCAAGATTAGAATCAATTATACCAGACGTGGATCAATGAGATGGTCAAGCTCATTTCGTCGTTGTTTGTTGCTTTCCTAGTCAAAATCAATAGCAGGAGGTTCGATTTGGAAAAGAACTTGAAGACAAATTAAGTTGTTTGTTTCGGTCCCATAGACTGTTTAGTCTCGTGGACGTCATTAAAATATTTCATTCATTCATTCACCGCTATTGGTTTCGGCTCCTCCACTCTTCCTCGTTGGTATTCGACTCCTCCACTCTTCATCACTTCTCCGATTCGGCGAGTTGTAGCCTACAAATAACATTTCGAAAAGGGTTTTATAGTATGTTTATTAAAATGAAAATTTTCCCCCTCAATTTGTCTGCCTTAATTTGCCCACGGATTTTAAAATTAAATTAAAAAAGAAAACAAATTACAATACATATTATTAAATATATTATACTATTATATAATATTAATAATATTATTATAATATTACAGACCAAAAAAATATATTAAATTATTTAATATAAATATTATATTATATTAATATATAATATCATATTATATTGTATTGTAATATAATATATTATTATAATATTATATTATAATACAATCCACTTCCTCAATTATACATATTTTTTTTATTATCCTCTTTAATATCATACTCTCTAATTTTTATTTGTGTGACTAATTATTTAGTCATTTTTATTTGTGTGACTATGTATTTAGTTGTTTTTTTTATTTGATGATCAAATTAGTCACTTATTTAGTCATTTATAGTTGTGTTACAAAAAATGAGTAAAATTTAGTCATCTTTAGTTGTTGTGACTAAAAGTGTTAGTCATGTAGTCATTTATTTGCCAAATTCTACTAGTGCATTATTCTCATACAACCTAATATCAACTGGATCTATTGGAGGAGCAACATGAGCAGTATAACCATCCTTGACATATTGCCAAACACCAAACCTAGAGAGTTTAGATAGATTTCCATTCTCAACTTCCAAAAGGTGTAATTTGTCCCATCAAACTTAGGACCTTTGTAAGCTCCATCATGTGTCATCCTGGACCTTTCCTCAAGCAGTTAAGCTTCTATAGAGGAACTTGGCTCTAATACCAATTGTTAAACACACTTGGATACTAAGAGGGGGGTTTATCAATATCTATCAAAACTTAAACCTTCCAGAGTTTAAACCCTTTAGCAATATACAAATTCAAAATTTTAATAGGATCAACAAATTATAAATAGATTAGCAATAATCAAATCAACAACAATGAAATATGAGGCAATGAACACACATTCACAAGATAACACCATATTTACACAGAAAACCCAAGGCGGGAAAAACTACAAAGAGAAATCTCTCAATATAGGAAGTTCACTGCTTACAATTTGTTTTAAGGCTCACTACCTATGGACTTGCAAGCTAAGGCACACAACCTTATGACAAGATACAAAGGACTTGTAGTATTGAGGCACATAGCCCCAGGGCAAGATACAAATTACAAGGACCCACTGAAGAGATTGTCTAAAAGTAGGATACATGAAGATTTTGAATTACAATATATGTCAACAATACACTCTGTTCACTAAGGCATTAAAGCTCATTTGATATTTCTTTTTCCACAACTCACTTCACCAATCCATACTCACACACCACCACACTCTTTCTCAACTTGCAATTGAATTGTTCTTGCATTTATATCCTCCACAAGATCTCAAAACATCAATTAGGTCGACCAAAACATAATACAAACAATGATTCTAACAAGTTGGCCACAAAAACATAATGCAGTCCTATCCAATAGATAGAGAGGACCAAAAATAACTTATGACAACTTCCAATTTGATCCCAAACAACACATGCTAGCGCACATCAATCTAAGTCAACAACAAGGAAACATGTAGAAGAAACATGTAGCACAATACTAATCGACCATTGAAAACATACTTTCATATGAAATTACTCAATATAATTCTCAACAAGATAGGTTATGACCCAAATACATCTTAACACAACCTCAAATGTTGGCACATGCCCTAAAGCACATAGCACAAGCAAGAAAACAAACCCTATTGGTCAGACATCCACACATTTCCCAAAAACCAACTCAAAACAATATATGAGACACCAAAGAGATCAATCATTAGCTTGAAAACCACAAAGAGATGTTCCATTAACATCCAACAATTCTTTTAGACTCTTCTTTCATACTATCATGCCACAAACAACCACTGCAAGCCAAGAAGAAACATAATACTTCATTCCAGAAGCACATAATACACAACCATGAGATAAAACATTAATAAACCAACTTGTGGGACACTATATTACATGAAAAATAAATTGAGACACCACAGAAACATTGAGAGAACATTCACCAAGTCATAGGAGAATAACCATCAATATAGAGAAATGCAGAGAATTTTTCGGATTAGTCCAAATAACCAACAAAATTGCCAACCCACCACAATTACTAGAAACCTCCTCAGCAACACATGTGACTTGAAAAGATGGGAGTGCATCAACCACATGGCATAGACATTGAATCCCAAACCACAAGACCAAATATTCAAAGGTAGAGGAATGCAAAGCATTCCCCCAAATAGTCTTCAAAGCAACTTCTAGTAGCAGAAACTTTCACCAACATGCGGAGACCGGAACTTCCTTGTAGCAACACATACTTCTATAGGAATAACAAGAGAGAGCATACAACATACTAGAGACCATCAACAACATCTCTCCAAATTCATAATTACTTATAATCTTCATCTTAATGCTTCTAAAATAATATATCATCATGATATTATTTCTGTTGTCAACAACCATACACAATACAACTCTAATTATCATTAAACAAGGCATGGCATCAACCATGAACATCAGCAACTCATCCAAACAAGGTATGACATCCAACCATGAACATCATCACTCTCCACTATTAGCACATCATCAATGACAACCAATGCCAACAACATGTGTAACAATCTCATGAGCATATGTGCAACAATATTCCTAAGTGTTGACATCAATGACAACCAATGCCAACAATTTGGTGTAAACCATGTGACCACACATTTTTCTTGAATGACCAAACATGCGACTCCATATTTCAATAAATGGGGTGGTTTGACTACTCCTAGAGGTTGGATAGGTATGATGAATAATGAGATAGTTGGCAAAGGATTGAGGGTAGAAAATTCAAAGGTTAGGAGAGAAGTCTTTGAGTTACCTATAGATAGTGAGAAATTTATAAAATGAGCCGACCAAGTTGTAGCCAAAGACAAATTTGCACAAGTAGAGGAGTAATTTGTTCACTCTTCATAAGGGACGAAATGACTTTCACAACTACTTCTTTGGGTCAAAGCAACAATCTATATTATCAAATTCTTGACATGTGAAGGTAGGTAGTCTTTTATCTATACCATACACTTTAAATTGTTGAGCCACCTTCACCATCATAGGCTAGTCAATGTGCCAAATTTTTTGGTTGATTTATTACATAGAATGACCAAGGAATACCAAAAAGGAAAGCCAAATTATATAGTGGTACCCCCTTGCTAGATTTTATGTGTTATTTGTTCGGGAAATGTTTTTGATTTTTGATTTTATGCAAGTTTATTATTATCTTTCCTACACTATAAGTATAACCTAGAGATTTCTTTGAGATCTACTAAGAATTCACCATTGATTTATAGAGTTGGTTGTGTGATTTTTATCTCTAGGAATTAGCTACTCAATATGATACAAAGTGGAATCCAATTGCTTATGTCCAGGTGACATCCAACTGAATCCTTTAGCCTCATTTATAAGAAATGATAAAAATAGTGGAACATAAATGCATATATATACATATGGAAAAATAAAATTCCATTTCCCTGAGGATCAAAGGAGAAGATAGAAACCCAAATAATTTGGTAGAGGATTTGATGCACCTAATAGGGAGACCCTGAATATCAAGAAAGATTCTACAAGACCAATGGGCATATCATACTATTCTTAAAAACTTGGTCATAAAAATTAAGTAAGAATCATTTGAATTTAGAAAACTAGATGAAATGAATTAATTGTAGGATTGTGCAAGAAAGGACCCCATTTTTTACACAATGATACATTAATATAGCTTAGGTGAATGAGCTTACAAGGCTACCTCTCATGTTTCAACCTCTTCTCTTCTAGCTTCCTATTCCAAATTGAACGTTGTTAGTAAATAAGATTTCCACTACAAAAATAACTAGACTCACCTAAAAAGAAGCAACAAAATCTACCAATAAATGAAGAAATAATTATGAGGTCAATGATTCTTCTCTACTTTTGAGAGGAACAACTCCCTCATATGATAGGGTTTTGTAATTTTGGAATATTTTAAACCAGAAATTACAAAAGAGAAAGAAATAAAAAAATGAGAGAAAAGAGAAAGAAATCACATTGTAAACATAACTAACACAAGATAAATCTCTAGAATAAAAGAAAGAAGAGAAAAAAATAAATTTATCTGAAATCAAAAGCACAAAGACTCCAAATCACCTATATGCCAAGAGCAAGCAAAATAAGTTATGAACATGAAATAGATCAATTAAACATAAGAAAAATTAGACTCCATGATATCCTCCAAGTTGTTCTCCAATCTTTGGCTTGATTAATTTCCTTTTCATTGGTTCATCAATGATCTCAAAGGTGAACACTTCTAGTTCTAGTGGAGAAACCATAAATGTATTATCATATGCAATTTCCTTTTTATAATTTATATTACCAAAATGTTTTCCATGCAATATGCGATCACTAGAGAAAATGATGTTGTAGTGTTTGTGGACTACATGTGATGATACTTGATGTTTGAAAATGAACAAATATAACTTTTTTCATCATTCAAAGAACTATTAGATTCACTGGATCGCTTTCCTCATATTGCAAGTTATATATTTTAGCTCCTCTTTCAACACAAGATTTGATTCTTTCAACTTCACTATTTTATCCCTTGAAAATTGTTGTTGAACCAAAATAGTGAAGTTGAAACATTCAATGGAAGAAGATAAAATCCTTGTTCTTCTAGGTTGCACATGCTGAAAAATCCATAGGCTAATAATTTTGTTAAATTGTATTACAATTTTCTTCCTGTATTAATTTAGAGGATTTTTTCAATTTTATTTTTCATCTATAATCTAGATAAAATCAAGTCATTTTCAATTTTAACACTTTCTTTTTGTGCAATTTCAAGATAACATATCTTATTTTTTTAGAAGGAAATTAAGATTAAGATGCAATGTGAAGATAAACACATAGTTGGTTTAGCTTACTTGGCTGATTGATATGATAATTTTTCTTCAAAGAATTATTGAATTGATCAAGAAAATATCTAATTAGTTCTCCTCCTCTTTCCTAGATGTTAAAAAATTGAGATAGCAACACACCTACATCAATTATTAATTTGAATCTTTTCAAAAAAAAAATTCATATTATTCCAATGAGTTATTCTTTTGTTCACTAAGTATTGAAACTAATTTATTGCAGCTCCAATGAGGGATTCAATAAATAATCAAACAAATATTTCTTCTTCATTAACCCTTAAGACTCCACATGCTATAGTGAATGCTAGGATATTATCTTTTGCAATATGTGAATCTTCTCCAATAAATTTTGGGAAGTGCTTTCTTGAACCTATAGGTAAAGTTATATGCTCAGTCAAAGATAAAGGTCCAAAATGATTTCCCTGTTGTTGAGGTGAAGCCAATGTCATAATATAAATTTGGAAAATATAAAAGGAGCCCTTTCACCAAATTTATTTTTTGAGTAAGTTTAACTATTCACCAACCTCCATCCTTGGAGAGGTACCTTCAAATTTTGGAGGAAATAAAAGCACCAATAATTTGATTCTTGCCCTAGTAAGACCAAAAATTGTCGGTAAACAGTTTTGTCAATGCAAAAATTATCAAACTCGTTCAATGGGTAGCAACATGTACCAAAAAATAGAGAAATCATTGCAAACATAGAAAAGGTGAAATGAGAGAAAACAGAAATAAATCATGTTGTGAATATAAGAAACATATCATAGATATATTGAATGAAAGAAGGGAAATAATCAATTAAATTTATCCAAAATCAAGAGCACAAAGACTCCAGATCACCTGTATGTCAAGAACAAACAAAATAAGTTATGAACATGAAAGAAATTGATTAAACATAAGAAAAAATAGCCTTCATAAATAAATTGTTTACATAAGAACAATAATTCTTTCTATTGAAATCAATTTGAATAAAAATATTGCTCTTCCTCTTCTACTAGCTCCACCATTTTTTTTAAGGTTAAAAAAAAGCCCCCACTTACAAATAGAACTTTCTTTTTAACTTTTTCCCCAATCCCAACTCTCATAACTATTTCTTGAGATATAAATCATCTCTTTGTTTTAAAAGACCTTTCAAACTCCCTTTTAAACCTAAATGAACATTTCTTTATTTTCCAATCCTCCAAAAATTATAGGTGGGACACCCTATGTCATCATAACTCTCTTCTTGTAATTGAAAATCTTCTGGGTTAGCAGTTACCTTCCTACTTGTATAACATAGAGAGTCAAAATTAAGCCATGCCGACATGGCTTTGTAATCCAAACCCAATGGGCAAGAAATATAAGTTCTTCATACCACTCCAACTCCATGGTACACCATAATGCCAATTCATCTACTCTTTCAAATTGGAAATTTCAGTCAAGATCTTGAGAGTTATTATTTTAGTAAGGTGCTAGCATTGCTGGTAGTTCTCTCAATGGATGATGAAAGTTCTCGAAGTTGTTCTAGATCAATTGTTGATGGTACCTTTATCAAAAAGCATTGACTTGTAGTTGTCTTTGAAATGTAATGACATCTCTTCTAGAAGTTTTACTGGCCAAAATCATAACCAAGCAAAATATTTAGTTACCTCTTGACTAACTTGTAGAAAAACACAATTCATACACTTTACTATCTCCCACTAGGACTATAATCATAGCCATGGAAATCATGCTCGTCTCTACTGAAAGACCATAACTTTTACTTAACAAGCAAATTAGAACCTGGATCATGTGTGTCACAAATCCATTCCCACTAGTGTTTTGGGCAAAGGGACATATCACAAATCTTCAGGTTCCCTAACATACCCTCAATGGAAATATAACTTGGATGTACCTATATGTCAACAAGAAAATTTGGATCCTCTCCTAAACCTTCTTTGGATCTTGAGGAGGTCGATCCTATGTTTGTTGCTCTTGTACAGGACCTTTCTTCTTTGCAGCCTCCAGGGTCTTCTTCAGAGGGTTCTCCTGAGGAGGTCCTTGATGCTGCTCCTCTCCTGAACCTCTCTGTTGTGGATCCTCCTTTGGTCCGTTCTGCTGACACTGTTGTGCCAGAGTCCCCTGTTGTCGTTGCGCTGACAGTCCCTGTTACTTCTGTTCCGTTGGTTGTTTCCTCCTCCACTGCCTTATTGCTGACTCCCTCGCTGTTTGGTGGTCCCGTGGTGGCTGTGGAGGAGTCGCTCCTCTCTCCATTCTCTTCGCTTCCTGCTTCTGAGCCTCCTTTGTCGGTTGTTCTCCGGAAGAAGAAATCTGTGTTGGCTCCTCGGACTCGGGCTCGTGGAGCCAGCCTGGACCCCTCTATGTCTGGTGCTGCTTAATTTATTTGGTTTCTACAGCTGTTTGTCAGCTGTTGCTGGTTGTTCTATAGTTCAAAGTTTGTTTTGAACTATGTTTTTTCTCTTTTGGCCCTTGGGCCCCTTGTGAAGGGTACAACACCCTGAAAATGCTGCTTAATTTTTCAAAAGCAAGCAAATCTGGAACCTTTTTGAAAAAATCCCACAAATATTGACACAGTTTAATATGTAGTCTGGTTTTAGACAAATTGACCGTCAACAATTCATCGCCGGAAAATTCACCTCAACAATTCACCGTCATGACAAATTCATCTTGTGGAAAATTCACCATCAACATTTTATTGCCGAGGATAATTCATCGCATTAATATTTTTAAATATATATGTGATGAATTATCAATGGCAATGAATTGTTGGTGGTGAATTTTCCACGAGATGAATTGTTTGACGGTGAATTGTTGACAGTGAATTTTTCTAGAACCATATAATCTAATAGCTTCTTACATCAAAGATTTGTCTAATTTCCCATCAACTCCAACAACCATGTTGATGCATTATATCTCAACTTGAATAACATCAAGATGCACAGTAGATGGATCTATTTCCTTACAATCATGCCATTCAAACTTGTTTGACACTTGAAGATGGCCTAGATACCTCCGTGAGGTGGAGTACCCATATCTAAATACCTAAACTTTTCTTCTACCTATTTAGATGTGATTCCAACTATTTCTAACACTTTTTCATGGATCTACTTCTTGTAAATTCGTGGCTTCCTCCTAGAGCCCAAGCTGTGGAAAGATCAAGCATATCATTTGAATTTGGTGAAGTGAAAGGGCGATGGAGAATTCTTATGACAACTTCCATTAATAATATTCTAATACCATGGAAATCCATTGTTCAACCACAATAGATAATTTAAAAAAAAAAACGAGTAAGCACAAGAGCAAAGGCCTCATTTGAATGGAGAAACCTTTGACCATCAAGAAGTGATATAAATTCTCTAGAATTTATTATATTCCCGAGATTCCATTCTACAAATTTTCCTTGCTCTAATTTCGACCTAAATTAAGTCACCTCTCTCTTCTCATTTTTGAATCGTCCAACAAACTTTCTAATCCGAACAGGTCTAACACTGCCTTCTCTATTATTAGGAGTAAAAGCCAACATTATTTTGGCTTGTTTGGATCATCACTATTTTTCATTGATTGAACAAAACACCCTAATTGTAAGTTTGCTTCTACTCTCCTAACAATCATCTCCTGCCCAACTAAAACATCATTTATGCCTCTAACAAAGCTATCACTAATCCTAGATATATGTACTAATCTATCCATGGAGGCTGTGAAATCAACAAAGCACCAAACGGTTGTATTCTTCTCATTATCCCTGTAAAAGTTGCACCGAGAACCAATTCTTCATTTGGCACTCTTGGATTCTCATTCCTGCTAATATTTCTAGTGGGTTTTCACTATCCTGAACTTCAAGAATCTTTGACAGCAACTGATATAGTTTTTGATAATGGGCCAGATTCGTATGATTTATCACCTTCTGCTGGATTATCCACACCCCCACTTTGTCTAGCTACCTGATCAATATCAATATTTGGCCCCTGAAGCGTCACTTCATTCCCAATTGATGTTGAAAGTCTACGTTGAAATATCTCCCTTTGATAAAAATTGAAGAACTCTGGGGAGATAATGATTTTTTTTATTTCTTTCCACTCCTACTGTTAACAATTCTTCTTGCTATATACTAGTACAAAGAATTGTAGATACCATGCTTAAGTGAGTCCTAAAAGTAACTAAGCTCTATCTTGGAACCTACAAAGGCTTTGCCCTTGATACCATGCCAACTCTTGCACTCGGTGATGTACTCTTAAAAAATCATGGATATGATCAAAAGCTTCTGAATGTGTCACAATCATCCAGTGCATGACTTGATTTAAAACACCTGTAGGCATGGCAGCAATGGCAACCTCAATCAAGCTCTAGCATAGTAAGTCAGCATATTTGGAGAATGATGTGGTCTCAATCACAACCTATCTTCCTCTGGGAATTTCATGTATCGATTTTGTATTATCATCAAATTGCACAAGCAGGATTGAATTTACTATAATCAAGTCATGTTGCTAAAGTGATAACTTTTGAAAAGTTTCAGTAGCATAGATACAATCCCAAAACTTATGAATTTTACATCCAGGGTTTGAATTAGCCAATATGAAATTTTCAGAACAAGGGAAAAGTTAAAAAAAAAATTAATCCTCAAAAATGCAGATATCAGTGATGAAACGTGATTTCAAAGATACCAGATGGTAGCACATAAAGGGCCAAAAAGGATTCTACATGAAGCAGTGTGAAGGATTAACTAATTTAGTTGACTTCTAGACTATTTCCCTAATGTATTATCAGAGTTCATGACTGCTTGAGGACAAGAAAATTGCTAACTTGTGGGGTGTTGATGGGTCCCATGATTGTCCCCATTGATTGCTTTAATTTTCTTGTTCAGGAATATTTTGAAAGCCATTTATGCTTCATTCTTAAGACTTTTTATTCATATTTGGATAAAAGCATTATATTAGATGTATAATTTTATTTTTTTTAAATTGTGCTTACTTCCAACATATTATAGCATGTTATTTTTATTAAAATAATATTAGATTAAAGATTGTCTATGAAGATATTTTTTGTTTTCAAGGAAGATAATCTATAATTGAGGTTTTAACGTGCTTATAGTCAAAATCACGGCTACTTTTATCCAAAGTCACAAGTACCTGCAACTAAGGATCATAGTTTCTAACAACTATTTAATGGTGATAACTTCTTTTATACAATTCAAGATAAACCTTGGCAAAGCAAGGAAGAATGTTTAATAGGTGATAGACATAATATTGACTCTCCAACAAGGATCAAGCAAGGATTAAATGGACTATGCAACTCATCTTTATATTCCCAACAAACTTGTTCTTCCTATTCAAATATTGGATTATTGTAGGAGTGTTCTTCAAAATTGATTATACTTATTCTTCTAGTTATATTTATTTTTTTTTAAATAAGAAAGCCCTTCTCCTATATCAAAAGGAGAAAATAGACAAGTGTACAATACTTGTTAAGAGTCCATAAATGTGTAGAAGTAAGACTTGGTAAATATTCTAGAGATCCAACATATCTAGATAGATTTTCTACGAGTTTTTACTATTTCTTAGTAGATAATTCAAAGAGTTTTACCATATCAAGTAATATTACATGATTTATAAGAGGTATGATTTAGTTAATATTCTATAAATAATTAGAGAGTTGTAGTTGACCCAAGTAGAGGTTGAGCTGAGTTTTTATTTTGTTAGTTTAATTATTTTCATAATCTTAGATTTTCTTTCTATGATTAGTTTAATTTCATTAATAAGAAAATTTAATTAACCTATATCAAATGTTAACTTATAGCATCTATAAAAGACCTATAGAAATTTCCATATCTCTTATTTAATTGAAAATCTTATAGAATAGATTTTCCTATATTTGTAAAGTTTATTTTTCTTACCATACACTTTTTGAGTCAATCTCAAAAATCCTATTGACATACACACAATACTATTACTATTCAATAAAAATGCATTCCTATTTTTTATAAGAAAAATGAAGTACATCATAGTCAATAGGCTACTTGATATGGGATAGTGATGACCACTGAGTCAAGTACACACGCCTTATCTACATCATGTTTATTGATAGTTGATGGAGCACAACAAAAAAATTGAAATCCATAGGCTTCTAATAGTAAATGTATGCAATACCTAATGAGGATAAACCTCTATAGGAATCCATTTTTTAGATTTTTGAAACATCTTGCTAAAATATTATATGATTTCCATTGGATCCATTTTTTATAGTGGTGAGTTATTTTAGTAATGAGTTGTTGTCTCCCTTTTCTTTGAACTTATCAATAAATTCATGGAAAAAATGATCACAATTCACTATTAATAAAGGATCCAAGTATTGGTATTATTCAAGTGCATAGACTTTGAATGAAGTAGCAATTTGTTTAAGTGTGGTACTTCTTCTCCAATATTGTGAGTTGTTTAATGGTTTGGAATTTCACATAAATTCTCTATAGGGGTGACTGAGGGTTCAACTATGAAGTGTAGAAGCCCGATCAAAATACAACATTTGAGATTTAATCCCCATTTAGTAGGTGAAACTAGAGGAATAAGAGGGCATCTAGTGTTCCATGTTGGGTAGATTCTAGGTGGAGGTTGTGCAGTCATCGTAGGATTAGCTTATTGATGTTGAGTTTGTGGCCATTGTGTGGTTTGAGGTCTTTACCTTGAAATTATAACAAGGGTTTATACTAGGAATATATAAATTATTTCTTTTAGTAGATCTCGTGGTAGTTTTTGAGGTCATAGGAATTCTAGGTTTCTATTAGTGTGAGTTTCATATATAGAGTCATCAACTAATAAGTATAATTGAGTTTCCAAAAACCTAACTTGGGTAGTGTATTTTGAGCCATGGGATAGGGTTAAATATTATAAAGGGCTCATGTCCCACCAACTATGCTAGAATAACTATTGATTTAGTCTTTGGTTTTATTCTAGCTCAATTCATCATATATGGCTACCAATAATTGGAAATAATAGCTAGTGTGGGATATGACAACGAATCAATATCAAGGATTAGAAGTTTTCTCCTTATCTATCCTAATCTAAGCCTATGGTAAATGTGGGGAAAATTAAATATATTACAAAAAAAATAAAAAAATCATAAAAGAATAATGTTGAAAAAATGCATCCTTAGAACCAAAGTAGTTATTAATAACTCATGATACAATAATTAACAAACACACATGTACATGGAATAGCTAGAAAGTGAACAAAGTTAGTCCTAGAACCACTTAAAAGCTATATTTCTTTTTATATTAATTTCATCTTGACCACATAAAATTACATGAATAAAACTCCTTTAGAAATATGCATAGAAGTTACCCTATAAAACTCTAAGCAATTCAAGACCAAGATCAAGCATTGGGCTAAAAAATTAGCTATTGGTCACTCAGCCTAATACTTAGTTACAAATTGGCACACATGTTAGTATTTATGGAGAAATACCACCCATACTAATATATTTCCCTTGAAAAATAAGAAGTCAAACTCAACATGTTAGCCAAGGAGGTGATGTGTCTATGAATTTGATGCCGTAAATTATCCTACTATTATATGGATTCTAATTTGTAGGATTTTATTGTAAAATATTAATTTTTTCACATAATACAAAACCATTGTGTATTGGGTGGGTGGATTTCTATCACAATGTGTCCTACAAGACAATGCTCACTAGCTATGAACATAATATTGATCAATGTAGATGATTTCAAATTTGACGAAGTAGTGGATCCCACTAAGTGGTTGAGAATATAAGTAATAGTGTGTGTGTTCCATGAGTAACCTATGGATTGAAGACCATACAATTAAATATCTCCATGGTGAATATTTATGCAAAAATAGTTAGCTCCTTGAGCCAATAGATTATCCTATGGTTGTCAATCAAATGGTGCAAGCAAATTTGAAGGAAGGAAAAATCTTCACAATTCATAAATCCCTAAAAGAACACCCCATTGCATTAGTGAATAAATTAATTGACATTGTGCACTTTTAGGAAAGGTGGGGCCCACCACAAAACATATCACTCCACCAATAAAAAGGTTCCTAGCCTCTACTATAGACCAATGGAGAGAATTTATATGTAATTCCTTCTTGACATTATTAGGAATCCTCACAAACTTTTGGATCAATATTTTTAAGCAAGATTGATGGTGCATGTTTGATGACACTTGAATTCTTCATTAGATTTGCTATGAAGTACCAAAACATAGAATGATTATCAAAGGAAATATGCCAATATTGATAGGTATTGTTCTTATATCATGAACATCAAAAAATGAATTATACCACTTGTACTAAATGATTTAGTACAATAACTTCTAGAAGTTGCTTTAAAAAAATTCTATAAAAATACAACATCTCTCTTTTATTGCACCCATCTTTCTCTATCCATGCTTGCTACCTCTCTTAACATGTTATTTTCTTGTGTTTGATCCAATTTTTATGTGGCATCGTGACTTGATTAAACAATGAATAAAAACTATTGGTTTTGTCCACAAGTCTCGCATCCTCATCCATAGGGGATCTTGGTATACCATGCAATATATACTCCAACGTCTCTTTGATTATGTAATCTACTCTCCAATGCTTGTTTCATCCATAAACACATAGATTTTATTAATTTCATGTCATAATTCATTATACCATAATCTCAATCATACTGTACGTAAAATTTCATCATAAATTGCATAAAATATACCTAGATTGCATTGGTGCTACTTAGGATCTCCAATCACTCATAATCTATCAACCTCTACATGTGGCTTAATCAATATCTTTCTCTTATCATATCATATATTCCCACTAGTTCATAGATGATGAAGTAAGTATTCACCACTATTTACCCTTTCTAAATGAATTTCTCCTACTCTATCACCACGCTAGACATGATGGGAAAATGTTTTAGAAAATATCAATATATCTCAAAATTCTTTCAAAATAAAATATTTCCATTCATGTTATATTTCTACTACATTTTGTTAGAAATCTGAAATAGATTGAATAACCCAAGAACTTTATAAGAGAAAATCAAAGCTTCATAAACTGGAAAAGCATAAAGAATGCACACTAGAACTCTGAGAGATTATGCAATGTCAATATGAAAAATTTGCATTAAGAGCTTCCAAGCTAAAAAGATACAATGCAAATATGCACAAATAAATGCTAGAGTATTGCAAGAATGGATACAAATACAAGATAAGGAGTGAGTTTATATAGAACTTAGGAGCGGAGGTAGGTGGCAAATCCAACCAATAGGAATCAACCACAAAAAGGTGAGATGGACCACCAAAAGTGGAGATGCCCACCAAAAGTGGAAAGTAGTTCCACCCTTTAAGGAAGGGAACAACTCATCACTTATCTTCTATTTATTAAATAATAAACTCACTTTATTATTCTAAGCAAGCTTAATTAAGTGTAGGAAAAACCTAGGACTAAGGGAAAATAAATTAACCCACTAGGAAAATAAATTAACACACTAGGAAAATAAAAACCTACACCAACACATTTAACCACATGACTTCTTGATATTATGTAGCTAAACACAAACCTTTATCCACTCATCTACCTCTCTATATGGTTTCTAAGCAATATCCACCTTAATCGATCTATCTACTTTTTATATCCACTCATCTAATCAATATCTTCCACATCCCATGACATGCACAACATCATCTTGTTAAAAAAGATAATTTTTGGATCCTTTCTAATTCCTCTCAAAATTCTCATCATTATAACATACTCAAGTACCCAAAATTTTAATAGTGTCCCCTTCATAGTTCATTATTCATCTCCCCAAAAAAATTATGCATATCATCATATAAGTTCAATCCAACATGCTCCATCTCCAACAAAAAATTTCTACCCTAGACCCCTTCACCTCAATTTATCAAATAATTCCTAGATGCATACAAATACCTCTCCCATCTACTAAAACCACTATTGAGACTAGATCCATCATCATCTTCCATAGTTATGGTACATGATATCATATACTCAAACCAAGGGTAACATTATCCCTATCTTAAAATTCTCTCCTCTTTTATGTTGTCCTTTATAAATGTCCCATGTAGTATCAATAGGCCCATCATTATTTTCCCATCATCAAAACTCACTCCACATAAATGTACCCTCCTTAGAAATATACCATATTCTCCATTGTAATGAGCATCTTTCTTGTTGGTAGCCAAAACACATAAATTATATTCTCATCTCTCTATTAGTATTGTAAACATAGACAAGTGAAACTTCATGTCTTATAAGTCTAGATGTAACATAACCCCATCATTCTAAATAATTTGCATGCTCCTCCATCTCTCCTAACTCAAAAAGTGGCTATAAAATCACTTATCATTACCTTTTCTCACTTTAAAATTTTATCTTGCATAATCTCCAAAGTTACAAAAACGTTTAACAAATCGGTCAATTTCACATTTCACAATAACTAGTACCACACATAAAGAAATACTAAAATATGTGTGCTCTGAGAAATCCCTCCAAAAAATATTTTCCCCTTTCTTTCCATTCCCTATATGAAATTAAATCAAAATATTTTTTATGCAAATTCTCCTTCTTTATCAAAATCTACATTATAAATTGTGTTTGAAGCCATATGTATAAATTCCTCGCAAAATTTTATAAATTATTTATGAAAGGAAAAGCAACAGTGTGGAAACACTTTCCTAATGCTAAAACCACATAGGAGAAGTGCAAAGACCAATTTTAAAACTTTAAAACACTTAAGATGAACACATACAAGAAAACAAGAGTAACAAAAATAAACAATCACAAAGATAACACCAGAATTACGTGGGAAAACCATTTCAGGAAAAAAACCCACCACACCAAGGGCAATCAATTTGTATTATAGTAAAAAGTTTACATACAAAGTTATCAGACCACTCTCTTTGATCATCAACTCACAACAGCAGACTTCGGTTTGACTACTTTCACTACTACAATGCATTTTCTGCATACAATGAATAAGCATCTCACATACCGTCACCTTAGTGACTATGTCTATGTAACCAACTATTACAAGTCTTACATACATCATATTACCAACCAAACAATCAGGTGTATTTAATTACACCTATGTCTGACATACGAATCCAATTTTTTCTTGTCCAAGTCACCCTACAATCACACATCAGGTTGCCCAGGCATTTAATTTCATTTACGTGGAATGGATTTTGTCAACCGCCAAATATGATCTCACAGTTAATGCATGCACCACTTCGAACTTTGACCAATCAGTTGCTGATCACTTGGCATGTGACACCTCTCTATTTGTTCACCGCTTCCAGTCAAGTCAGCCTAGTCAAACAATGTCCACAAGCTCTTTACCGTGCCACTGCCCCAAGCCAAAGAGGCCACCGCGGTATGGTGGTGTCACCATGACACTGCTCCAAGGTTGACAGACCTTCGTGGTATGGTGGTGCCACCATGTAACCACTTGTCTCTCCTAACACCGTCATGGTACCGAGGTAGCGTCTTGTCTGCCAGCCAATCACCCATCACCGCATCACCGTCAAGCAATGTGAAGCCTTTCGTGGTATGGTGGTAACCGCCTGTGTCGGCCATCGAGCCCACTGTGCTACTGTGCCCCGACTGCCAAACCTCCATGATAAGGAGGTAAGAAATTCATGTGATCACCATAGCTTACCTCGCCACCGCGACATAGCCAAAAGGCCATTGCAGTATGGTGGTAAGCATTCTTTGTTGACTTTCGTTATTCATCGCAACACTGCACCACCATCGAGCAACCTTCGCGGTAGGGAGGTAGATGATCAAATCGACCACACAGTCAACTGCGCTACCACTAGCTAAGGACAGAGACCCCACGGTATGGTGGTAACACCGCCCAACTGCGGACAAAGCAATAGAGGCCCGCGGTATGGCGGTAAACCATGCTACTGCGCCTCTAAGAAGAACTCCTAGCGGTAGAGAGGTAAAGTCCAAAAAAGGCTACAAAACACCAAATCTTTTACAGAGGTTCAAGCCAAAATTTGAGGCACCTATTCCCAACAAGCTCCCACTTGACGAAGACTTCCTGGCTTCCTCTACACTTTGAATTTACTGACGATCATAGGCCCCAAGGCCCATGGAATCTGTGCACCATCTAAACTTGTCTGTGCTCACTGGATTTTTTAATGCATCTACAACATTCTTCAAGGTGTCAACCTTTTCCAAATAGACCTTTCCATCCTCCACCATGTCTCTAACAAAGTGATACTGCACATCAATGTGCTTCGTCCTGACATGGAAAGTAGGGTTCTTTGCCAAACAAATGGCACTCTGACTGTCACAACAAATTGTAATCTTCCTTGCATTAAAACCAATATCAAAACACAAACAACTCAGCCAAACATCTTATTTGCAGGCATGTGTTGCTGCCATGTATTCTACCTCTATAGTGGACAAAGCAACTATAACCTATCACTTGCTCATCCAACTGACCACACCACCATTTAACATGAAATTGTATCCATTGGTGGATCTCCTGCTGTCAATGTCCCCTGCCCAATCATAATCCACATATCCAAAAATTTTGAGTGTTCTCTGTGATGCAACCAAACTACCATGGTAACACAGAGCATATTCTAAAGTCCCCTTTAAATATCTGAACACTCTCTTCATAGCATCCCAATGTGTCCTTCCTAGATTTTCTATAAAACAGCTAAGAACTCTCACTGCTTGGGCAATGTCTAGCCTTCTACAAACCATTTCATACATTAGACTACCAACAACACTTGCATAAGGCACCCTGGTCATGTCCTCCATCTCAATGGCATATTTTGGATTGTCTTCAATAGATAGCTTCATTCCCTGCAAGACTAGAACAACTAGTTGCTTGCAATCATTCATAGCAAATATCTCTAGAATATTGTTAACATACTTACTCTAGCTACCCCAAAGCTTTCTACTTGTTCTGTCCCTAGTTATTTCCATCCTCGGAATATACCTTGTTGCACCCAGATCTTTCATTTCGAACTTTGCAAACAACTAAGATTTAAGATCAGAAATCATAGTCTTACTATTTCCTATGAACAACATATCATCCACATACAAGGTAATAATAAGCACATGATCATTTTCAGATTTATAATACGCACAATGATCAGATTTTGATCTCACAAATCCCATAGACAACAAAAAAGTGTCAAATTTTTGGTACCATATTCTAGGAGACTACTTCAAACCATATAGAGATTTCTTTAATTTGCAGACCAGACTTTCTTTACCTTTTCACTGAAGTGCTTAGGTTGGGACATATAAATCTCTTTTTCCAGCTCTCCATGGAGAAACGTTGTCTTCACATCCATCTGCTTGATCTCTAATTCATACATTGCTGCCAATGACAAAAGAAATCTGATAGATTTCAGCTTTGCTAGAGGGGAAAATATTTCTCCATAATCAATTCCCTCAATCTGGGAAAATCCCTTTGCAACCAACCTTGCCTTATATTTTTCAACGCTGCCATCTAGACCAGTCTTCTTCTTAAATACCCATTTATAGCCAATAGGATTTTGCCCTTCAAGAAAAGGTACCAAATCCTAGGTTTCATTTTTCTTCAATGATTCCATTTCTTCATTCATGGCTTCCAACCAGGAATTTGAATCAGACATGTTAATAGCTTCTTTTATAGTCCTAGGCTCATCAATGCTAGTAATCAAGGCATAGGCACAATTTGAATCTAACATAGAGAAACCATACCTATCAGGTTGTCATTTTTCTCATGTAGACCTTCTTATTAGCTGAGGTTGTGGTTCTTCATCTTCAAAACTCTTAGAGCTGCTTGAACTCTCCTTAATTTTAGGTACACTATGTAGTTCCTCTTTTTTTGGAGTCTGAATAATTTCAACTACATCATTCTTCTTTTCTCTTCTATCTATCTCTAACTGTGGATCAACTACTGAAGGTTTCAACTCATAAAATATTACACTTCTGTTGTACAAAACCTTCTCAGTATCAGGATTCCAAAGCTTGTATCCCTTCACACCAACACCATAGCCGATGAAGATACATTTAACAACCTTGTTATCCAACTTTGATCTTTTCTAATTTGCAACATATACATATGCCTCACAGCCAAAGACATGAATATGTCTCAGAGAGGGCTTCTTACCAGACCATGCTTCCAAAGGTGTTTTGTCAACAAGAGCAGAACAAGGTGAATGATTTACCAGGTAACATGCTATAGCCACAGCCTTAGCCCAAAAATTTTGCTCAAGACTAGCACTACTCAACATACTTATCGCTCTCTCCATTAACATTTTGTTCAACCTTTCAACAACTCCATTTTGTTGTGGAGTATAAGGCGTAGTTTTATGCCTTTAAATCCCATGGTCTTTACAATACCTTTCGAAATCTGCAAAACAAAACGCACTGCCATTATCCATCCTTAAACATTTAATTTTCCTTCTAGTCTAATTTTCTACCAAATTTTTGAATTCTTTAAACTGATTGAACACTTCTGATTTTCTCTTAAGAAAGTATATAAATTCCCTTCTCGAATAGTCATCAATAAAAGAAACATAATATCTAGACTTCAATAATGAAGGAACATTAACTAGACTAAACACATCAAAATGAACATAATCTAGTACACCAAAATATTTATGAGGACTCGAATAAAATGAAACATGATGTTACTTTCCATATATGCAATGTTCACAAAAATTGAACTCAACATTACAATCAACAAGCCCTTCAACAAGATATTTATTTTTCAAGGTTTTTAAACCTTTCTCACCTTTGTGACCGAGTCTATGATGCCCCATCATCATTTTCACACCTGGGAGTTTCACCTCCAAGGCATTTGTACCCAAAAGAGCTTCATCATCCTTCTCTACAGAAACAACTTTTCTTGACTTTACGGAGACGTTATTACATTGAACAGGATGTGCATCTAGCTTGTACAGAGTGCCAGTACGTACACCCTTAGCCAAAAACATAGCTCTTGTAGCCATCTTACATCCTTTACTCGAGAAAGAAACTTCCACACCAACATCATTTAGCTTACTGACAAAAATTAAGTTACGAGCCAAACCTAGTATGTGTAGTACACCACCAATCCCTTTGATTCTTCCATTAGGGAACTATATTTTGACTCTTCCATGGCCAACAATCTCTAGTGTTGAATCACTTTCCAGTTACACCTTTCCACCATCATACTTTTCATACTTAGTGAACCACTCTCTATGAGACGTCAAGTGAAAAGATGCACCCGAATCAACCAGCCAAACATCATTTGATGTTTGAGTTGCCAAGGCTGAAATTAAGGCATCTGCATCACTCTGAGAAGAGCCATTGTCTAAAGCATTATTCTTCTTCTTCTCCTCCTTACAATCCTTTCAAATATGGCCAGGCTGCCCACAATTCCAACATTTAACCTTGGAATTTTTACTAGGAGACTTTGATCTCCCTCCAGATTTAGATTTAGACTTCTTGCCCTTCTTCTTGCCTTTCTCCTTCGACCTACCTCGAACAACAAGATCATCTTTGGCCATCTTTGAAAACTTCCTCCGCATCTCTTTAGACAACATTGAGGCAACAATGTCTTCCATCTTGAAAGTAGTGGTCGTACTTCCAATAGCCATTACAAGATGATCCCAAGTGTCAGGTAACGAACATAACAGGAGCATGCAACGATCCTCCTCCTCTATCTTCACACCCATAGACGCTAACTGAGAAAAACTCATATTAAATGAGTTCAAATGGTCTACAATAGATGCACCTTCTTCCATATTCAAGGAATACAACTTCTTCCTCAGGAATATATTATTTACGAGAGACTTTCCTTGATAAGTATCTCCAAGCTTCTTCCATAATGAATTTGCAGACTTCTCCTCATGGACGTTCAGGAGTATAGAATTGGCTAGACTAAGTATTATCAATCCTCTTGCTTTTCTATCTACAAGATCCCAATATTCTTGTTTCATACCTTGTGGCATAGTTCCACACACAACAACCCAGAGGTCTCTATCCACAAGCAAGTCTTCCATTTTGAGTTTCCACAACTCAAAGTTGCTGCCATAGAATTTTCAAATCTCTACTCTACCTGATGTACTTGTCATTTCAAACAGAAATAGGTTCTAACTTTGCAATACTCACACTAGAACAGTATTAGCACAAAAAACTAGCCCTACTAACAAGGATAACACAATGGCCAAGCTCTTATACCACTTGAAAGGAAAAGCAACAGTGTGGAAACACTTTCCTAACGCTAAAACCACAAAGGAGAAGTGCAAAGACCGGTTTTAAAACTTTAAAACACTAAAGATGAACACATACAAGAAAATAAGAGTAACAAAAATAAACAATCACAGAGATAACACCAGAATTATGTGGGAAAACCCTTTCGGAAAAAAACCCACCACACCAAGAGCAATCACTTTGTATTACAGTAAAACATTTACTTACAAAGTTATCAGACCACTCTCTCTGATCATCAACTCACAACAACAGACTTCAATTCAACTACTTTCACTCTTACAATGCATTTTTTGCATTTAATGAATAATCATCTCACATACTGTCACCTTAGTGACTATGTCTATGTAGCCGACTGTTACAAGTCTTACATACATCATATTACCAACCAACCAATCGAGCCTATTTAATACACCTTTGTCTGACATATGAATCTAATCACTTCCTGTCCAAGTCGCCCTACAATCACGCATTGATCCACCCAGACATTTAATTTCATTTTCCTAGAATGGATTTTGTCAACCGCCGAATCCGATTTCACAATTAATGCATGCACCACTTCGAACTTCGGCTAATCATTTGTTGATCACTTGCCACGTGATGCCTCTCTATTTGTTCACCGCTTCCAGTCAAGTCAGATCAGCCAAATAATTTCCACGAGCTCTTTACCGCACCACCACCCCAAGCCAAAGAGGCCACCGTGGTATGGCAGTGTCACCACAGCATCACTCCAAGGTTGATAGACCTTCGCGGTATGGCGGTGCCATCGCGTAACTACTAGTCTCTCCTAACACCCTCGCGGTACCGAGGTAGTGGCTTGTTTGCCAGCTCATCACCCATCACCAAGTCACCGTCGAGCACTATGAAGCCTTCTATGGTATGGCGGTAACCGCCTATGCTATCCATCGAGCCCACCATGCTACCATGCCCCGATCGCCAGACCTCCACGATAAGGAGGTAAGCAACTCCTATGACTGCCATAGCTTACCTTGCCACCGCGACATGGCCACAAGGCCATCATGTTATGGTGATAAGCATTCTTTTATGACTATCATTGTTCACCGCGGCCACCGCGCCACCATTGAGCAACCTCCACAGTAGGGAGGTAAACGATCAAACCAACTGCGCAGTCAATCGCGCTACCTCTAGCTAAGGACAGAGACCCCGCGGTATGGCGGTAACACCGCCCAACTATGGATAGAGTAATAGAGGCCCGTGGTATGGCAGTAAATTGTGCTACCATGCCTCTAAGAATAAATCCTAGCAGTAGCGAGGTAAATTCTAGAAAAGGCTGCAAAACACCAAGTCTTTTACAAAGGTTCAAGCCAGAAGTTGAGGCACCTGTTCCCAACAAGTTATACAAATAAAGAATTAAAAAATTTATTAAAACTATTTAAAACATAAACTTTATATAACTAGTTAATTTTATTAACATTAATAAGGGTTAGGCTAGGACAATAGCACTACCCTACCAATGGCTTGAGGTTAGATGTGTCACCTTCTCCCATGACTTGGGGATAGCGACATGACCTAAATGGGCTCATTTGCATGATAAAACCCTAAAATTCATTAAAATAATAATAAATTTTATATAGCTCCCTTTGTTTCCCCAAAAATGTTTGTCCTTTAGCCTAACATAGTATACTTTTATTTCAATAAAAAATTGTATAATTTTTTCATAACATACATAGATCACTACCTAATTTGAAACTAGGCTCTTTCAAATAGAATCCAATCAATATGACATAAAATCTTGGCTAATTGTCATTCTTATCATTTTTCTTTTCTCTTTTCTTTGTTTCTTCAACTCTTCAAATTTCAAAATGAATTATTCAATTACTCCTTTTACCCCATTTTATCAAATTATTTCAAAATTTCATGCTAAGTATTATAATTCAAAATCTTCACTAAAATTGACACTAGTACAGAAACAACAATAAACTACTGAAAAAACTACTAAAAACCTCTTATAAATGACTACAGTTGGTCACGTGACCACTAGTAGTTTATTTCTAATCATATATAACATGACTAGATTAATGAATAAACCATTTTTAGTCATTTATTGGTTGTTTTGATTGATCAATTTGGTAGTATATTTAGTCATTGATTTCGTCATTCATTGCTACGATTTGGTCACTTATTTAGTCACTTTTTTTTCCACTGATATATTTAGTCATTGATTAAGTCATTGATTGTTGTAATTTGTTTACTCATTTAGTTATTTTTTATTCACTGATATATTTAACTGGTCACTTATTTAGTTGTTGATTTATGTTGTGCCCGTTGCACACACGCCCCGTTTGGAATGGGGACCCTCTCTTTCCCTTTTGCTTGTCGGGTCCTTTTTTTTTGGCCTCATTTTGTGTGCCCATTTTTCATGTCCGTAAAGGTCAACACATTCTCAAAAGTCACATTTTAAGTTTGACCAAATTTTTCCCCTTGGAAAAATTCTAAATTTTATGCCATTTCGGGTTTTCCCTATCTGTTAGCCTTTCTAACGTCCACGGCGCCTTCTAGGCTCGGACCCTCGGGTTTCCCTTTGCGAATTTCTGTGTCAACTTTGACATTCTGCATGACCAACGCCTAATGTCTTCCCGGTCCCCGAACCCCGGCTGTCGCAGTTCCTTTCGTCTTTCGCCATTTTGCACGATCGTGGCTCGACGTCTTCCCAGACACCAAACCACAGATAACCCACCGCCACCTAGGAAATTTGAACTCAACTACCTCACCTACCATCATACCGGGCATTTAATTGGATATTAATGGTGTTAGGGGTTATATAAATAGGTTTTCAACTGTCATTTTCACATGGTAGAAGAGATCGAGAAACCCAACGCCACCCTAGTAATTTATGCCTCCACGCCTGAACCTCTGCTTCGTCGTTCCTCACGAATTCGGCTAAAATCTTCTTTGGAATTTCCAGGTATGTCCGTCGTCCGAGTGCCTTGTCTCCTTTTCCTCAAAATCATGGTTTAAATCAAGTAAAAACTTAAAAGAAACTCGAAACCTGGTAGGGTAGCACCTCAGCCTAAAACCCACAAAATCAAAATTGAAAAATCGATCGTTTGAAGAATGAAATCAAAGACCGGAACTTCACCTCGCCATCGCTATTCTTCAGAATAGTCGACGGTGCCTTTCGGGCCCTGGCCTTCCCACGGCCATTGCCGAAAACACAAGAAAAATGTACCTTGCGTCCAAACTCACCCCCAGGTCTCGGTCTGCAGATTTCCACCTTCGGGATTCCATTACGGCTCCGCCGTTCCAAATGGCGAATGCGCTCCATCTTTCTAGCCCTCGGACCCTGGGCATATGAACCATCTTAAACCCACAAGAATACCAAGCATCCAAGTTGTTCTCGGACTCTAGCCTCCGAAATTCCATGTCACCTTCGCTGTTTTGAACAGCTATCCCGGGACGTCTTTTTGACTCCCAGACCCCGGTCCCCCTTTTTGCCGCGCACTGGTTCAAATTGAAACATGACATCCAAATTCCTTCCGAACCCTGACATCCAGAATTCCTTGTCGCTTTCGCCATCCCAAATAGCTAATCTCATCCGTCTTTTCGGATGCCGAACCCCGAATGTCAATTCATCGCTGGGTTCTCATCAACTAACAAATTTTCCTTTCAGACTTTCATCCCCAGACTTCCATCCACATTTCGCCATTTTGAACTGCTATCTCGCAACAGCTTTCCAACCCTGGTAACCCGGACCCCGGAACCCAGTTCCTGAAATGCTGGTTTCCCTGCGATGTTCTAAACAACCAACCCTGGACGACTTTCCGGCTGCTAGTACCCGAATGCAAGAATGAGGGCTCAATCGACCTCCAAATCCAAAACGGACTTTCACTCACTTCCTAAAATTTGATCTTCTTTCACGACAACCCATCATTGAAAAAATCCAATATGCGGAAAGATCATTGAGAATTCCATGCCTCGTTTGCCCTTCCAAACGACATTCTGCCAGGGGAAGTCCGACCCTTGGAACCCGGATAACTTGTTTTTATTTCTAATGATGTTTTTTATCAAGTGTTGGACATTTATCAAATATGAATGTTATGTGATCTAACCTCGATGTGCAAGAATTTCTCCGAGGCCGCTTTTCAATGATAATGTTGCTAATTCTCATCTCTCTATGCAAGATTTATGGAATTTGGTGCCGAGACTTCTAGGACAAGCAAGGACAAAGGGAAAAGAACCGCAAAAGCCCCTCGAGGCAAGGAAGACAAGGATCAGATGAGGTATCAGTTCCAGGGGAACCTTTGCATTCAAACATCATGACTAGCTGGCAGAACATAACAGACACTAATATCGGGCAAGTCGATATTGATGAATTTACTCGGAGGGTCAGGGTGGACCCAAAGACAGACAATGCAAAACTAATTAGAAGCAGTGGACTTTCCAAGGCTGCAGGTTTCCTACCCTCATTGGTAGCTCCTGAGCTGGTAATGGCATGTCGGGAGGCGTACCAAGCTGAAACAAGAACCATTATGGACAGGGATGGCAACATCCTGGTTGATATGTCCCCTGTCAGAATAACAAATATGTTCCACATCCCCACCTTTGAGAGCATGGAGACCCTGAGAATGGAGGAATGTAAAGCATTATGGGATCAGGATCCCATGAGATGCAAGAAGTTGATCAACCAATATTGTTTGAAGGACAGGCGGGCTAGCGCTGCTAAAGTTCCCCAAGAGCTCTTCCGCAACGATTTCTTTGAGGATTATCATGACCTGGTCACCTTACTGATCATGGTAATGGGCCTTCTTACTACGGCCTTCTTCCAAGCATGGATGTTGTACTTTGTTGAACAAATCCTCCGCAAGAGTGATGCTGCATTCTATTGGGGTGAACTAATCAACAATTTCTTTCACGAGCAATTCATCAATGTTAGGAAGACCTCAAAGTTCTAAATGACGTCCTACCTTGCTACTCACTGGCTGATCGGCAACATTATCATGGATTGTCGGGAGTGCCCTATGCGGCACCTGGAAGAGAACTTAAGCCATACGACAAATACCCACAACTGCAATTCAAAAATTTTAAGTAAGACTACTGTCGGGTGAATGATGCCTTCACAAAATATATCATTCGGTCTCTAGGAGGTGACTTTGAGAGAAGAGTCTCTCATAGTGCTAGGGCCCTTCTCAAGCGCTATGCCTTCCTATCCATACAATTGCTGAATTTCACCTACATTCATGCTCAAGGATTCACAGAGAGGCTGAATAAGCTACCTCGGTACCCCAATGACCGGATTATACCATTGGAGCTAACGTGGCAGCTGAGACATATACACCATATCCTCAACAGTAAACATATGGCAGGCACCCCTTATCCCCTCAGACTTGGCCAGGGGTTATATCAGATTCATACTTCCTAATGTGCAGGTAATTTAGAGAAAGACCTGGGCGAGTACCACTTCAGGCAGTATACAGCTAGGCCATGGATGGACCCATACGGTCACATCAAAAAGGCTCTTGGACCAGAGTACACCCACCTCCACCATGTTGAGGACTTTTGGGAAAATTACAAGGATGATTTTGAAGCGTGGATACGGCATTACATGCGTATGACCGCCTACTTTGTGAAGAGAGTAAACTTGTGTCCAATTCCAGATCAACTAGAAGAATATGAGAGCACAGTGATAGACCCAAGGTATAATGCTATTGCAAATTTGTCGTTGTCTTTGATTGATTGGGACGAGCCAAAGGTGGATGACCTAAATATTCTCACCAAGCCTATTGAGGCTCAAAAAGGCATGGACAAGAAGGTTGCTTGGTTAAAATAACAGGGAGTCGCCTTGACATTCAAGGAACTTGAGAATGAGCCAAGAAGTTCTGATGGCGGGGCAATTGCTACTACAACTGGAGAAAGATCTAAGTCTCTGCCATCTGTCAAATCAAAAAATATGAAGGAGGTTGACGAGCAACAATCTAATCCAAAGGTGTATGCCAAAAAGGCCTCAGAGGGCGAGCCTACCAAGAAACATAGAAGAAAAGGAACCGTCACGGAGATGCCTATGATACCTGAGGATCCACTCCACAAGGGTGAGGAACCGGAAGCTGATCCACCAAGGTCCCCAACTGCTTCATCAGCGGCTGCAACAGTTGTTTCCATTGCCACCATGCCACCCACTTCGCTTGCAATGGCTGCTTCCTCTCTCCTTGCGGTGCACATCTCTGTCCAACTTGCCTCCACTTCTCTGATCATGCAGGTCGTATCGGTGGATTCATCCTCCGCCATGACCTCGCCAATATAATCATCCTCCATCTCTCCTTCCCATTCACCCACTTCATCTGCTATTGCAATGCCTACCCTCACTCTCCCAGAGTCCTTCGTCAAATAGATGCAAAATGTGCCTTCTGAGATTTCGGGAATGTTTGCAAATCCAATGGTGCAAGCTGCAATAGCCCAGGCAATGGTTAATGCCCCAAATCTCCCTCCTCCTATAGAACCATATAGGACGTAGTCCACAATGTAAATCTCGGATGAGCTCGAGCGATGAACACAAGAGGCAGCCACGAGACCAGAAGATGAAGAATTTGTATATCATGAGCATCCCATCTATGAGCATCAGGTGATCGATGAGGTGGCATATGAATCTTCCAGTGACGGCAACCAGGATCAAGGAATGGACATTCTCCAAGAGATGGCTGATTCAGAGCTCGACGTAGAATGGAACAAACAAATCATGGAAATTGAGGATAAAGAGGCTGAAGAATAGCTTACCGTTGAAGAAAGAGTTGTTGTTCCAGGGACTAAAGGCAGTAGGTCTCTTGCGGAAAGGAATAATAAAACCAGAGAACATGAGGAAGAAGCATCCCTCCACGAGGATGAACAAGAAGAAAAGCCCGAGGTAAGTGAGCGCGACCAAGAAGAAGAAGAAAAGGGGGATGAAAAAGGAGACCACCCTAAGGAGTAGCTGCTCACTAAGTCCCCTATCAAGCGCATGACGCTCATGCAAGAATCTGATGAAGAGAAAGAGGATACATGGGCTAAGAGGTAGACCGTTACTCTCAAGGCCATTGAGCTTAGGGTGGAGGACAACAAAGTTCAATAGGAATCACCCAAGGCAAGGCCTTAGACGTCTGACTGGCTACAGAAGCAACATGAAAAGAGAACTCCCGCCCTGAAGGATCTAAAAGCTAGGCTGGAGGCAATATTGGTTAGAGATCAAATTACGACAAAGAAGGAGAAGAAGCCAAGGGTCAGGTCTAGGATAACGTTGCATGCCTCTGGATCTAGGGCAATGTAGATAGCAACGCTAGTGGTTGGAGAACAGGGAGTAAATTATAACGTCTCCACCATCGACTTAGGAGTAGCTACACGGGAGAAGAAGGTTGACCACCTCCAGGAATCAGTCGCCATAGTAGTGCACCTTGTGCAACATGATAAGGTTTCAAAGGAAGAGCTTAAGGCACGGGTGGCAGATTTGATAGCCTACATTTAGCAATGGTCATATCCAAATAAGCAACCTACCACGCCATCAGCCCCACCGCAATTGTTGTCCCAGGAACAAATCCATAAGCTGGAAAAGAGAAGAAATTTGGATAAGACTACAGAAACTTGGTTCTAGCAGGTCTTGGATATCAGGAACATGGGCATCAACTTGGCTCTCCAAATAGAAAACAAGTTCCCGGAGGTGTAAACATCTCTTGAAGGCACAAGGAAAATCTGTGAGGAGTTCCCAAAGAAGTACAAGGCTGCCTATATGAAGATTGAGGCTATCCTCACACTGCCAAGTGAAGTTTGGGAAAAGGACCTCGCCTTCAAGGATGATGACCACTGGCTGATGGATGTCTGGAAGCGTGATTTTGATCATCAAAAGGGGAGGCTAGAACAAATTCTGGAAAGAATAATTTTGGATATAGAATGGGCCAAAGAGGCCAGAGGAGATAGTATAAGATATCTCAAGCTGATGACAAGGCATGAAATTCTTGTCATTAAGATCAATCTGGAAAGCATATAGCCTCACTTCCTATGAAGGATGGAGAACGAAATGACAACTGAGATTACCATGAACTTTATGAGTTTTGTTGCTCAAGCTTTCACCCAGTCCGAGCTTTTTAGGGACAACGCTGCCAAATATGATGAATATTGGGAAAAGCTCATTAAAAACTCCAAGGAATGGAGTTATCAGGTGTTAAGGTCCAATATCATTGAGGTCGACAAGCTTCGACCGGTAATCTTGAGATTCATGGAATATGTAGCTTTGAAGAAGCGTGAAGGTAATCCTGTTATTGACAAAGAACTTCTGAAAAAGTAATTGCAACAAAGGGCAAACAACAAAAGGACAAAACTGCTATAGTGCTTCCACTAGAAGACAAAACGGGAAAAAGACAAAAGATGTTTTAAAAATGTAATATATTTGGGCATGGGTGAGACCCTGCTATAAAGTACATCTTGGCCACACAATAGAATTGAATCTTGGCCACTCATTTTTATTTTTGAAAACTGTAAATAGAGGTCCCCTCCTCTCATTTTAAGAGAGTTGAGTTGTTGTAAAGGCATGCTGTAGAAATTGCAATAGAAAATATAGTAATTTATTGGTGTATTTTGGATTCCTTCACATGTTTTATGATTCTTCACCCATTATCTAAAATTCTAGCTTAAGTTACTTTGTTGTTCTAGTTTCCCTTTTAGTTGACTTTGGTGGATTTAGTGATGTTGTCTTTGGTTATGAAGTTTTTTGTTGTGTGTATGCTTTCCTTGTCCATACTTTTATTCATTTGTTGTTGGTAGGTGACTGTGCAAAGTTAGTCTGGACTATAATTTCATATCTTCTCTTTAAACTTTATCTTTGTTCACATTTACATGGCAAATGAATGATGAAATACTTGCAGTCCTTAGAAGATAGCATAGATTTCATGACATTGTGAGAATTCTGATTAAGTGAAATCCTATTTTAAGGAAACTATCCACAACAATAACCTCTATGATCACTATTCATCGATAGTTGCAGGTCTAGGAATCTTCTCTCTTCCCTACCTTTTTTCCCTTTTTTTTAGGAAATAGCCTATGCAAAGGTTCATTGCACATTGTAAAGCCAAATCCAATGAAACAATGGAGTTCAAGACTGTTGTTTTAACCTGGAGTAAAGCACAGTAATTTCAAATTCGAAGAACTCCATTCATAGACCCGATTCTCCTATAGTTTTAACTTCTATAAGTCTGCCATGTGATTCCAGAAAATCACATAAATCAACTGAGATATTATCCAAGCACTATCAAGACCTGACATCTGAGAGACCTTGGGATAGTGTTTTGCAATTTGATTGTGGAAGATTATCTTTCAAGAGAGGTGATGCACCTATGCATCACCTATGTTGTGAAGTGCATAAAAAACACATCAACAGAACTGGAGCTAGGAGGGCCTTTTGGAGATAAAGTTGGATCAAATTGACTCATTCTCCCCTGAGAGATTTCATCGAGTCTTGAGATCTACACCAAATAAAGGAGAATTTTAGGAATTACAGCCCCCTGCCCGGGCTAAAAGAGCTAAAGGAAGGGAACCATCCATCACCAACTCACCCAAATATCTCACCTCTCTTTCACCTCCATCTTCTCCATCATCATCGGTAGTACCACCTTCAATTCATCTGATCCAAACAGCCATCCAAGCTGCCACTCCATCTGGGTTGAATGTTGCCTTTCAATCGAACACAGCAGCAAGCCCTGCTACTGTCTCTTTGCAACTGCTAGTTTGTATGGCACAACCACCTCCACCGCTTCCTCCTATGGCGTGGCTAGGCAATAACCCGTCCCCTTTGGCCTTCAATTTATACCATGATATGCCAAAGAATCCTGAAAGCTTTTGTATGAAATTCAATGCTAGAGACCCATAGAGGATTGTGGAGGAACATGTAAGAATTTTCAAAATCGCTTTGAAAAATATGCAGATTATCTACGAGGACGTGGCTTGCAGGCTCTTTCCCTAATCTCTTAGGGAGGAAGCATTCTATTGGTATGTTAACTTGCCCATCGGAATGATCACCACTTGGGCACTTCTGAAGAAGGCTTTCCTGCAGAAGTTCAAAACTTCAGTCAGCCTTACAGATTCATACCGACACTTCATGTCGGTTCAAAGGGAGATTAATGAACCAATCAGTTCATTCAATGATTGTTTCCACAAAGCATACACTTGGCTACAGGCCCAATACGTTTTCAATGACGCTATTATTTTACCTATTTACTATACATCATTGGATAACCTCACTTCAACTCTGGTGAAAATAATGTGACCACCACCCACCGAGTTGGTCGATGCATACGTTGAGACCATTATTGCCAGCATGGATTTGGGTAGAACATTTCTGGTCCGTTGCCTTCTCTCGAGAAGACCGCACATCCAATGCAGATTCAGGGGCTTACTCAAGCCTTGCAACATCAGACACCCCTAATGAATCTAGTACCACAACTACCTATAGTTTCGCATCTCGGGTAGCCAATGAATCAGGCGTATCCGGCACCTCACTACTTGCTTCCCCAATAGTAGCATTCGCATCATCAGCCATCCTAGGGGCCAGTGTACGTCCAGGCAATTGAATTCCCACCCGCTTATCAGAATCAGCTGGTTGCACAACCCATGTTCCTACACAATTCGACATCGCAACCAAACAATGCTAAAAATGATAGGATTGATGAGCTTACAGAGATGATCAAGAAGATGTCCATGGAAATGATGCACTTGAGGAATCAGAATAACTAGCTGCAAGCATCAAAAAAGAGCATCTAGGCCAACCTTAATCGTGATAACCGAGATCATTGTGAAAGTCAGGACAATCGGGATGCTAGCACGTCGTCTAGACAGAATTATGACAGAAATCAAAATTCGGGTCAGAACTTTGACAAAAGGCCTTTCCAAAGGCAAACCGAATGTGGAACACAAGACCCAAAAATAGCGGTGTTCCCATGCCCATTGATCAGTCCAACAACAGTGAGAACCCTACAAGCGGAGTTTACTTGGATGAGGCCGCTTTATTCGGTTGGTGTCGCATACACAAAACAAGCCGACACTCTGAGATAGATTGTCTGGAATTCCAAACTGTTGCCAATATCTTCCAAGTTGAGGTCTAGAATGTTGTGGACAATTCGGGGTGCCAAGACATTGTCCCATCTGACTCATATGACTCCTCAGTGTTGGTGGTGAACTAGGCTCCTTTCCCAAAGGCTGAGTACAACACACTAGAGTAGGAGGGTGCCGAGTCAAATAGCAACAATAAAGTAGAAGAGGTAAGTTTCGAAAGTCCTTTGGCTCAACTTTTTGATTCAATAGATAATGGTCCTAAAGCTGATGAATAAGAGCCTTGGGAAGATGAAGTCCAAATGTTTCACCAATGGACTACCCCTTACAACCTTAGGAATAGACAGACCGGTGGTCATGTTGGAGATCCTTTTACAACCTCCACCCCACTGAATAACTTCAGCACCCCTCCCGATCCAAATTCAAGTAATAACCCAAGTTTTCCCAACACACCCACACGGTATCTCGAAAGGAATAAATAGCAGAATAGCGGACAAAGCCAGGCCACTAGCTCCTCCCAAAACGTTTCCTGTGATCAAGAAGTTGAGCAGATGGGGGAGTATATTGCTGAAGAATTTAAAAGGGTGAAGCTAAGTGTATCTGCATTCGAGCTACTAAAGGTGCCTGATGTAAGGAATGCCTTTTTCAGAATGATAAATGGGACTCCACCATAGGGGTCAACTCAAGAAACTCCAAAAAAGAGGGTTTCCTTTGACGATCAACAAGGTGAGTCGATCATTAGACAAATCTTCAATAGTAAGGCTGATTCGCCTGTAGGTTAGCCAGAAAATAAGAAGTTCGACAAAGTAATTAATCAGGCACCAACACAAAGCAAGGGCAATGAGAAAGACAAGGGCCAATTCGCCCAGGTGGATGTTTTTGGAGGACTATTTTAGGGGAAATTCGAAACTCCTCCCTTTCTGACCATTGTCCGTGTGTTCGGGAAGAACCTCCACAATTGCCTGCTTGATTTGGCAGCTCTAACCAATGTCATGCCCTTGAGCGTGTGCAAGGCACTCGGAATAATGCCAAATCCCTCCCGATGGAAGGTGACACAACTTGAAAAAATTGAGATCAGCATAGTGGGGGAAATTAACAGAATACCTATGCAGATTGTTGCTTATCCCCAAATCCAATAGACCATAGACATTTAGGTGGCTAATATCCCGAATACGTATGGTATAATTCTAGGAAGGGATTTCACAAGGGCATTGAACGGATACGCCACTACCGATTACTCACACATGTGGTTGCCATGGAAAGGAATGTTGAATCAAATTCAGATCGATCAAGAGCCACAAATGAGATTCATGATCACGGAGTACAACAACACGAACGAGGTGTTGTATGTTGAAACAGATTTGGGGAATTATTCCCTAGTATCATATCTGAACGAGCACAAATGCCTTGAAGATGAGGAAACAAGCAAGGTTTTCCTCGTATTATGCAGCTCGCATGCGAATCTAGCCAATTCCTCTCAGAGCACTGAAGTGCTGATAGAGTTTGACGATGAAGAGTCAGGAAAGAATGACAATCTTGCGTTACTAAACGGTTTCCAAGATCTCATGGAAAAGTGCGTACAAGACCAGCTTAGTTTGGGAGCCTGAATGAACTTTCAGGAACTCCTGCTCTCTAATTGGTGCAGGGTACATAATGTTGCTCACTCAGAATTCAATTGTTGTTTATGTCAAATAGCAATTGAACACGTTCAAAGACAAGCCACTTTGAAGGAGAAAGAGAGATCAACACTGCATGAACAGACATGTTCCGTCCCTACACCTCCCCAAACGACTACCGAAATGAAAGCCCCACCGAAGGTTAAAATTGGATCTATTGGTTCTACGTTCAAGGATTCTCTTGGATTCTGGATGTTGCGCTTTGACGGGTCTAAATCCAAACACGGAGCTGGGGCAGGTTTTGAATTGATCAGTCTTAGAGGTAAGTCATACTTTGTTGCTCATAGACTTCAGTTTTAGTCCTGAGCCTCTTAATGGCATTAAGAATAAAAGTCAAAATACTCCAAGTATACGAAGATTCGGAGTTGGTCATAAAGTAGGTCAAGAAGATCTATTCCTGTTATGATCGAAGACTCACCAACTACAAGCACCACATATGGGATCTACTGGAAGGGTTGGATGCATTCAATATCCAATTGATCCCACGCGCTCAGAATCATACTACCAATGCCTTGGCACAGGAAGCAAGCACACTACAACCATTGTCCCTATCTGGCCTCAAAAGATTCACGACGAATCTCACCTCCGTCCCATCAATGTCAGATAACATAGCCAATTTCCAGATATTCAATGATGACAAACACATCCTGGATTTTATCACCAGTTCGGATGTGTTTGCTACCCAGATAATCGACGAGATGGAACCTCAAGAGGCTGACCTGGATATAGAGGGGATTATCATCATGAAGACCGATACCATCCCTAAGGGGATGGTCCAATTGGAGTGAATGTTTGATTTGGATCAGATCAGATATCAGGATCAACAGGCCAATAAAGATACCATCAGTGACCAGTGTGACACCTACAACCTCAGAATGGCTGGAAATGCTAAGAACGTGTTCATTGGTAAGGTATGCGCCCCTGAAGAAAGAAAGGGGATAATTGAGGCTCTGCAGAAGTACCATGACGTTATCACCTGGAGTTACGAGGATCTCAAGATGTATGATACGTCAATTATCACCCACACTATCCCTCTCAGACCAGATGTGAAGCCATTTCGACAGAGGTAGCGCCCTGTCAATGCTTTGCTGGAACCAATAATATAAATAGATGTACAAAAGTTGATGTCAGCTAAGATCATTTTTCTAGTCAGACACTCCACATGGGTGTCGAATTTGGTTCTTGTTAGAAAGAAAAATGGGGAAATCAAATTGTACGTCGACTTTCACAATCTGAACCGGGCCTTAGAAAAAGATAACTATCATGTACCCTCATTGGATGAGGTGTTGCAGATAGTAAACGACTCCCAGATGATGTCCTTCCTGGATGGATATTCGGGGTACAATCAGGTTATGGTACAGTACGAAGATCAACACAAGATGACATTCACCACCAAATGGGGAACTTTCGCTTATAGATAAATGTCATTCAAATTAATCAATGATGGTGCCACTTTCCAGCGTGCCATGGATATTGCATTCAAAGACCTGATCGGAAAATGCATAATCATCTACATGGATGATTTGGAAATTTTCTCAAAGTAGTAGGGTAATCATGTCGCTAACCTATGCAAATTCTTTGAAAGATGTCATAAATTCAGGGTCTCCTTTAATCCGAAGAAGTGTATCTTCGGTGTCACTGAAGGGAAGCTCCTTGGACATGTCCTATTAGAAAGGGGAATTTCTATCAACCCCGAACATATCCAGTCAATCATGAAGATTCAGCTGTCAGGCAGAAAAAAGGAATTAAAATCTTTCTTCAGAAATATCAACTTTTTCCGCAAGTTCATCACAGGCTTCGCGGAAATCATCAAACCACTCAATGTTATGCTAAAATAGGACGCTAAGGTCGAGTGGACCCCAAAAGCAAGGTAGGATTTTGGAGAAATTAAGAAAGCAATTGTTGATGCCCCTATGCTGGTCAGCCCCAACTACCTGAAGCCCTTCTACATCTACTCATTTGCTTCAAATCATTTGTGTGCTAGTATCTTGACACAAAAGGATGATGAGGGGAGTGAACATCCGATCACCTTCATGAGTAACCCTCTAAAGGATGTTGATCTACGGTATCACAACATCAAAAAACAAGCCTATGCCCTTGTTAAGGGGGTAAAGAAGTTTAGGCATTGTATCCTATGCAACAAAGTGTTTGCTATAGTTCCCGACCCCGCAGTGAAGATATTGCTCATGCAAAACGAGATAGGAGAGCGAAGGGAAAAATGGGTTGCATTCCTATAGGAGTATGATATGGAAATCCAACCAATGACATTGGTGAGAGGGTAAGAACTTTCCAAAATAGTGGTGGAAGTGGTTATTAATGTTGGGCCTGAACTCACAGTGCAACAGTACAAACTGGAGGATGTCTCTCCAGGGGAGTGGTACGACGACAGAGTATATTACCTATTGAATCATAAATGTCTGCCTCATCTGTAGGGGGTCCAAAGGCAAGCCCTTAGATTGAAAAGTAGCAGCTACATGTTACAGGCCACCATATTGTAAAAGAGTAATCATGAAGGTATCTACTTGAGATGCCTTGGTAGAGAAGAGGTTGATCGTGTTTTCAAAGAGTTCCATGATAAGTTTGGGACTGATCACAGTTCTTGTTTATTAAGTACACATCAGATATTGAGAGCTGGGTACTATTGGCCTACAGTTTTCAAGGACGCTCACGGTCATATCCGTACCTACCATGTATGCCAGACTGTTGTAACCCGAGAGAGGAATGTTCATGTCCCATTGCAATGAGTTTTGGAGGTAAGGCCGTTCACGCAGTGGGGTCTCGACTTCACTGGTCTGGTAAGCCCTCCATCATCTATTGGACACAGGTACATTCTGACCGCTTTTGATTATTGTACTAGATGGATAGAATCAATAGCTTGCAGGCAATGTACAAATGAGGTAGTAACTAATTTTCTGAAAAGTTTTATTTTAAATCGCTTTGGTTGTCCTTATGCTCTAGTATGCGATAATGGTGTTTCTTTTGCCTCATTAAAATTCATGGGTTGGGCCTTTGATTATGGTATCGCCCTTAATTTTTCCTCCAATTACTACCATCAAGGCAATGGCCTTGCTGAATCAACCAACAAGAACTTGATCACTATGATCAAGAAGCTACTAGATAGAAATCCCAAAGATTGGCACACCTAACTTCATTTCACCCTATGGGCAGATCGTACCTATCACAAGGCTGCCCTTGGAGATTCCCCATACCATCTCATTTATGGCTTGGAGCTCGTTTTCCCCATACATTTGAAAATCCCCACCCACCAGTTCATTAATGATTTTTGTGAAGGAGGAGACGGCAGAGAAGCTCACCTCGCCGAGCTGTTGCACCTAGAAGAAGTACGAGACCGTGCAATAGAAAATTTCACCCAACATCAGGGCATAGTCAAAAGATGGTTCAATCGCCGAGCCAAAATTAAGGCCTTCCACATTTCTGATCTAGTCCTTTATTGGGACAAGGCCCATGAAAAGAAAGGCGGACACAACAAATTCGACAAGCTTTGGATTGGCCCCTTTGAGATTGTTGAAATCCTTGGAGATAACGCTTTTCGCTTAAAGACTTTGACTGGTGAAGATGTCTCATTTCCTGTCAATGGGCAACACCTTAAGGATTACTTACAGGCTTGTTGGGTGTGTAAATACCTGTACATAGGTTAGGATAGGTTTCCATACTTGGTCCTTCTATTTTTTCTCGTTTTCGGGCTGTTTTGTTTTGACCTTGGAAGAGTCCTCCAGTTCTGCTGTGGTGGTCATGCTCAGCTTGATGAATGGTTTGCCTTGTTTCCCGCTCTCGCGTTGTTCTCTAGATAAGCCTTCATTCCCTATTACTAGCCTCTGAAAGCCCCTAAGCATTGGTTTTCAACTTTCGAACTTTGAAATAACCTAGGATGGCGTTCCTCTTGAATTCCCTACGTTTATCATGGAACACACAGAAACACATTTTAAAATTTCCAAAGAATGGTATGGTGATTACTGAGAAAATTGGATAAGTGAAAAATCTAAATTCTTCTCTAGTGACCACTGTGATTCCCAAGCCCATAGTAAGCTTCGTTGCTTACATGGTTGAACATAAAAAGAAAAGAGGAAAATGCTGAAAAGAAATATCAAATGAAAAGAATAGACAAAGTGAAAATAAAAATCGTATGGGTGTGCAAATATCTTTACCGGGGCTATGGATGTCTGGTTGACAGTAGAGCTATGTTTGTGGAGTCACAGCAACAACTCCGTCAGGGCTATGGATGCCTGATTGGCAGCAGAGAAATGTCTAGGTCACTTTTGGGGTCAGACGAACTACGTAGCTTATCCCTCCCGATCAGTGGTTGCCTGTGCTATCTCTAAGCAAAGGGAATGAACTCAGCATGCACACACCTCCATGATGATGTCACAGTATGATTTAATCTCACCTTCCTTAACTTGCTCTTAGTTCAATTTTGAAAATTAGATTTGGCGTGCGAAACCAGAGATCATGGGTTCGAAATGAATATTTATCTTTAGAACGTCGGGAGCATTCTCCTAGCGGAGTCGCCATTTGTTGTACCTGTTGCACACACACCCCGTTCGAAACGAGGACCCTCTCTTTCCCTTTTACTTGTCGGGTCTTTTTTTTGCTTCGCCTCATTTTGCATGCCCATTTTCATGCCCGTAAAGGTCAACACATTCTCAAAAGTCACATTTAAAGTTTGACCAAATTTCACCCCTTGTAAAAATGCTAAATTTTACGCCATTTCGGGTTTTCCCTATCTATCAGCCTTTCTGACGTCTATGGCACCTTCTAAGCCCAGACCCTTGGGTTTCCCTTTGTGGATTTTCGTGTCGGCTTTGACGTTCTGCGTGGTCGGTGCCTGGTGTCTTCCCAATCCTCGGACCCCGGCTGTCGGATTTCCCCTGTCGGAATTCCTTCCGTCTTTGGCCATTTCGCGCGGCCGTGGCTCAACGTCTTCCCGACCACTAGACCCCGGATCACCCGTCATCACCCAAGAAAATTTCAACTCAGCTACCTCACCTACCATCGTACTAAGAATTTAATTGGATATTAATGGCGTTGGGGGTTATATAAATAGGTTTTCCACTATCATTTACACATGTCAGAAGTGATCGACAAACCCAGCGCCGCCCCAGCAATTTCTGCCTCTACGCCCGAACCTCTACTTCGTTGTTCCTCACGAATTCGGCTGAAATCTTCTTCGGGATTTCCAGGTATGTCCGCCATCCGCGTGCCTTGTCTCCTTTTCCTCAAAATCATGTTTTAAATCAAGTAAAAACTTAAAAGAAACTCGAAACCTGGTAGGGTAGCACCTCAGCCTAAAACCCACAAAATCAAAATTGAAAAATCGATCGTTTGAAGAATGAAATCAAAGATCGAAACTTCACCTCTCTGTCATTGTTCTTCAGAACAATCGATGACGCCTTTCGGGCTTGAGCCTTCCCACGACCATTGTTGAAAACACAAAACAAATGTACCTTGCGTCCAAACTCGTCCTCGGGTCCTCGTCTACAGATTTCCACCTTCGGGATTCCATTACGGCTCTGCCATTCCAAAAGGCAGTTGCGCTCTGTCTTTCCCACCCTCGGACCCTGAGCGGATGAATTCCATTTTAAACCCACAAGAATACCAAGTGTCCAAGTTGTTCTCAAACTCCGACTTCTGAAATTCTGTGTCACCTTCGTCATTTCGAACAGTTGTCCTAGGACGTCTTTCCCACTCTCGGACCCCGGTCCCCCTTTTTGTCATGCACTAGTTCAAACTGAAACATGATGTCCAAACTCCTTCCAGACCTCGACCTCTAGAATTCCGTCTCCGGAATTCCATGTAGCTTTCGCCATCCCAACGACCAAGCCCGTCCATCTTTCTAGATGCCGAACCCCAAATGTCAATCCGCCGTTGGGTTCTCATCAACTAATAAATCTACCTTTCAGAATTCTATCCCTAGACTTTCGTCTGCATTTCGTCGTTTCAAACGGCTATCTCACAATAATTTTCTAGCCCTGGTAACCCAGACCCCATAACTCGGTTCCCGGAATGTTGTTTTCCTTGCGCTGTTTTGAACAACCAACCCTGGACAGCTTTCAGGCTGCTAGAACCTGAATGCAAGAATGACGGCTCAAACGACCTCCAAATCTAAAACGGACTTTGACCCACTTTCAGAAATTTGATCTTCTTTCACAACAACCCTTCATTGAACAAATCCAAAATGGGGAAAGATCATCGAGAATTCCATTCCTCATTTGCCCTTCCAAACAACATTCTGCCAGGGGAAGTCCGACCCTTGCAACCTAGATCACTTGTTTTGCTTTCTAATGATATTTTTCATGAAGTGTTCGACATTTATCAAATATGAATGTTATGTGATCTAACCTTGGTGTGCAGGAATTTGTTTGAGGCCGCTTTTCCATGATAATATTACCAATTCTCGTCTCTTTGTGTAGGATTTATGGAATCTGGTGCAGAGACTTCTGTGACAACCAAGGACAAAGGGAAAAGAACCGCAAAATCCCCCCAAGGCGAGGAAGACAAGGATCAGATGAGGTATTAGTTCCAGGGGGCACCTTTGCATTAAAAAATCATGACTAGCTAGCAGAACATAATAGACACCAATATCGGGCAAGTCGATATTGATGAATTTACTCAGAGGGTCAGGGTGGACCCAAAGATAGACAATGCAAAACTAATTAGAAGCAACGGACTTGCCAAGGCTGCAGGCTTCCCACCCGCACAGGTAGCTCCCGAGTTGGTAATGGCATGCCGGGAGGCGTACCAAGTTGAAACAAGAACCATTGTGGATAGGGATGGAAACATCCTAGCTAATATGTCCCCTGTCGAAATAAAAAATACGTTTCACATCCCCACCTTTGAGAGCATGGAGACCCCAACAATGGAGGAATGTAAAAAATTATAGGATCAGGATCCCATGAGATGCAAGAAGTTGATCAACCAGTATTGGTTGAAGGATAGGCAGGCCAGCGCTGCTAAAGTTCCCCAAGAGCTCTTCCACAATGATTTCTTTCAGGATTATCATGACCTAGTCACCATACTGAGTAGGGTAATGGGCCTTCCTACTGTAGCCTTCTTCCAACAATGGATGTTGTACTTTGTTGAACAAATCCTCCACAGGAGTGACGCTGCATTCTACTGGGGTGAAATAATCAACAATTGCTTTCACGAGAAATTCATCAATGTCAGGACGACCTCAAAGTTCTACATGATGTCTTACCTTGTCTACTCATTGGTCGATCGATGACATTATCATGGATTGTCGGTAGTGCCCAATGCAGCACCTAGAAGAGAACTCAAGCCATACGAAAGATAGCCACAACTATAATTCAAAAATTTCAAGCGAGACTACTATCAGGTGAATGATGCCTTCATTGCATATATCATTTGGTCTCTGGGAGGTGACTTTGAGAGAATGGCCTCTCATAGTGTTAGGGCCCTTCTCAAGCACTACGCCTTCCTATTCATACAATTCTCGAAGTTCACCTACATTCATGCTCAAGGATTCACGAAGAGGCTAAATAAGCTGCCACGGTACCCCAATGACCGGATTATACTATTGGAGCTAACATGGTAGGTGAGAAATATACACCATATCCTCAACAATAAACATCTAACAGGCACTCCTTATCCCCTCGGATGAGCCAGAGGTGGATGACATCGATATTCTCACCAAGCTTATTGAGGCTCGTACAAAGGCATGGATTAGCGGGCAAGTCGCTTGGATAAAACAATAGGGAGTCGCCTTGACATTCAAGGGACTCGAGAATGAGCCGAGTATTTCTGATGGTGAGGTAATTGCTACTACAATTGGATAAACATCTAATTTTTTTCCATCTATCAAATCAAAAAAGAGGAAGGAGGTTGATGAGCATCAATCTAATCCGAAGGTGTATGCCAAAAAGGCCTCAGAGGGTGAGCCTCCCAAGAAACATAGAAGAACAGGCAGTGTCACGGAGATGCTTGTGATACCTGAGGATCCACTTTACAAGGGTGAGGAGCTAGAAGCTGATCCACCAAGGTCCCCAACTGCTTCATCAGTTGCTACAATAGTTGCTTCCATTACCACCATGCCACCCACTTCGCTTTCAATGGATGCTTCCTCTCTGCCTATGGTGCCTTGCCTCCACTTCTCCGATCATGCAGATTGTATCGATGGATTCATCCTCTACCATGACCTCGCCAATCTCCTCATCCTCCATCTCTCCTTCCCTTCCACCCACTTCATCTATTGTTGCAATGCCTACCCTCACTCTCCTAGAGTCCTTCATCAAATACATGAAAAATGTGCCTTCTGAGCTTTCGGGAATGTTTGCAAATCCAATGGTTAATGCCCTAGCTCTCCCTGCTCCTACAAAACCAACTAGGATGGAGGCCACAATGCAAATCTTAGATGAGCTCGAGCAACGAAAACAAGAGGCAGCCGCGAGACTGGATGATGAATAATTTGTATATCATGAGCATACCATCTATGAGCATAGGGTGATCGATGAGGTGGCGTATGAATCTTCTAGTGAGGTCAGTGAGGATCAGGGAATAGACATTCTCCAAGAGATGGCTGATCTAGAGCTTGACGCAGAATGGAACAAGCAACTCAAGGAAATTGAGGATAAAGAGGCTGAAGCACGGCTTACAGTTGAAGAAAGAGTTGTTGTTCCAGGGACTGAAGGAAATAGGTCTCTTGTGGAAAGGAATAATCAAACATCGGAGCATGAGGAAAAAGCATCCCTCCACGAGGATGAACAAGAAGACAAGCCCGAGGAAAGTGAGCACGACCAAGAAGAAGAAGAAAAGGGGGACGAAAATGGAGACCACCCTAAGGAGTAGTTGCTCACTAAGGCCCCTATCAAGCGCATGACGCTCATGCAAGACTCTGATGAAGAGAAAGAGGATGCATGGGCTGAGTGGGAGACCGTTAATGTCAAGGCCATTGAGCTTAGGGTGGAGGATGGCAAAGGTCAATAGGAATCACCCAAGGTAGGCCTCAGATGCCCGACTGGCTACAGAAGCAACTTGAAAAGAGAACTCCCGCCTTGAAGGATCTGAAAGCTAGGTTGGAGGCAATATTGGCTAGAGCTCAAATTACTACAAAGAAGGAGAAGAAGCCAAGGGTTAGGTCTAGGATAACAATGGATTCCTTCAGATCCAAGGCAGTGCAAATAGCAATGTCGGTGGTTGGATAATAGGAGTAAGTTATAACGTCTCCAACATCGACCTGGGAGCAGCTACACGGGAGCAGAAGGTTGACCACCTCCAAGAATCAGTCACCACAGTGGTGCACCTTATCCAACAGGATAAGGTTTCAAAGGAAGAGGTTAAGGCACAGGTGGCAGATTTGACAACCTACATTCAACAATGGTCATCTCCAAATGAGCAACCTACCATGCCATCAGCCCCACCGCAATTTTTTTCCTAGGAACAAATCCATAAGTTGGAAAAGAGAAGAAATTCGGATAAGACCACGAAAACTTGGTTCCGGCAGGTCTTGGATATCAGGAACACGAGCATCAACTTGGTTGTCCAAACAACAAACAAGTTCCTGAAGGTGCAAACATCTCTTGAAGGCACAAGGAAAATATGTGAGGAGTCCCCAAAGAAGTACAAGGTTGCCTATCCAAAGATTGAGGCTATCCTCACACTGTCGAGAAAAGTTTGGGAAAAGGACCTCGCCTTCAGGGATGATGACCACTAGCTGATGGATGTATGGAAGCGTGATTTTGATCACCGAAAGGGGAGGCTAGAACAGATCCTGGAAAGAATAATTCTGGATATAGAATGGGCCAAAGAGGCCAGAGGAGATAGTATCAGATATCTCAAGCTGATGACAAGGCACAAAATTCCTGTCGTTAAGATCAATCCAGAAAGCATAAAGCCTCACTTCCGAAGAAGGAAATGATAGCCGAGATTACCACGGACTTTATGAGTTTTGTTGCTTGAGCTTTCACCCAGTCCGAGCTTTTCAGGGACAATGCTGCCAAATATGATGAAGACTGGGAAAAGCTCGTTAACAACTCCAAGGAATGGAGTTATCAGGTGTTAAGGTCATATATCATTGAGGTCGACAAGCTTTGGCCGATAATCTTTAGATTCATGGAATATGTAGCTTTGAAGAAGTGTGAAGGTAATCTTGTTATTGATGAAGAACTTTTGAAAGAGTAGCTGTAGCAAAGGGTAAACAACAAAAGGACAAAACTACTACAGTGTTGCCACTAGAAGACAAAATAGGAAAAAGACAAAAGATGTTTTAAAAATGTAATATATTTGGCGGTAGGTGAGACCCTGTAGTAAAGTGCATCTTGGCCACACAATAGAATTGAATCTTGGCCACTCATTTTTATTTTTGAAAACTATAAATAGAGGTCCCCTCCTCTCATTTTATGAGAGTTGAGTTGTTGTAAAGGAATGTTGCAGAAATTACAATAGAAAATATAGTAATTTATTGATGTATTTTCGATTTCTTCACATGTTTCATGAATCTTCTCCCATTAGTTAAAATTCTAGCTTAAGTTACTTTGTTGTTCTAGTTTCCCTTTTAGCTAACTTTGGTGGATTTAGTGATGTTGTCTTTGGTTATGAATTTTTCTGTTGTGTGTATGCTTTCCTTGTCCATACTTTGTCATTTTCTACTAGTAGGTGACTGTGCAAAGTTAGTATGGACTATAATTTCATAGCTACTCTTTAAAATTTGTCTTTGTTCACATTTACATGGCGAATGAATGATGAAATACCTGCAGTCCTTAGAAGATAGCATATATTTCATGACATTGTGAGAATTTTGATTAAGTGAAATCCTATTTTAAGGAAATTGTCCAGAGCAGGAATCTCCATGATCACTATTCATAGGTAGTTGCAGGTCCAGTAATCTTCTCTCTTCACTACCCTGTTTCCTTTTTTTGAAAGAAATAGCCTATGCTAAGGTTCATTGCACATTGTAAAGCCAAATCCAATGAAACAATGGAGTTCAAGACTATTGTTTGAACCTGCAGTAAAGTGTAGTAATTTCCCATTCAAAGAACTCCGTTCACAGACCCGATTCTCCTACAGTTTTAACTTCCATAAGTTCACCTTGTGATTCCAGCAAATCACATAAATCAACTGAGATATTCCAAGCACTGTCAAGACCTGACATCCGGGAGACCTTGGGATAGTGTTCTGCAATTTGATTGTGGAAGATTGTCTTTCAAGAGAGAGAGGTGATGCACCTATGCATCACCTGTGTTGTGATGTGCATAAAAAACACATCAACAATTTAGTCACTGATTGATGTAATTTGGTCACTTATTTAGTCATTTTTTTATTCACTGATATATTTAATCATTGATTGTTGTTAATTGGTCACTTATTTGGTCATTTTTATTCAATAATTTTTGTGCTCTGGTAGTGTATTTAGTCATTAATTTTAATCATCATTTTGATCAATTTGGTAGTATATTTAGTCAATTTTATTCATTGATTTCACTGCTCGTATATCTAGTCATATTTATTCACTGTTCACTGATTTATGTCAATTGATAGTATATTTAGTCAAATTAATTATTAATTGATGTCAATTAGTAGTATATTTAGTCATTTTAATTGACTGATAATTGATGATTTAAGCATAAAACACAGAAATACACATCAATCATCAATTGCACACAATAAGACAACCATTGAGAAGGCAAAATGGGTGAACTTTATTAATAAAAGAAAGGTGGTCTAGGTACAACTTAAAAATAGAGTATTACAATTATTATTTTCAGTCACAAGACTGAAAATCTAAGTTACAATATTGCAGATAAATGACTGCAAGAAAGAAACTTCTCCAAAAGACTTTTGCAATGATGGATACACATGCTTGAAGCCCTTTAATGCGAGCACATGCCCCTTTCATATCTTAGAAATTCTACAATGTGGGTAGTCTTCCTGGAGCAAGATGTAATGTGTAGAATCCAAGGAGAGTGTCGATCACGTCCCATATATGAAGCTCTCTTGAACTTCAACGTAGTCAATAATAACCCAGCTTGAATATTTCCTCCTTTATATGCAACATACCATTTGATATGAGCAATAGGCTGTTTCATTTTCAGCCATGAATGAAGTTGTGCCTCAATACAACAAACAAAATTAATATTACTCTCAATTCAGAGAGAATAAAAGTGCGTTGTATATTGCAAGTTTACAAAAGAAAGTCCAAACACAACAAAAAGATAAATCAATTAAAAAACTGTAGCCTTTTCAACAAATACCTTAAACAAAATATTCAACATAGGCTTGAAATATATATATTGAACCCTTGATTTCAGAACCTTGTTCAGAATTTAAGAAAGGTAATACACTCAAATTATACAATGAAGGCTATCAACACTAACCAGACTGGAACAACATTATCAATAGAAATTTCTTGGAAACCAAGCCCAAGAATGCCATCAGACTTGGACAACAAAAATTTCAACCCTCATTCATGTGTTCTCTTAGTAAAGACCTACACTATTAAAGTATCCATTTATACATAAATTCCAAATTAAGTTGATGAGAAAAGATCTTTGATATCCAATTGGGAAGCCTTAACATCCAAAAATTACTAACTTGATGTTTCACAACAAGTTTCCCAACTGCAACATCATCTTCCCCATTCACTTTACAAGCACCGCCCAATTCAACTTTTGAAGGCACAAACGCATAAGGTACTTTTTGTAATGGTAATTTTAAAACTAATGATTAAAAACAAAACTTAAGGCATCCATTAAAATTGCAAGAAAATAATTACTTGAACAAATACACAGAAGCATCACCAAATGGTTCAAAACTCATAATTAGTATAAGTCCAAAAATTTGATGTTCATGTGCAAGTTAATTAGGTTTATTCTCTTACAATTCATCAAAATTAGAAAAAGGGGTAGCAAGTCAGGGGATTTGATTGTGGGAAAAAATTGCATTTAAAAGGGTTTTGTACTATGCTAGACATCATTTCATTAGTTTCAATCCCACCATTTTACCCATGTGATTACTACCCTATACAATAAGAATCAAACTGTGTTCATTTTATTGGTTTTGATCTCTTTAATCCACCTTTGCAACATCTACATGATGTAAATATTGTCAGTGAACAGTTGAAACATATTAGAGGCGATTGAATGAAAGCCTCTCACAAATTAAGGAATGATTTAGGTATTGCATGGCACATGGGGTTAACCTAAAAATGTTGCAATGCCCATCTGACATCTTAAAAGGTTGCAATAATGTCGAAATTCAAAATGGTACAAGGGGAGAGAAAAAATCAATACCTTATCTTTGGCCAATGAAATCAAAGGATCAAGAATGGCAAGAGGATCTGTATTATCCACCATAACTATAAACTTTGATGTTCTAAAGTATAACATCTTGGTTGTTGTAGCACCCTAAACTCATTCAGTATTACTAAAAAAGAAACTAGATATTGACCCACTACCATATTGGATCTCAAAGGATTCTCCTTCATAAACAACAAATGATATATATTAATTATTTAGCAACTTCCTTAATATCCCCATGTAAGTAGACTAAACTAAGTGAGGTTGAGGGTTTGAATTAGAGTACCATCTTCTTGGTATGCGCTTGACTTTGATCATGACCTGTATCTCAATGAAAATAGCAAGCTAGCTGCAGTGTAAAATTATTGTTATAAAAATAACCATAAAATCCTCTTTAATTAAAATAATCCTTCTTGATATTTCCAGAAAAGATATTTTAATTAATTTCTACGAGAGCTGATTTCACTATCCAAACAACCATCAATCTATTTACTGTATATAATTTCCTAAAATTCAAAATTTGAATGTGATGAATCTAACCATAATTACCAAAGATTTGACACCAAAATCTAGTACAAAATGAATTGTTTGACAGACGATGTGTTTTGATAAACTAGATATACCCTTGATATATCGATTTAAATAACAAGGAAAGATAAAATTGGAGACAACAAGATAACATTCATTAATTGACTTAAAAAAACAATTGAAACCAGAATTCGGCCACCAATTATAACTTCATTCTATTGATCTTCAAAAATATTTTACAATACGTTTAAAAAAAAATCATGACTGACATGTCAAAAAGTGTCTTGTCAGTTACCCACTTTTAACATATATCGCAAAGTCTTAATTGTCATTGTTTACATAGGATTACATAAAACTTTAAAAGCAATGAAAGATGAGAAGTGGAGAGAATTTATCACAAGATAAAAATTTCGTTACTCATCATAAGGTACCCGTGATCATTCAAATCCGGTAAGGTCCTCTCTCCGTGATAGTATCTGCAAGGCTTGGTACTTCACTGCAAGGCCTATTCTTCTAGGGGAGATAGATATGTTTGCTCCCATTTGTACACCATGTAATCACGAGGCCATTTGTACTCTTGTATTATTTTTGTGTTGGCCAAGTGACTCTTCCATTTGTTGTCCAATAACCCTTTGGTATCTGTGATTAATTTTGAGTACCCAGCATCCAGTGCAATTATTCCATGCAAGGTTAAATTGAGGCAGTGAATATTTATGTTACCATCCTTATGTATATTAGTGAGAAACTTGGGAACAATTTTGCTAAAATCTTTTGTCCAATCCTTCGAACCTTTTAGTTGATCATCATCCCTTAGTATCTTAGGCACGAACCACTGCTTTAGCATGTGAAATGAATCTATTCTTGCCTTGATATTTTGGTCTTCAAAAAACATGTATTGACATTCATCTGTGACCATTCAAACCATTTTATTAGTAGGCTTTAAAGCTGTAGGGGTCTCAACACTCCTTTGTAAAATTTTGCACAAATTCGTTAAGGTTTGATGTATAGGTTATCATTTCTTGAATAAGGGGTCCAATATAGGTGCATGGGCCTTTATCTGATCAACTACTTATGACAAGGAGACATAATATGCATACACATTTTCCAATTTTTCCACAATTAGTTTAACCCTATTCTCCAAGATCAGTTCCAATACCCTTAGGGTTTCTCTCTTTTCTCTTTCCTTTACTTCTTCATTACTCTTTTTCAACTTCTCGATTTATTGTGTTAGCACATTAACTTGTTCAATAGTGATTGCAACTGCATCAATCTAGATGGTAGGGAGTTGATATACTATTAATTTTGTTCTTTGGGAAGGGCTTGCTCCCTTCAACTGTTGTTTCAATTTCACATTTTCTATGAATAACCTATTCACTTCATCATTTTGATCAGTCTGTGCTTTCTCATATTTTTTCAATCTAAGATTTGTAGCTTTAACCACATCCCTAGTAAAAATTTCTAAGTGCACTATCATAATAGTTTCCTCCAATGTTGATGTGTCTTGAAGTGTCTTTACCATGGCAGTCCCTCTCATTTCTTCTACAACATCAAGCAATCTTAGTTTTTCTATTCTTTTTTTCTTTTTCCAAAAGGCTAGGGTTTCAAGTCTTGGATTGTAACCTATGCCACTCATTCCCTCATATGAATTGAATTCAGAAACCAACATCGGATCTTCTTGGCTTCTTACTTGATCCAGTAAGAATATGTTTTTTAACTCATTCTAGGAATAATTAGTATATTTCTTTATAAGACTAATTTTCTTGCTTCTTGGGGGCTAACAGTAATTTCATTAATCTTGAGCTCTTTAAGATTTTGGGAAACAATTTGGTCATGTTGTGACTCCTCAGTTCCCATCTTATTAATTTGGAGTCTCTCCTCAAATTCTTTCATTTTCATCTTAAACCAAATCCTTAAACTCGGGAGTTTGAATAAATTCATCATATTCAATAAATCTAAGGGAAGCAATCACCCTTTCATCATCATGCACTTATTCATCATTATGCCCATGTACACCCACTCTTTCTTCTGGTTTGTGAGCATCAGTTGCAAGCTTAGGCGGTGGCTGATCAACTTCATCATCTTTAAAATTCAAAAGTACATCGGCTACCTCTTCAATATTCCCTACTCGTAACTCCACTTATTTCATATTCCACTAAGGGGGCCACTCCATGTGTCTTCTACCTTTTAGGACTTGGTTGCTTAGGGGACGTTTCTGATTGTATTGTGATAGTGTCTGGTAGGGGCTCTATGATTACAATACCACTTGGTTTGATGGGCAACTTGGAGGGTTTCGAAGACTGACCCTCAGGTTTCTTTTTTGGTTCAACATATAATTTTTCAAAGTTGTCAATTATTGCATTCATCCTTTTGATAGGATCATTTTCTTCAACATAAAATCCTTGGAATCTAGTGTCCCTTTTTGTCTTCTCCTCCTCAAGCGTCTTTATAATTTCCCACTTCCTCTTCCTCTAAAAAACTTCATTAGGTGTAAAGCAATTTCTTATTACATCTTCTTCATAATCCATTACATGGTAGTCCCAGCTTTAGTGAGAAGTTCCTGCTTTATAAAATTAATATGCCCTTCAGAATCAAAGACCCTTTCTCCTCGTGACTTCAATGAATACCACATCTTCAAATAGTTTTGTAGTTCTTCAAGAGCGTCAGACCCTACACATAGCTCCTCACATTGAGTTAGGTCAAGGAATAATTTCCCCCTTTTCTATCTTTTCATAACATCTCGCTCCATCCATAAAATTTGCCACATAAATTCTAAAAATGCAATTCGAATAGAAACAAATTTAGGCAAAACATGTGGGGCTTGAGGACACCCGTAGACCCTTATTATTGTTTGGTCTGCTAAGAAGAACTGCAGTGTCCCTCCAGTTGCAACACTTTGTTTCAGTTTGGTTATGTTTAATTGCTAGTTGTTTTAGCTATTTTTAGATATTATGCTACTTTATTTCAGTTACGACACTCATAATATATTGGTTTTATACTTTATTGATGATACATTAGATACATTGTTGATCGTCAGATTATGGTCATGTGGCGACCTTACGATGAACATTATGTGTGTTATGGTTTTATGTTGTTTCTGAGCATTAGTGTGTTTATGATGATGTATTTGATGTTGTTTATGGTGTATTATTGTATGTTAGTCTTGGTGAAGGAGATAGTGTAGCATTACTCACTCGTGAGTACCCCGCTACTTTGTGACTCTCTTTCACAATGTGATTGTTGATTTATGCAGATAGGTTTGGCAGTGTTATTTTATGTAGTTTGCAGGTACTAGGCATCAACTCCACCTACTTTGTCAAGTTTGAGTGTTCCATGACCCAATGGAGACATGTTGTTTTAGAGATAATTTCAGGTCCTTCTTTGGCTATCGTTCCCTTATAGGACGATTATATGTTTGTCACCCATTGTTGTTTGTTGTCCGGTTTTGTTGTGTTGTTCATTTTTTCATCATGATTGGAAATTAATTGATTAATTAGTTAAGTGGTGTATTTGATGAATTATTTGGTTTTAGTATAATTCTATTGTAATGTTAAGTTAAAATAATTATGTTTAGATAAATTAATAATTAAAGTTTGATTGTTGTTTTAAAAGATTTGATTAATTAAATTTATTAAAATAGGATATTTAATTAAATGTGATTGTTGAATTTAATGTGCAAACTTAAATATATGTAAAGTATATATTATTGAATAGTTTGTTTTCAACAGATTATGGTAAATAGCTGAAATCTTGATTCAAAATGAGAAAGTGTTATCTTGAGTAATTGTGTAATTAGAACTATTTTTTCAATTTTATTTGCATGCTAACAGTTAGTTAAGCTTTTTGAATATGAGTTAATTGAAAATTAATTAAAGCTTTGGGTGATGCAAAAAATTGTTCACGGCAATTGGATTTTGATTTCTAGAAAAAAAAATCACAACAGTTTTTGGGGAAAAGTTTCTTCTCTGTGTTTTGGTTTTTGGAGTTGGTTCAGGGGTTCTTGAAAGATTTACTTCTAGATTAGGAAATAAAAAATAGAATTGGGGTTTACAGTGTTGGGAAACTCTGAAGAATTTTGCAGCATAAAATTTGGGGAAAAAGCTCTCGGCATCAATTTGCAACTCAGTTAATCAGGTTCCTATGTGTTTCATCTTTGCTTACATTTACTTGAAATATGATATTTAAAAGTTCTTGAATGAACTCTTGGAATATTTCTACAAGTATTGTGTGTCTTCTATATGATATTGTGTTCTTTCGAGTTTTTGAAAAGATTGTGTTGCTGCCCTATTTGGTTTTCAATAATGGTCTTGATTGCACATCAAATCTTTAAACTATGGAGAGAATTTTCTAAAATCTTGTATTTATTTGTGGATTGATTCTATTACGTTTAACTCATTCAAAGGCTAACTATGATTGGTATTCGATGCCCGAGCTGTACACATATTTTGGTGTCTCACTCTCTGTCTTCCTTTAAATCAATTGAAAATCTTGTTGGGCTCTCGCCTATACTCTGCTCTGTTAAAATGCATGTATTATGTCATTTATTTAGAAACAACACCTTATACCTATTAAATCCTCCTCTTAAACTATCAAAACTTGATCTTGCTATTCGGTTGATTTCACCTATTGTATTGGCGTATTAAAATACATGTATTGTTGCTTATCATCGCACCTTTGGAATGCATGTTTCACCCATGGAAATTCACATATGTCAATGCATTTTGTGCCTATTTAAGTCACGTGTTTTGATGTAAGTAATGCCTATTTTTATTACATTTAGAAATGCACATTATGTCTAGCTAGACTCGTACATTCATAGGCGTGTATGAACTGCTGATGCACATCTTCTAAAATGAATGGAATTCACCTCTGTCTATCTATGATTAATTGAAAACCTCTATTTTTGGTTTGCATCTAAGCTCTGAGAGAGCATGCTATACTCACTATCTTTGCCAGTGACAACATCGACTAATAAATTGGTTGCTTGAAATTAAAATTTCATGTCTTTCTTTGTATTCACACATTCTAACGCATGAGATGTCATCAATTATTACATTGTTTAAAATGCATGTACTAATGATTGTATTCACACACTAAACACATGTGTTGTTTTTCATTATTGCATACTCTAGATGCATGCAGTATCTGTTGGTTATCGCATACTCTAGATGCATGTAATCGTTGATTTCGTTATTCCTCGCCTTAGATGACAAGTTGTAGATTGGCTTAAATTTGTTGTGATCATATTTGCTTCCTTAAGAAACCATGCAAGTTTGCAGTCTTATGTGACGTCCCTTGTATCCAAGTCATCGATAGAATTATGGTTTTGATTCAGTCATGTAGTATTATCTTTATGTATATTTATATATATATATATATGTATATATTTAGGGATATGCTTCTATTGTGATTCGTTTTAAATTATTACTTTTCTTTGTTTGATAATTGCTTTAATATAAATCTATATATATATATAGGTATTGTGATTTATTTGTTTAAAGAGTAGTGTTGAACATATCAATTCTAATGTAAATGTGGATACATATATATATATATATATATATATATTTTAGTATTGTGATTTATATACATACATATGAATTAGTATTGATTAGTTTTTGTAATATGGTTGGTTATTGAATGTAATGAATTTATATTATTCTTAATAAAGAATGATTATTGATTTATTTGTTAAATTAGAACAAAATAAATAAGACATTTTAGTTATTTCAATGATTTATCTATTATGACTTTGGTTCATGAAGATTTGATGGGAGTATATGATGGTAAATATTATATTTGTTAATTATTTAAGAGTGTACTTATGTGTTTATGTGGTTTATTTTAAAATATTCCAAAGGCTAGGGTAAGTAACTTGTATTGCAAGCTTATTGTATTTGTACTTTATTATTCAATTGCGATGATTTTATTTGGGACTTAGCCATGCACATTATGATATTACATTGGAGGATTTTGGAACTTAAATGGTTTATGTCATGTGTGAGATGTGCTTATTCTTGGTTATGTTTAATATGCATGATGGCTACCCTATGTAATTGTCAATCAGTTATGTTATTGTATGTAGGAAGAGTGGCTTGTGATACGGGTTAGAACCCTAAGAGGTAACCAAGGTAACCTATCAGGAGCTTATAATTCAGTGAAAACCTAATTCAATGTACTAGGGGTTGGGTAGTGTTCATTAATAATTTAGATAATTGATTGCCTCGTCTTATACTTAAGTGCTTGAATAGATAAAGGGTAGGTTGAGATGGCATGGAATGGCATGATCATCTACTTCATCTTCTTGAAAAGTATTTCTATTCCACATGAGTTTGTTTAGGGGTCGAGAATCGATAGAGATTGCCAAGGTAACTCGGTATGAGGGCCGGTAGTCTAAGAAGATTCACTAGGGTAACCTATAGTAAACTGTTTGATGACACTCTTTTCCTGATGCATGTTATGTGGTCTCTTGTGTAGAGTTACCTTTTGATATTTTGTTGCCTCTACGAGCCTTGTTTGTAATTATGTGGTTTAGTTACCGTTATTTCATGATGTGTACGTCAAGCCACGTGTTGTTAATGTTTTGTCTTCATGTTTATTTGACTTTTTGGACCTGATATTATCTCCTAGCACGGGGGGTATACCTTGGGGTAGCACGTGGTTGGGAGGAATATATCATATCCTCCATTGGGTTCCCTTGCAGGTGATGCAGTGCGTGATGATATTGTTCTTATGACAGGTTCCTGATTTTGCATTGTTCATGGAGTTGGACGTTGAGCATGCTCATGAACAAGGTTGGAAAATGGGATATGATCTTCATGTTTATTGTAAATATTCTTGATGTGTATATGAGACCATATTGTGATGTTATTATGATGTAATGAGATTTTTCACAATCTTGCTTGATGTAACTTGAATATGTAACTTAACTTCATTATGAGTATCTAATTGGATTGTTCATCATTGATGTGATTTATCCTTATGTTAATGACTATGGCTTAAAGATGAGATATTCTTACTAATGAATGCTTAAGTAGCATTTTCATGGAACAATGAGCACGTATGTGTAGATGTTTACTTTGTACTCATGTTGTAATCGAATGTCTTTTTAAAAAAATGTTTGATTATTTAGTTACTTTATGTGTTGTTCGTTGGGTTCCATGGCGATGCGTTACAAGAACTAGTCACTGAAATTGTTTGGGTGTCCCTGATATAGCTTCAATGCTAAAGGTCTTAATACTTGCATGATTTTATTAGGCAATCTTGGTGAAATATGACCAAGAGTAGCCATGACCTTTATTACAAAATCATCATGAAATATTATATAATCACTATTTTTACATCTACTATCCCAAATGTAACATGAGTTTTGTACAAGCAACCTATTCCATTCATCATCAATCATTCCAAAAAACATTCTTTTAGTCCATCTATTTTTGTTTTGGTACAATATTAAATGACACAACATAGAGTGTTTCTTGAAATTTATGGGAGCTAAGTTCTCTCTTACTTGCAAAAATCCCTCATGTAGCCCTTTCTCAATTTCAACAGCAAAGTCATACTCAATGTTGACTTCAGGATTTTGTATCCTCATTGCCATCATAATGAGATGGGTTGGCATCCTCTCTTGATCATCTATTCCATGCACTTGACACAAAGAAAAAAATTAAGTTCTTTTAAAATATACTTGGAAGTATTCTATGGAAAATAGCTCATTTTGGGAGGGGTAGATAGGTATCCTCCTATTGTTTACACCCTTTTTCATGTGTGAAGGAAGTTCATCACTCCTATAGATTTTTCTCAATCTCCTATAATCCTCCTCACTTCTGTCCAAGTCGATCTTAGTGATAGCTTTCTTTTTTAACATAAAACACTCTATAATTACTTCTTTAGTCAGCACCACTAATGGTGAACCATCTGGAATTATCATAGTCTTGGTAGTTGGGTGATAATATTGTACCAATACTTTAATAAACTCAACATCTACGAAGACATTTGGGACTATCAATTTGGAAAAATCTAAGGTCCAAGGATTCAAAACTAGAATTTTCTCAACCCTTTTTTCATAGAAGTACCAAAACAAATCCCAACCTAAGATAGGGATAATTGGGTCTCTACATCCATGGTTTGTATATTTAAACACTTCTTTGGATCCTTTGTCTACATAACTAGGTAACACATCTAAAATGGATTGTTGCAGGGATCTCTTCTTTGATTTAGAAACTATGAACTCTTCCTTTTTACTTGCAAGTTGACTTCTTTTGGGTAGCATGATGAATAATTTACTCCTACTTGATTTTTTAAGTGTCTTCTTATAGAAGAAAATTTAGTTCTTCTACACTTGCTACAAAGGGTTTATGTGAACTTGCCTAATGAAATAATAGCTACAGATATTTCCCGCTTGAACTCCCTTGCCTTTGGTACGCTGAGCTTCGTGAATGATTTCCAAAATGTCATCGAGTCCCAAGTAATATTTGTTGTTGAGCTCGATCACCTCACTATTAATGTGAATTCATGCAAAATATTTTAGAATCTACCCATATTTTGAGTTTGAATACAAGTCGTTGATCTTGGGAAATCGTAAGATGTAATTATTTAATGCTTTGATAGCTTGTACCACAGTATTGCTTGGTCATTTCAAGATGCCTATGGGTTAACGCTAGCAGTACTACTACCCCACACACATCCCTTTGGACTCCCACAAGATGGTGAGTTAATTCTAGCGGTTGAGTGATTGTTCCCTGCCATATCACTCTATCATATCAAGACCATTGTGGGGTAGCCGTTGCAGTACTGCCACCCTGCACACACCCCTTTGGACTCCCACGAGATAGTGGGTTAATTCTAGTGGTTGAGTGATTGTTCACCGCCACACCACAGTATCACTGTTTACCCCTTACAAGGCTACAATTTACTTTAGTTGTTAACATGTTCTCACCGCCACCCTGCGGTATTCATATTTGGTTTCCACGGTATTGCAGTAAGTATTTGTACATTGACCTATATGTCCTACCATCTCACACATACATTTGTTGACTATTGTGGTAGTGCGGTATTGAATTTTATTATGAATGCAATATTTTAGATATCATTTTATTGAAAAGATTGAACAATTTTCTAATTTTGTAGTCTCTCAATTTTAGTTTTCAGTGTCAGTCAAACCTAAGATATCATTTATTTGTTTGTAATGGGGAGGCTTAGTTCACCTAATGTTAATATATCTATATGTATTATTAAACCACAGATGTTCATTATATGTTTGCATCTAGAAAACATATAGGACATACAAGAAATTATATTCTAACTAAACAAAATTAATTTCAAATTTTCAACCAAAGTAAGAAAACTAAGAAGAATGATTGAACCTTTCTTTAAATTCACTTCAAATCAGCAATGAACATCTTAGGTTTTGTATACAATGTACCAGTAGAATAATGATGATTACATTAAAAAATCTATCAGTAAAATAGTAGAGAATAAGCATACCTATACTCATATCTTTATTACATTCAATAATAAATTACACCATACATATAACCAAATTTTAGGTGACAATCTAACCTCTTAAGGTGACAAAACATCATCATAATCATCTGCATTGCCAGCAAGATCAGAATCTTGATCATTTGTGTCTACATCTACTTTATTTTCTTCCTCATCCTCATCTGTGACATGCAATTCATTCTCTCTCCCAATCTCTTCATTGATAATCAATAAATCTTCTTCAAACACTCCATCATCATCTTCATCCACTTCTTTGAATGTTTCTTGTAAATTATCATATTTCCTATCAGGAATTATATCAACAAATTCCATGATTTTTTTCATTTTGAACAAGACTCTGTTTGAATGACATACAACCATCCTAGGCTTCTTACATCATAAATTAGAAATTGTTGGTTAATCTGAAGAGGGGAAACATATGGGCCATCCGTCTATGATAAAAATTGTCTTCTATCTACACATACAAATCCATACTCATCAAATTGTACTGCAAATGGTTGGATCCACTTATATTTTCATAATATAGGACTATTTTCACCATATTCCACTAGAATATTTTGTTGGATGAATCCAACATAAAATTTCTTCTCAGTTTCATGAAGAAATTCGGCATTAACAACACAATCATAATTTATCTTTCCTTTGGCTTTTTCTTCCACTCTTAAATGACTGCCATAGGCCCACATTCCACTGAAACACATAGCCCATAAATGTGGAGATTGTGAAAGCTCACTTTCCTCCATTGCTATATCTTGACCTTCTTCTTTTGCATCCCTAACTACATTAGCAATCCATTCTTCAATTTTTTGAAAAGAATCACCTCCAATCATATTTTCATGATTTATGTGCCTTTGAGGTCGAGGTTGCATCCAAGCTTGATTGCCTTCTTCATATTTTCTACATAGAATATTAACGTATAAATAGTAAGATTGATAATATAAATGTGTAAATGCAATTGAGTAAATAAATTATTGTGTTAATTTTTTTACCTATGCCACTTATCTAACAGAGATGTGTTTTGAAGAATATATGCATGTATCACACTTCTTTCTTGATGTGATAGCTTCAGGCAACATCCATTGCCTTCCAATACTTCACCTGCAACTATGTCTTATTTGTCATCATCTCATACACATCGATTGAAATTTTTAAGATACTTCATATATTCTATGCAAAATATCATGGCCTCTTGCATTGAATATCCCTTAGACATGTTGCCTTTTGGTTTTTCCATAGTATGAACAGTTTTTTTCAAAACCTTCATATATTGTTCTATAGGATACATCCATCTTGTTCTTATCAGGCCACAATGCTTTAGTTCATATTGTAGATATATCAAAAGATGCATATAAATGTTAAATATTGTTGGTGGAAATTCTTGTTCCAATAGAAAAAGTTCCACAACCTCCTCCCTCAAACTATCAAAGTTCGAAGGATCTAATACATGTAAACTCGTTCTATTTAATATTAGGCCCAACCTTATAACTGCCAATCTTGGCCCCTTTGGAAAACTTAATATAATTACCACAATAGGTAAAACTTTCTCTATTATGACATGATAGTCATGGGTCTTGAGGCCTCTTAAGCCATTAATTTTAGTTTGGATTCTAATACTACTACTTACATATCCAGTGGGAAAGCAAGTCTGAGACATCAAGTATAAGAATTGTGCACATTGTTCCTTTGTCCAAACATAAGGAGCACTAGGTTTTATATATTTTTCATCATCATATTTTTCAACCCAAATATTTTGATGAATCCTTAGTTGTTGAAAGTCTTCACGTGATGAAATAGTATCAAAGCACCAAAAAGAGTTTCTATAATAGCATAGGCTATATTTTTCTCAGTATGCATAAAGTCAACAGTATGCCTAATGGCTATATCCTTAAAGTATGGCAGCTTATAGAATATGCACAACCTTTTTACACCGCTTTCATTACATGGATCATATCTACTACCAGCGATCCCATCATTTTCAATAAATGACATTCTTTTTTATTTATTCTCAATAATGTAATCACCTATTATTAGCAATGGTTCTTCACGATTCTCTTCTTCACCATTGAACCATGTTTTTTGTTGACGATATGGATGATCCATTTTAAGGAAAGCATGATTTCCACAATAAATACACTTATGCAAACCTCTTGAGTGCCTCACAAAATCCTTAAAGTTGCAAGTAGGACATCCATGGTATCCATGAACACTGAGACCAGACAATGTGCCATATGCAGGAAGATCATGAATCGTAAACAATAAGGAAGCTCTGAAAGTGAATTGTTTGAATTACCATACCTTAAAGATTGAATTGCTTCATTTCCTTTCCACAATTCCATTAGCTCATCATATAATGACTCTAGATAAGCATCAATTGTATCTCAAGTCACACTTTTCTTTCCTAGTATAATCAATGATAGCATTAAGAAAAATGGTTTAGTTGCTAACCATGGAGGAAAGTTATAATTTATTGAAAACACTGGCCAAGTTGACCATTTAGTACTTTGATCTAAGAATGGGTTCACCCCATCTAGAGCCAAACCCAACCTTATATTATGAGGATCTTGAGAAAAAGTAGGCCATCTATTATCAAATTCCATCCACGTCTTAGAATCAGGTACATGTTGTTTTTTTCCATTAGTGCTCTTATTTTGGGCATGTCATTGCATAAGTTCAACAATGTCTCTACATCTATACATTCAGAGTAATCATGGGATTATTGGAAAGTGGCAAAGAAGCTTTCTAGGAACCACAACTGATTTCAACCCTTCTCTATACCTCACTTCATGACATTTCAGACATTCACTCTCACTTGCCAGATTCTTGTGAAATAATACACAACCATTCACATATGTGTGGATGTTTTCATACCCTAAGCCTAGCTTAGTGATTTCCTTTCTACATTGAATTCGTTTTATTGGCAATGTGGAGTCGGGTGGTAACAACAAACTTGATAATGCCAATAACTGATCTACACTCTCATTTTTTCAACCAAACACCACTTGCAAGTTAAGAATTGGAAGGATTGTTATCAAATGACTTATCCTACAATTAGCATACAAAGGCTTTGAAGCATCCTCCATCAACTTGGCCCAATCATCGTTTAGACCCTCATTCAACATTTTATCAACTTCAAACCCTTTGTCTAACATTGATGCCTCTTCATATATGTTTTTTGCCTCTTCATCTATGTTTTTTGCCTCTTCATCTCTCACACTCTTCCATTCTATCATATCTTTATAATAATTGGCATCCCAATGGCTTATACCACTATGACCATATATTATCATATGACGATAAATCTGACTTCTTTTTTTCACCTTTCCACCAAGATAGTCATTACATGGACATGGATATTTGTCCATGTCACTCTCATCAACTATTCCCTCATCAAATACATGGTATTTCAACCTTTGACGTTGATACATCTATAATATTCTACACATAGCAACAAAAAATTGTAGACTAAGAGACAAAAACTTATTTTTTTATTGAAAGACATTTCCATAGCAATAGAGTTATAGAGCAAATAAAATAGAGAGTTTAAATAATGAAGTGTAAAAAATAGATTTTTTTAGTTTATATTCAAATTGTTGATTACATTGCATTGCACATCTTTCAAACTCAAAGCATTACCTCACATTGCATAACTAATAACTTGATGTTGATAGATGAAAAAATTTCAATTATAATATAGTATTTACAAAGCCAACCTAAGCAGTTATGCAATTACTTCACATTGCATAGCTAATAACTAGGAGCAGTTTCCAATTGCATTTGCTTGTCATGGCATTCCATGAGACCACATTTCTTTGAGGCATTTTTTCAAAAATTTCTCTACCCTATCTATGCTACCACTTTTTTCATACATGTCTACCAAAGGATTTTATCAAACAGTTCACTACGTTGTTGCTATGGATAAAATCCTAAAACAAGTGATTTCGAATAAGCTAAGGATTCTTGGAAAAAATCTATCAAAGCATAATAGTAAGCAATGACATAGACAAGGCAGTGAACTAGTTGAAAAAATTCCTCAAAGAAATGTGGTCTCATGGTGATGGAATTCCATGACAATCCATAACAACTCACTTATCCTAGCATTCCATCACCATGAGACCACATTTCTTTGAGGTATTTTTCCAAAGTTCATTGCCTTTTCTATGCTACCACATTTTTCATAAATGTCTACCAAAGCATTTTATCAAGCAGTTCATTGCCTTGCTACTATGGCTAAAAGCCTTAAACAGGTGATTTCAATTGATCTATGGATTCTTGGAAAAAATCTATCAAAACATAATAGTAAGAAACAAGCTATGGTCTCATGGCTTTTTTTGACATGAAATCAGCGTGTTTTTATTTACATTTTTTTGGCAATTTTGTTGTTTGAAATGGGGAAAAAAATTGTGGTTAGTTTTGTGCACTTTTTAATTGTAGGATTATCACAGTTAGTGAAAAAGGTAGTGTTCATGAAGGAATGGAAAATATGTGTAGAGCCTTTGAATTATACCCATATTGTGCAATGGCACTAAATCATTTAGCAAACCATTTTTTCTTTACAGGGAAGCATTTTCTTGTGGAAAAATTGACTAAGATAGCTCTTGTTTCAATTGACCACCCTCTCATGAAATATCATTCATATTATAATCTTGCACAATCTTATCATAGTAAAGGTGATTATGACACTACTTGTCAAGGAAAGCCAGAGGCCATGGGATTTTGTGGATAGGTTTTGTTTTGAAGCTAGGAGATCTTAAGAGTTCTCTCTCAAATTTTGAAAAGGTTTTGGAGGTCTACCCTAAGAATTGTGAGAGCTTAAAAATATTAGGCCATATATATGCTTAGTAAGGGCAGGAAAAGAAGGCTTTGGAAATTTTAAGAAAGTAAACTCGCATAGATCCACATGATGCTCATGCTTTTATCAAGATGGGTGAGTTATTAATATCATCATACCCCAGTACAGCCTTAGATTCTCTTAAGACACCAAAGTATCTTCTGAAGAAGAGTAGAGAAGTACCCATTCAAAAAAAATTATTAGAGGTAAAACGGGTTTTGAAGGGGCTCGTAACCCTTTACAAAAAAGATCAGTTGAAGCAAAAGATAACTACAAAAATAAAACAACAACCAAAAAATGGCACACCATCAGCGCGACAACAACCAAAAAATAGCACACCATCAGCACGACAACAACCAAAAATGAGGGACAAAAGCAACAACACTACATGTTCTTCAGGATATCAGCAGCCTCCATGTCGCACACCACAACCTTTTGACAATCATCTGTGACTTCAGACGAATCTCTAGCAGGAGCCCCAACCTGCACCTTGGTCTTATTCCTCATTCGAGCATCATACCCACCCACATTCACCTCACTAATCAAAACATTTTGCACCCCACTAGCCTTATCCACATAAACCTCTTCCTCTAGCAACCTACCACCAGCACCAGTTTCTTCACCAGGGGCAATCTCCTTGCATTTCTTGGCCATTTCAAAAGGATTTGAAATGCCAACAGACTCAAGCTTCACAAAAAATTTAGTCCCCTCCCCACCCTTCTCCAATTTAGCACAAATCTTCTCCATTTGGTCCTCAAGGGTCATAATTATTTCCTCAAGCATTTGCTTCATCTTCAACATTTCATTAGCCACAATTTTCAAAGAGTCAAACAATTCATCAATTTGATTCTGAACCGAAGACTCACTAGCTTTACTCATTGCACCTCAAACACTAATATTGGTCATGTTAAGCTCATGAAAAACACATTTAAACAATTTAAACAAAGAAATGGAGCCCTCCCTGGCTAACCCCAAAACATCAGGAATATCCTCACATACAAAACTAAAAACACCCTTACCCTCAACATCATTCTTCTGAGAGGAGCTTACCTTGTCTTGGTTGACACAAACCTCCTTACCTTTACCACCAGTAACATAAATTTTTATTTTGTGAATAGAATCCGCAATTTCTTCATAAATATACCTCCTTCTCTTCTGCATTCAAAGTCCACACCCAAGGGACCCACAACACCCTACCCACCATCCACCTTCAGGGGAGAAGCAGCTTGCATGTCCAACAACTAGCTAGTAGACCTAATAGCAATTTTCTTGTTACTTCCCAACTTCTGGTCCTTCTTAGAATGGGTCTCCAAACCAGGGGACAATGAGCAAACGTCGCCAATAATTTCAATATTTTCCTTTAGGCTTCGAGTTGGCATTCCAACAGCTTTTTCCTCATTGCATTCTCATATCCCTTCTTATTAGGACCGGAAACCCCTTTCCTAGACTTACCCACATCAGAGGGTTGTGCAACCATCTACATAGAGGCTTGAGAATCTGAGGCATAATCCACATCCTCCTTAGAATCAAACTCCTCCTCCAAGACAATTTTCCTCTTTTTCCCTTTCTTGCTAATCGCCTCCTTTTCTAAGGTAGTTTCATACTCCACAACTGGCTTCAGTTGCTTACCCTTGGGAGTAGCAATCAGTTTAGACACCACAAATTATTTAGCATAATAAAAAATTTACAGAATGAGCCCCACATGCAGCATCGGGTTCTTAGGGCCCATTCTCTGGTCTGTAGAAGTTGTCAAAACCAACTTCAGACTCCAAGAACACATGCATGCAAATGGATACCTGTCACAAGGAAGAGAATGGATGTAGAAAACAAACAAGGGTTTGAAGCTCTGAAAAATGGAGAAATTATCTTATCAGAACAAAAAGGAATTATGAAAAATACAATGGATCAATCCTTAAGAAGGAAATCATGCAAACCCTAGAAGAAACCCTAATAGGAAAAACCTAAAAGAAACCCTAATAGAAGAATATTTAATAATTAATATAATTATTAAATGTCACTTTATGCAAACTAAATTGAAATCTTAAGAAGGGAATAAAGGTAACTTAATTAACACAACTAAGTTAAAACCTTTATTCTAACACCCCCCTTAAGATGAGCAAGAGTGCAGCTACAAACAAGTGCAAGAAAGAAAAGGTAATTACAATGCAAGAAGGCAAACATGGGTCTCGACAACTAGGCCAGATCAGGTACCCAAATACAACCAAATCTCTGTAAAGTGGAGAAATAGAGAAAACCTCATAGGAAAAACTCTACTCCAAAAAGAGATGATGAAAGCCATGAAGAACATCACTGAAGCAGAAGAAGTTGCAAACAACTGTCAAAAGATGGCTGCTATGGTGCTGAAGAACCTCCTCTGAAGATAGGATGATCAGGATCAAGAAGACAGCAATCTGCATGAGTGCCCCAAACGACACTACTCGAATCAAATGGCAAACAAAGGCAAACACCTGGAACGAAGATACAGATGGCACAAGTACCAATAGTCTGAAAAACACTGATCAACTGAGAATGGAAGATTCCTTCCAAGGTGAAACCAAGGAAGCATTAGCACGAACAGTATAACACCCCCCATAATGTTGAATTGGGAGAGCCTGATAGATCCACTGAAATGGTGTGTAACACCCTATAATGCATGAAGGAGAAGAAACAACATCTGAAAGTGCACAAGAAAGCACTTGCAACTAAAAAGTGGTGTGCAAAACAAAAAAAACATGCATGAGGCTGGAATCATATGGATCCACTATTAGCATGGAGGGACACTCATTGGACAAAGGTGTGATGGAAAAAACAAAGGCACTACACAACCCACCATGGCACTTTATAATACAGTGCAAGTACAAAATATGGCACAACCTTATGTGCAAAATCCCCAAAATACATGTACAATAGTGTGGCACTTTATCTCAGTGCATTTACATAGAAGATTGCTTACAAATGATGCTCAAAATACATGAAGAAAAGCCAAAAACAAAGCATCCCATGCAAACAAGAAGTTCCCAAGAGTTAATATGTCCAAGTAATTCACCAGAGTGTGAAAACACAAAAAATTGAATAAAATATACCTGGAGGGAAATCTAGAAATATTGCATGGATGGAACTGAAGAGCTCTGAAATATGGTTCCAACGCCGCTGAGAGCACGAAAAATGAAGAAACTGGTCAAAAGTTATGAGCTCGGGACTAAAAATAGATCCACTAACTTCAACTAGCTGTAGAATGTACCAACAAATAAATGAAGCAATGAGACCCACACCACTGGAAATTTGACAAAACCAACTTTCCAACGATATCTCGTTGCCAAAAAATGATATCGTATGCCCAAGTTATGGCCTCTGGAAGAAAACAACTCCAAAGGGGAAAAAATACAGTGCGGGATTAAATTTGATAGTCATACGGCTGTCGCAACAAAAATCCGAGCCTAAAATTGACGGCCAAACGGCCGTCACCGCATTTCTTCAATTTGGCTTATTACATAAAAAATTAAAAAAACTTTGATTTTTTAAAAAAAAACTTTGATTTTAAAAAAAAAAAAATTGATTTTTTTTTAAAAAAACTAAATAAAATAGGCGGCCAGTGTACCACTGTCGGCGGTATTGATAGGCCGCCGCTGATTGTTAGTACGCCGCTCAGCAGTCTGACGCAGCGGCAGGTTGTACGAGGCTCACAGGCTTGCGTACGAAGGTACCTGCGGGTACCTTGTACAAGGCCTGAGCAAGCCTTTAAAAGGCTTTTTTTTGTTTGATTTTAAAAAAAAAAATCAAAAACCTTTTACAATTTTTTTTTTTTTAATTGACAAAATAAAATGCAAAAAAAAAATTACCAGGCAGATGAACGGTCGTATTACCGTATGGGTAAAAAAAAAATTGCCCCACAAATCAACTTTGTCCAAAATGGATGAATGAACAGTCGATTTAGGGGTTTTGGACAGCTGCGGATCCAACGAGGAGGTTCGTTTGGACTCAAAATACTTTGAAATTGCAGGTGATTCCCTAGATCAAAAAAACAAACCCCAAAACTGTGAATGCCTGATCCAACCCTTGTAGCTCCAAATTCTTCAAACAAGAATAGGCATGCAACAGGAAAGCTTTGATACCATATAGAAGTTGTCAAAACCAACTTCAAACTCCAAGAACAGCTGCATGTAAATGGATACCTGTCACAAGGAAGAGAATGGATGGAGAAAACAAACAAGGGTTTGAAGCTCTGAAAAATGGAGAAATTATCTTATCAGAACAAAAAAGAATTATGAAAAATACAATGGATCAATCCTTAAAAAGGAGATCATGCAAACCCTCAAAGAAACCCTAATAGGAAAATATTTAATAATTAATATAATTATTAAATATCACTTTATGCAAACTAAAGTGAAATCTTAAGAAGGGAATAAAGGTAACTTAATTAACACAGTTAAGTTAAAACCTTTACTCTAACACTTCAGACCATATTCCAACAACACCAAAAGATAAAAAAGGAAGGAAATTATCTTTTTATGGCGAAAATGATTAAGGAGGACAAAATGATAAGCATTTACCATTGAGAAGCGACCTTCAAGGGTAATGTATCTCATAAGTTCCTCATCAACATCCCCCCAAAGCACTTTAAGCGATTTTCACTAGTACCCTCCACTCCTAACTATCTTCGCGTCTTGTTCTTCAGTCCCTTTGAAAAAATATGCATCGCAACCTTCGATTCCTTTTTGTCTCTGTACACATTCTTGGCATTTGTAGAAAGCCCATAGATATTAGCAATAAAATCCTCATTCACATCAAATTCTATTCCACCCAGTTGTTCCAAGCTTTAGGAAACAAAGTCATTGCATGCGGGTTGGTTGTTTCCATGCAACCTTTCCAGATAAGGTGTAAGTATGCCTTTCTCTAAAACATGCCACACCTCTTCCTTACTTAATAGTATCGTGGGAGAAAGGCTCTGCATGATCTTTATCTCCTCCCATGGCTCCAAAATTTGAGGAGCTAAGAATTTTGAGAACCTTGCAAGCAATGAGGAGAAACTTTGAGAATGAGAGCCAAAAAATGCCCATAATCCATGTGGCAATGGTATAATGGAAGGGGAAAATAATGAACCTAGAACTTCATCCCATACGGAAATAAAATAAGGTACCATCAACCCGATCGGGATCTAGCTCACCATCACTCCACATAATAACTATCCATGTGATAATAGTCATACATGCTCTAAACCATAAAAAAAATCATCAACCAAGATGGAAGTTTTGATAATCATGATTTATACACGCAACTACCTCCATGGGGATGGGGTCACTCATATCCCACTCCCTAGTATCCCTAACACCAAGATTAGAAAAAACATCTACTAATCCAATACCTTCTCTAAAAATATGAGATATATAGTATTCATCAAAGGAATTAAGGATTTCAATAGCATCCAAAGCATGTTGAAAATAGTTCTAAAATCACTCAAGATCGAGACTTTGTATCTCCAAGATACTATAATGATCTAATGGGCACTCTTTTATCTATACAAGATGTCACAAATGATGATCGTATCCATATAGCACACACTCGTCTATCTACCCATGAGATGCTTTCTTTGGATGGACACATAGATGATCTTCATTCAAAACAAAATTCTCATACTCTTGATATCATTCCCAAGGAACAAGAGTCTCCTACTCTTAACATTTATACACATGGTCAAGATATAGATAAATTCAGAGACCTAGCAGAAACAAATCATGAAGAAGGCTTCTACAAAATTTTTGAATTAGAAACATCATGTGAAAGCATACCAAGAATGAATCATGAGGAAGACTTTTACAAGGACAGTTTATCATCAACACTTCTTGAAGAAGCAATACAATCTGATATCTCACAAGATCAAGACAAAGATATCAATCAGGCATTCATCCCACATGTGGAGGATCCTATCAATTATAAATTTGGATAACTTACCTTTCTTAGAGAAAGCTATCTTATCAATGAAGAAGTTAGCACCTTTGAAGATCTATGACAAAGAAGAGAAAGATTAACACCTTGTTTCCAAGGTAAATCATATCCTATTGCAGATAAAAAAATTCAGCAGATGAATTATCAAGGTAGAGGATTAGGCCTACATGAATAGGGTATCCTAGAACCAGTGCAGATTATTGGAAATCCTAAGCATCAAGGCCTTGGTTATTCAACAATCAAGGGATATGAACATATTAGTGTTAATTCCACAAAACTAGGGGCAACTTCGTCTCAAGAAAACGTCAACATAGGGAGCACGAAGAATCCTTATGATGAAACCAAAGCCAATACTACAACTTTCCATGTCACGAATCTTCATCCACCTATCACCCCATCCATGAATTGGGACCAACAACAAAAGAAAGATTCGAATCAAAGCACGAAGAACGTCATCAAAGAAAAAGAAGTAGCGAAGCACGAAGGACAAGTCAAATATATATGGATACCAAAGAATACAAAGAAAGACTATCCCTATCAAACTCCATTAGTCACAAAAACTATGGGGAAAAATAAAAAAGGGAAAATTTGTAATGTCCCCATTTTTAGCACTGCACTTCTCGGTGATCGATGGCCTATCCCCGGGGTGCCGTCAGCTAGTCAGAGGCAGAATTAGGGTTTTCGATTGTTTGGTGGGTTCTCTTGAGGATTCAGGGTTTTGCTTGTTGGAGTTTGGGTGTTTGGATTCTGGTTTCCTTCTGGGTTTTCAGAGAGCTTCGTAGTGGTATGTTTTTCTTGGCATTCTGAGCACCTTCAGGAATTTACTATTTTTAGTAAATTCTATTTTTAGCAGTGGTTCAGTCGGCGTCAGCTCAGTCAACTTTCCTTCACTTGCAGTTCATTGGGTGATCATGATTTTTGGCTTAAGAGGTTCATTTTGGAGAAATAAGTTATTTAAAGTCAATAATGTTTTATTTTATAAAATAACCCCTTGTCCTAGTAATATGACTTTAAGTCATTTTAAAGAAGGGGACTTTGAGGGTTATTCTCTCATGAGGAACATATTGCGATTTTTCCTAAAGTTAATTGCTCAAGTGGAATTGGATGCCAACTTTTGGAGAAAAGATAATTTTAAATTAAAGGAAAATTGCCTTTATGAAAAGGGACACCATCTTGAAGGAAGACTTGGTCAAGTCAAAACCCTAAAAGCATCTTATGGAATTAGGGCGTATCTTCTAGAAGTTTCTGGAGAGCCTTCTCAAATCTATATAAGGAGGCAGTTGCTCTTCATTTATTATCTTATGTTTTATGATATTGTTATGCTGCCAGAATGGCTTTGGGATTGCTTCGAGGAATGAATGCCTCCTAGCTTGGCTCTTCTTCTTGCTTGAAAGATAGCAACTAGTTGAGAGATAGTTTGTAATAGGTTTGTCTTGCATTTCAGTTGAGTATCTTGCATTTTTGGAGTTCTAGATTTGCATTTCAGTCTCATTTTGAAGTTGCTGAAGTCAAGCTGAATCTGTAGTTTCACTCATAAATCTGAAAATAAAAATACAGTCGTTCTGGGTATTGATTCATTGAGTTTCCTTGATAGGGGCGACCCTTCTTGCAAAGATTCAGATTTTAATATTGAGTGTTTATTTTTTAAAAGCAAAATCGCTTCTCTCTATTGGCCGCACCATTCTGGTCTGCCTGGCAAATGTTTAGAAAAAAGAATACTTCGATTTGTTAGTTGTTTCTTGGTTTAGTCCTCATTGCCATCATTATAGCTTTCATTTGCATCAGGTCTCATGTCATTCTGGCAAGTATTGAGTGAGTTGTGAGCATTTTAGTGGATTCTAGGGTTGCTGGTTATGCATATTACGTTGCTGTTTTGTTATATCAGTCTTGAGTAATCTGTATTTTGGTGAAGAGTTGTATCTGGAAGGTCATAATTAACCTTGGAATGATCATATCTATTATTGCAGCAGTGGAGAGCTTCTAATCTTGTTTATTGCAGGCATCTTCTAATATTTTGTAAGCTGAACAGTAGTACTGTCAGCATTTCTCTTAATCTTACTTTACATTCTGAAGCTGCATTGTATTTCTGTATATCTCCGCCATATGGTCGCCTCATTTCCACTCTGGAATTGGGTAGCACATACTTGGTGTTGAGTTTACTTTCAGCATAGTTAGCATCTCCGTCATATGGTAGCTCCCATTCCATCTTGGTTTGGAAAGCACATTCTTGACGTCGAGTTAATTCAGCATCTTTAACATCTCCATCATATGGTAGCTCCCACTCCATCTCGGTTTGGAAAGCACATGCTTGACGTCGAGTTATTTCAGCATCCTTTGGTTTTAAATGCTAACCCTAACGATTGTGTACTGCTGCTATCCTTGTTGTAATTGAAAAAGCAAAAAAATTGGCTTGGTATATTTCAAAAGTATCCATCAAAGATGTCCACAAAGGCAAAAGCAGGCTTCTCAAGTAACGTACAAAGTATACCAAGTTGTTGGTCCTAATTCCACGCACACTTTTGTATCCACCCATTATTGCTCATCTTCCCAAGTTTGGAGAGTCAAAGGTTCCAAACTGTCAACAAATCCATCTTTTATTCCTAAACACACTCCATCCATGCCTCCACGCATGATATCCAATTCTCGCATTGACCATGTGTTGGCAACGACCCTTCATCATAAGGATTCAGAAGGCATTCTATCGCGAACGAAAACCCAATGAAGGGACAAGCATGTTGCTAAAAAGATAAATCACGGACCATCAGTAGCACAAAAATAGCAACACCAACCAAAAAATACAAGACAACACCAACTGCATAAAGGTTTGGAAGGGACCTTGAACCCTATACAACAAGGATTTGATCGGGACCTTAAACCCAAGAAAAAAAAGGGAACTAAATCTCTAATAAGAAATGAGAACCACCTGAGTCAACCAGATAGCCATCATCCTGTAATAGCCAGATTGCAATAGAACACTTTGCAGCAACACCCAATAAATCCAAACTCTCCACCTCAATATGGAAGTTAAAAATAAAAAATAAACACTTAAGAGAAACAACCTTCTCCAAGCACCAATTGGCCCAAAACACCAACCCAACCTCCACCTCAATAAGAGAGGGCTCCCCTCTATAGAAGAGGATGAAATGAGAACCTTTGACATAGAACATAGATCTTCCCACAAGAACCACAACATCCATCTCCACCTAAATAGGAGAAGGCTCCACCTTAGAAGGAGCAGTCTCCACCTCCATAGAAGACATTGATTGTAGAACTCAAAATAAATCAGCTACTCCCATACAAAGGAAATACATGACATCCTTTCGCATAGCAAAAAATTAGAGCATGAAAGAAGAAAATAAACACTCATCATCCAACAACCTTGAGAGAAGATACTTCTAAGCCTTTAGCATAAACATTTGAAGGAGCTCAGTCATTTGGTTTAACATACTCACATGGGTAGAAAATACACCAATTGACTTTGAGAAAATTTGGGTCTTAAAAAAGGGCTTAGCACACAACCCAGCATACGTGACAAACTCATAAATCAACCCATTCAAATGAACAACCTTAAACAAGAACAAGAAGACACATATTTGCATGAAAAACAAAACAAACCCCAAAAAAAGCATAAACATTTCAAGCCAAAAGGGGATCAAACACACACTCAAAACCCTAAGAAAGGAGGAGAAGAAACTTCCAACCAAACTAAAAAACCACTGGGATAGCAGAAAAAACTTTAAACATAGCCCAACAACAACCAATAAAACAAGAAAAAGGCCAACACACATTGCCTTCAGCTCCAAACTAAAGAGAGCAACAGAGAAACAACTAAGGGTAAAAGAATAGAGGTCAATGAGGAAACCCTCTACAGCCAGTCATATCACAACAACAACAACAAGGAGAGTCTCAGTAGTATAACAAACATTAGGCACAACCCTCTTGAGACCCAATAAACCCATGAAGGGGAGTTGCATAGAAACAACCCAATAGTAGAAAAAGAAAACACCCATCCAACACTCTAAAATAGAAACCCCAAAGAACAAGAGAAAACAAGGAAAGGCCAAGATCCAAATAAACCCAACAGGGTGACAACAACAACCAATCTCGAAAAGAAACTCCCCAGTAGGCTAACAGCTACAACCAACACCAAACCACAACTCCCCAGACACACAAAAACAACCAATAGACCCAAAGAAGTGCAACCCAAGTCAACAGTAACCAACACCATTCCATAGCAACCCAATGGAATGGCAGCAACAGCCATCCCAACAGTCAAAAACCTTCTGCCTCTATAGAATCATTGCCATCCTCTCGAGAATCATCCCCAATTTTCAAATTTCTCCCTTCGCTCCTCTTCCCGCTCCCTCTCCACTCCATTGTAATTAGATGGTTAGAATGTTAATAATAACAATAATGTTAGTAAATAATAAAACTAATAGAATAATGATAGAAGGGAAATAATTATAATGTATTTTATGAAAAGTGTGTTTAAAATTAGAGTCAAGTACATGTTGAAATGTGGTGACAAACATTAAACTTCTATACAACTTGATGTTATACACCAAGGTAAAACAACCATGGTGATAAGGTATCTTGTGTCTAGGGACTAATATCCAAGTAGTAATATGACCTAATTCACCATACCATGGAATACCATGATGGTTCAAGCCATGGGGCTCCCTAAGGATTGACTTCACAAATACAATCCATGAAAAAAACAGACACATCTAAGCAAGAAAGCATGCAAAAATGATGAAAGGAAAGATAAATAAAGTTTTTTCCTAATAAATTTTAAATCCAATAATTGATTGATTTGATGATAATGGTAGTGTTGTTGATGTAGGAATGACAACACAAGGATTGGGAATGATATATCTCAAATATAATGTTCGGAAACTAAACAAGGTTTAGATTTCAACTAGAATCAAGATGAATCTAATATATTCATGTGGATATGTACCTATAATTTAGGAATGTGGACACTTGAAAGAGTGGGTTTATTAAATATTATGTTCAAAATGGACGTTGTTTGAATTGTTTAAGGAAAGAACATATTATAGCACCAAGGGTGAAGATTTTGGATGGATGGGACGATGATATTATAGATGGAAATAGGGATGGGATTTGGGATGGACATGGGGAGGGGATGCAAGATTTGGATTTCATGGACTATTTTACATAATAATGGAATGTGCCTAATGTGGATTTTTGTGCATGTGTGATGTTATACTTGAACGCATCGAAGGATTTCCAAAAACATGTTTCAAAATAATTTTTACTTCTTTATCAAAATCAAAAGTGGGAATGAGGATCGTTATGATAGCATGTGGATATAGATGTATTAGATGGGAATTATATGATGTCATGTGAAGGATGGATGGGATGAGTGGGTGGAAGAAGCTTTCTCCTTAAGTGTAGGGTACACATAGGCAATAGATTTACATGTCATATATAAATGTGTTCTCATCATGGTACTTTCCTAATGTTCCATAAGAATGGATTTCATTATTGGAAGTTTTTTTCTCTTTACTATTTTTAATTTTTTTAATTGGGATTTACTCAAACTTTTTCTTCCATGGTAAGCTAATAATATCCCATTTTGAATAACTTCCTCATGTGGATCATGTTTCTAATGTTGTGCTAAAACAAAATTTTAAGCTTTGGTGATAACTAAGTCATATTCTCCCAAGGTGTTTTCAAGGAAAATAGAGTGGGAGGTATGTTGTATGAAGTATGTATGGTGGTTATACAAAAGATTGGATGAATGGGATGTGATGATGGAGGTATGTGGGGTGATGGATTGGTTTGGATGAAATGGATGGGTGGATTGGAATGGGTAAAATAGGTGGGTGGGAGGACGGGATTATAGAGGTATGCATAAATATCATGGGACTAAAATGAATTAGGACCAACAAGTTCACACATTATGTTGCATTCTAAGATTCTCTTTTTTTGGTTGTGATTGTGGTTTTTAGATGTTTCAATTGGGGATTTATTGGCTTAGGGTATTTTGTATTTTTGGATTCTTAGATATTGGTACTTTGAGTTTTGGATTGGATATTATATTTCCTAATTTTGAGACTTGCAAAAATATTAGAAAGTAGCTAATTGGAAGTTCCTACACTATTACATAGAATGCATATACCATAGAGAGAGTGTATACATTGTTACAAAAAAAACTATGTTGAATAATTAAAAATGGAAATCCAAAGTGTAGATATGCTACAAAATAGTGTGCATATATGCTAAAAGAGTTCTAAATATGCTACAAATTGGTGAAAAAATGTTAAAACGACTTATCAAAACCCTAGAGGGTACATATACCACAAATAAGTGTGGGTACGCCACAAGGACGTACATGCACCATAATGAATCTATTCCATGAAGTGGTGTACACATGAAATAATGTGGTATACATACACCAATTAGTAGTTTACATATGACACTATGCACATACACCATGAATTGATTCTAATACACCACACAATAGTGTGAATACATCACTTAGTAATGCACATATGCCACAATATATGTATATGTCATAGATTTGTGTGCATACAACACTTAGTAGTGCACTTGTTCTATGAACTAGGGTTTAGCTTTTTAAGGTTAAAAAATGCAATTACATTGGGGATTAGTTGAAATGTACTGAGATCAAGATCAAGTGAGCTTTTACATAGAGAACCTATTCGAAATTGAAAAATAGTGGAAAATAGACATGAAAAACTAAAAAGCCACTCAAAAAAAACTTTTTAAAGATGAAAATTAGACAGGGATCAAGTCTCATCGAGCATCCCATAATGTGTTTACTAAAATATTGAACTAAATAATCGGAAACAATGTATAAAATGATATTCTTATTTTGCGCCTAGTTACACCTTTGGGTGATAAAAGTTAAGTAAATAAATGATAAAACAAGAATAATTTTCTTACCAAAACAAACCTAGTGACCAAGTGATGTACTCAAGATGGTTTATTTTGGTTGAGTTGCACAATTAAGAAATATAACCTTGCATCCAATTCTTATCCTTAAAAATAGATTGTGAAATAGTTAATTTATATATTTTAGATGAGGATCATGGATGGATGGAATTTGCTCTTGTGTAATGGAGAGATGGGGTTGATATATTTGCAAGAGAGAATAATAATCTTGCAAGTGGCATCTTGTGATTGGCTCACATGATTATGGAAAAGATTGGGAAGAGATATAGGGTGGAGATTATCTCAATTTTGATAGAAGGCGAGGATTAAAAAAGGATATTTTTGGATCCATGTGAACTTGTAGCTTGTACATTTGGATCCTTGTGTAGCATTGACTTTGTTTATTTTAAACAATGTGGTGGAGGAATATGCAAATGATTAATTAGTTGACTAAACTTGATTTGTTTATTCAACTAGTGATGAAATGTACTCATGAGAGAAATAGTATTCCTTACAACACTAACCATTTTTCCTATCACTAGCTTGGATTTGATATGTTGGGAAATTATGGGAAAAATACTAATTACAAGCAAAAACATACATTATGGTGAAAGTTGTGTTTTTGAGAAAAAAACACATGCATCCACCTACACCTTCCTAGTACTATGGTCAACCCCACTAATTTTCCATAGAGAATACTATGGAGGACATATATGTTTACTGTTAGTAGCTATAATATTCGATAGCATAGAACTAGTCCAATATATGATATTTTTAAGTGAATACATTTTTTTTTGTGTTTTCATTTGTATTTCTTAATGTATTTCCAATTTTGTGTCTTTGTCCATTTCTTTACTCTTGTGCTTGTTCAACATATTTTAAAGTAGAATTGTTTATTGTATATTTATAATTTAGTTATGATTTTTAGCTCAATTAGACACTTAGAAAGATAGGAATGTATTTTTCTATTTATTTAATGTAAACCCTTATCTTTTTGTTTTTTTTCACTAGCATGCAACATGGAGAAATTAGCTAATAGATTATTATAAGATTGGTTGTTTTATCAAAACATTTTTATTAAGAAGCAATAATTAGATCTTCCAATGGTTGTTTAGTTCTTAAAGACTACAAGAATTCTAAAATAAAATTTATTTAGGAATGGCTAGTTTTTCTTGTAGACACATAAAATAGACATCTTACATCTCGCTCTAACTAACATCAAATTCTGCTATTAATCAATTAAAACAATTTATTGATTAATTCCTTAGCTTCATCGGGCTTAATTAAATAAATCAAATTATTTCTTAAAGTCCTAAAGTTCTTCTTATTTGATTCAATAAATCAAATTGATTTAAATCAAATATCAAACTCCTAAAACCCTCCAAGTTAATTAATCTGAATTAATTAACCTCTAAACATAATCACCCATTCTCTAGCTTTTGACTCAACTTGAGTCAAATCTAAACTCTCAACTAACCCACCCACTTGCACCAATAAATCATTTTTTTGATTTATTAATTCTTCTAATTACTTTCAAAAGGGCATCAAGATGGAATATTCTATCAATTTAAATCTTCCCCCCAAAAGGACTTGTCTCTTCCAACAAAGAATTAAATGATCTTACACATGCTCTTACATGTATCTTGCACAAGTCAAACTTGGCATTTAATGCACCCTTCATCTCCCCTAAACATTTCATTTCATCCAAATTCAAAATTCAAATTGGCACATTCGCCAAAACTTGCACATTCCTCACCCTCTCAAATCTTGACAAGTGGCATCTTGTCATTGGCTTATGAATGATCCCACATTCATCAAAATCTCTCAATCTCCTAACCTTGAATCTATAAAATGCAAAGCATTTCTCCAAAACAACTACAACACAACAACACATTATATGCAAAGTTACTCTCTACATGAGAGCTAATTTTGCTCCTCATCATCATCATCTTTCATTTTGATAATCTTGCTTATCAAGGGGTGGGAAAGGGCTTTCTTTCTGCATCATGAGGAGCACCACTCCCCTTATGAGATTGAAGTTTGAGTGATTTAGGAATAGATTTCATATTCATATTGTTTTCATGATCATTTTGTTAGTTTAACAATGTTGTTATCTCCTTTATATTGCTCAATAATTTCATAGGGAAGACTTGTATCTGATTTGTTCAATGTTGACTAATCTAACTCATATTTGTCAATCCTTGATCAATGTAGATTTTTAGTCTTCACATTTCTATTTTCATATGACAACTTTTTGTATCAAATTTCTTCTTGAGTGTATATTTATGACAATGGCCTACTTAGAAATTGCATAGTAGCACAATTCAAATTTTATGTTGGAATTTTATTATGAGAGGTCACTAAAGGATTTAGTTGGCTAGTTGGTTAACTAGCTAACAAATTGAATCTTGAATAGAGCTTAGCCTTATTTAATTGCAAGTGCAAAGAGGTTATGAATATTTATATAGGGGGTAGGTAGAAAAGTGTGGTTGTATTTCACTTATTACTATCCCTTTTGCAATTCTTTTGTTTCCCTACAAATAAATCTTTGTTTCCTTTTTTTAATTTTCATTAATTTTCCTAGCTTAGCTTTTGTTGTGTGCTCTATGGACCTATCCACTAGATATTCATTGAATCACATTCAATTATTAGAGCACCATGGGATAAATTGTATCATTATTATACATAAGTGAGTTTAAAACATGTGCAACTATCAAGCATGCACCACTATTCTTCTCAAGGAAGGATGGACCAATATTTGCACACAAAGGAGAGGCATCGTGAGATTAGAAAGAATATACTCACAAGGCATAATATTATATGAATCAATATCTTTAGATGTGTCAGATCAATATAGATTGATTTCATTAATTATAATGATATGCTTTGTAGTAAATGTGGCTAATAGGGTAGGAAAGGAATCCATAAGGAAAGATATAATAATAAAGCACAATAAAAGGTAGGTTCGGTAGGGATCTAAGAGATATCAAAGAATGAAAGGCTAAAACACTAATCAATATAAATCAATGAAGCACAAGTGATGGGTGGATCCAAATCCTAATAAGTTTTAATCAAATATGAATCACAATTGACACCAATGTGACTATTACAATGCTTAAGTGCTTGAAACTTAAGACAATGTAATGAAATACAATGGTTTTAGAGTGGCTTAGGAAAAAGAAACTATGGTATGAAGATTTGATGGTGCAAGAGCTAATGTGGTTGATGCATGACTAATGCAAGAGATTGAGTGGTGGTTGTGGTTGATACTTTGTGATAGACAAATTTGTGAGGGGTTGTTCTAATGATGGATCTCCTTGACTCTCCATTAATGATCAAATAACTAGGGATAATGACTCTCCATTGAGTGGTGGTTGTGGTTGATACTTTGTGATAGAAAAATGTGAGGGGTTGTCCTAATGATGGATCTCCTTGACTCTCCATTAATTATTATAGGTGCACAATTTGACAATATTGGTATAAGAGTCAACAAATAACAACTAGTTGGCACTAAATCAACTTTAAGGCCATAATTAACTTTTTAAATGAAAAAGGTGGGTCAAAATCATAGCTACTACCCTCTTCCAAGTCAATACTACATGTTAGGTTTTAAACTCAACAAAAGTAGATAATTTAAAAGTTGAAATTGTTCTACATAAAGATAAATGATAAATGAGTGTCAATATCAATCTAAGATTTGTTGAAGTATCAAATCAATCAAACTCATACGCTAAAATAATATACTTAAAAATATATATATATATATATATAAACCAAAAAGATATATTTTTCACCTTTACAATGATAAATACAAATTTTAAAAAAAAAAAATCTATAATTTTTTATTTAACTCTATTATTCAATTAAATTAAACCAGAAAAATCCTCGAACCATTAAAATTTTAAATTTGGCTAGTACTCTATAAATTTTAAATTTGGCCTACCCTTTACAACCAAATCAATATTCCGTTTTGATTATGACGCGGTTTACATAACTTTTTCCAAAAGAAAAAGTAAATCATTGCTTACGAGGATGTTTAAGAATCCAAGGTTTGAAATACATAAACAACGTGAAATAACACGTTATTTGCAAGAAACATGCAACTTAGGCAAAATAGAAATTTACTCTTATTAAGTACTTTGGTTTCTTGAAAAAAAAATTACTCATTTTTATAATAGTTTAGTGTGGTTTAATAATAAAAATATTGTAAGAGTGTAAGATTCACTAGACATAATTGTCTATTGAAAAGGATAAAAAATGTAAGTTAATGTGTTTAATTAGATTAAGTAGTCAAAAGTATATATATTTGTCTTTAATAAATAAAGAGTTTTAAATCGATTATTATTAAAACTTTCGGGATGGAGTAGTATTGGGATAGATGACCTTTCGGGAAGGTCCAATGCTTCACTTCAGTGAGCATCACCTATATGCAATGAGTGCTAAGTGGACCATTCATTATTATGAGAGATGGGTTATTGTGAACCACTACTCATGAAACATGGGTCAATGAGTTTGACTCGACAAACTACACGGTTGAACCCTAATAGCAATATCATAATGAGTTTTAAATTGATTATGTTATCAAAGGAAAATGCGTTAAGTATATTATTTTTTGTTTTTACACCAATAATAAAGAGTTTTAAGTTGAGGGATAGTTTGGTGCTTCAAGTAGTAAAAAATAGGCATGTTCATATTTAATAAATCAAAAGTTGCAAGTCAGTTATGATACAAAAGGGAAAAGTGTTAAGTGTGTACTTTTGTTTCTACATCTGCAATTTTAATTCATTTTCATTTTAACTCTCTCAGGTTTTGAGTTATTTTTTCTTAGTGCATTATATATTTAATGAAAGCATAGCCACTCGAAGAGCAATAATACATGGGCATTGTATATTTATGATATTTTTTATGAAAATAAAAATTAGGAATTTTGTAGGATAAAAATTTGTAGTCATCATGTGCATGAAGAATTGACCTCCTTCAACTTAGAGCAATTTGAGGGGTATATATTCTACCAACTTAACTTTTCAAACAAATCAAGAACCATTTAACAAATCAAGATAAGCTATAATGGGTTACTTTCAAAATGAATGGCAAATAGACATACATGTCCATGAAACTTTGATATTGATCACAAGACAATTTTTATCTATAGGGAAAATAGTTTTGACAAATAAAATTTAACTAAAGTAACCCATAGTATATAAAGATTCAACTATGTGATTTTGAATTTCAAGACATATTTTATAAATAGTCCTCCAAAAAAAACTCCTTTGTTATGATAATGAATGGTCCATTTAAAACTCATTGCCTTTAGTTGATTCTTATAAGAATCAATGCCAAATTTTATGAAGGCTACTTGTTCCAATATAAGGCTCAAACACACTTAACTATATAAAATTTAGAACTAAAACTAGTAATTAATATTATTTTTAATTTACAAATAAATATGAAAAATAAAGCATTTGTAAAGTATATTTTTAACTTAATGAACTTTATTACATGGTTTAGTGGGACCTTTTGATAGTGGTTTATCTTCTTGTCTTGGAGATCTTGGTTCTACTTTATTCTGTGGAGTTTTGGGTATTGCAATTGAATGTGTGTGGACCATGGATGTTCTTCATTTAAGAGATGGTTATCTTCATGTGATGGAGATGTTGACATCTTGAATAGCCACAAAGGCCCCTTGGAGTTATTGGTTGAGGTGTCAATTTATGACATCAATTTTGATAGGTGATCCTTGGTTAAGATGATGTTTGGTATTGTGTCTTTGTTTACTCTAGATATTAGTTGGATTTTTGGCATGATACAAGTACTCCTACGAGTAGGATATGTTCATTAAAACATATAATCTTCTTTCAGAGGAGATGTTAGATCATGATATTATGATGTGTTTCTAATTTTAGAGTTCAAATTTTGACAATGGTAGATATATAGTTCTCTTGGTATTGAGTACATTGATCATGTGCTTGGGAGCTTCATGAGATTGTGATGTTATATTTGAATCTTAGTATGGATTGATCAGTTGTACATGCTCGTGGATAATTGGAGACTTAGGTGAGTCTAGATTTCTCTTGGTTTTAGAGATATTTATTGAGATGGTTAATCTTTTGAAGTTTCAACATGAAGTCCAAGGAGCCATCACCTAAATATGTATGTGAGTTCATGATGGACCTATATAGGAGATTGTTCTTGGAGAGAGTCATTACAATTTGGTGTATCTTAGAGGAGTAATATCATTCCCCACTCTTGGTCTACTTGGAAGATAATCATCTAAGAGGTATTGCCCATTTTATTTTTAGATGCATTATTTGAGATCAACCACATACATTCAAATACATAATCACACATCTTGAACACAACATAGTTTCTTGGGTGAGCATCCTATCATTTCTCAATCGAATGTGAAGGAGAAAGCAAGGTATTGGGTCCATTTGTTTTTTTTTTAATTTTATGTTTTATTTTTTTTACTTACCTATTTCTCTTGTTCACATTATGATGCACTCGGTGGGACAAATTCCCCAAGTCTAAATTTTTTTTGTGTGTTTTTGCAAGTTTTTCTAACCTAATCTTGTAGGTTTATAGTCACTTTTGGAGGAATCTAGGGGTATTTATAGGGGGCCTCCTAGTGCAAAATAAATGTCACACTAAGTTTGAAAGGCTCGAGAGACAAAGATTCATACAAAATTCAACGTATTTTAGTGAATTTTTTCATGTTTATTTATAGGTTGAAGCATTCTTTTATACATTGATTTTTTTAGGTTGGATAATCCTTTTATCCACTAGTTATTTATAAATTAGAGAATCTTTTTATATGTTGGTTATTTACATGTTAGATCATCATTTTATCCAATATTTATTTGCAAGTTAGAGAATCCCTTTACCCACTAGTTATTTACTTGAGTTAGAGCATCATTTTATCCACTAGCCTTTGATTATTTGTAGGTTAGAGTATCCTTTTATTAGTTAATTATGTTTAGGTTAGAGCATCATTTTATCCATTGGATAATGTGAAGGTCTACTAGTGAAACACCCTTTTAACCAATGGTTATTAGTTGCTAACCTTAACTACCAACCCCTAGCCACTAGAGATAACACCCCATGTGATTAGAGCTTAATCTCTAGACTTAACTAGCAAGCTTAGACATCCTTCCTCTTGGACCTTAAAATATATATTTTTTAAATCGCATAACTTTTTTCTCATATACCAAATTTTCATGATCTTATAGGATTTGGAAAGCCGATTGAAATCACTTTGTTGTGGTGGATATATTTTCTATAGGTTTTGGCATTAATATTTGGTACAATTATTCAAAGTCTCTCTTTATTTTTAATCTTCTAATACACATATATTTTGCATACATAAGCCAAATTTGATGATTTTTTTTAAATTGCATAGAAAATCATGAAGAGTGTCATAATGACTTCTATTTTTGTGTTCTATTATTTATTTCTAAATTTTTCTTGGTTTAATTTTCATTACTAGTTGAACTTTCTTGCAAAAAATCTCCTATCAAAGACCTCACTATCTAACTACTAATTAGTTTATTGCGGGAATTCTCTTGTCAAAGACATTTCTATCAAACCACTAACTAGTTTCTTGCATGTTTCATTTTTTCAAGACTGCTTTTACACTAGTTTAGAGTTTTTTTTTTAAGAAAAGAATCTTGTTTTTTGTGTTTATGAATTTTATGAAGTGCATGCTCTCTCCTCACACTAAAAGGTGATATTAGAGATTAAAATAATTACATTATCATTTTTATTTTTCAAATTAATTCCCAAGGAAACTAAGTGTGTATGCTCTCCCCTTGCATCACAAGGCAATCTTAGGTGACCAAAAACACTTAGTATTCATTTCCTCTAGGAGCCTACCTAAGAATTTTATCACCTTAGGGGATGAACCAAACCCTCGTAAATTTGGGGGAGAATCAAAATAATATCCCATTAGGAGGGACATTTGTAATTTCTAGCTTAGGTTGCAAGAACTCTATACCTTTTAAAGTGAACCTAATGAGAGTGGGTTACCCTCTTGAACCAATCCATTAGAAATAACCCTCTCATTTCATGGAACTACACCTTATGTACCTTCAAGTATATAGAAGATATACCCAATTTATCTTGTAATTCCTAGTTTAAGACCTTTTAGTCATCTTTTTTATGGTGCATTGGTAAGTAGTTAGCCTCAAGAAGTTAATCACATTGTAAATATAATTTGTAAAGAAGAGGCCAATGGTGGAAGGACCTAAACTACATGGTAAGGGGTATAAATATGATGACACCATCTTTGCATTCCTTAGCTATTGGCAACTTGGTGTATAGTATATTAGTGAACCCATAAAAATTAACACTCCCACTTGAATAGTTTTTAAGTTTTGCATGTGATTGATGTGTCTTATTGTGTGAAACCTTTAAATTTCCTTCAAACATCCAAACCAAACCATTTAATTGTTGGAATATGAAGTCAATTTTATTGTTATTCTAGCAGTGATGAACAATCAACTTTGATATATAGCTAGTGCTTTAGATATGCACCCAGTGTGGTCGAAGGCCTACTAGACAACTAAAGGTTATAATATTATAATGAAGGTTGAAATGATGAGGGGTCGTAGGGGCTATCATAGCCCCCTTGGATATTGAATGGAGTTCATGCCAAAGGCGTTTCTGATGAAGCTATAATTTTTTTTGGGACTCCCTATTTTGGTAGTTTTGACAAATGTTTGACATGTAGTTGCATGAGTCCACTTTCTATTCTTGGAAATTTTTGTTCGACAAGGAATCTGCAACTTGGATTTTATACTCTATTGAATTCATGTTTCTTTTAACTCTTGAAGATTGTTTTAATTACAAATTTCTTGAGAAATAAAATATGAAATATCTTTGCTCATGGTTTTTTCTTGGTATAATTTTACTAGGTTTTCCACATAAATATTGTGTTAAAGTTGTGCCTATTTCTTTTCTCTATTATTCTACACTATAAATTTTCTTACATTAATATAACTCGGAAATAAAATTAAAAAATCTTATTTGTTTTTCACCTCTTGCTAAGGTTCAAAAATGGCCATCTTCCATCCACCAAGTCTTAGTCCAATTAAAATTAATTATATTCATCTCCTTCTCCATCAAGCATCAACCCACCAAATCCAAATTTCAACCTTTGGTGTATTCAAATTCAAACCCAAATCCCTTGTAGATGAAAGGCCACCCAAAGGTTGACACCCTTCACCCTTTATCCAATTATCATCCAATTTCATCCTTTCATCCTCCTTAATCAATCATCCTCAATCCTCTCATCCAAATCATAATCCAAATTTTTATCCTAATCAATAATCTAATCATAAATCATCATCCTAGGGTATGTGCATATAAATGGGGAACCAAAAGGGGGGTTAAAAGTGGCCAAATTTTTTTAAATTAGTAAAAACTTGTCTTGGATGAGAAATTCAAGATATTCATGCTTAAAATTTGAAGATGTGATAAGAACAAGATTAGCAGCAGTTAGATTCTAGTTTCTAAATTACTTGTTTTTTTTAATGTTGGACATTAAGAAAGTCAAATAGGGAGAGCACACAAAGTGCTCCTATTTTTTGTAAATACAACATTGCATGAAGTGTGCTCCCCCTAAAATGTTGATTTTTGAAAGAATTTTAAAAATCACTTCAATGAAAAATTAGCTAATCACATAGTTTTTTAATGAATATATGGTTTTTTATCTAATTTTCAAAGTGGACAAATCTTGAAAAACAAAAAAAATGAGCATTTTCCCCCCTTAGTTTTTTAAAAACTAATTAAAAATCAATTTTTTAATGTGTATAGAATAGAGTCTAGAATGTAATTTTTTAAAAGATAACTTGGATGAGAAAATAAAAAATGAGACCAACAACACTATACATAATTTTTCATCAAAAAAGGAAGACACTAGCAAAAGAACTTAAAAATGGAAACCTTAATTTTTGAATTTATTCAAAATAGATATATGGTAAGAAAGGTGATCTAGAGCTAGAATTCATCATGGCATTTTTTTAGATCAACATCAAAAAATGTGCAAACTTGATGGAGAGCACACTTGACATTTAGTTATTTTTCTATATTTTATAGAAAGCATGTATTTTTGCATTGATTGCAAGTCCAACCCTAAGGCTTGATTGCTTTTAAAGTAAAATATAACACAAGTGTGTTATTACACACTCAAATTTTTATGTGCATATAAAAAATAAACAACGATCTAAAAGCATGTGAATAGTATAAATGAGCTTAGGTAGCCTATTTTTCTCTTTTATGGCTCACAAAATATGAGTGCATTATAAAATACTCATGTTATATGTTATTTGGACCAAAAATTAGTTTGGCCACTTTTTGGTTCCTCATTTTTGTTCACATGTCATCTAGTAAATCCAAATCCAAATCAAATTTAAATTGAACAACATCTAAAATCCTAGGTAATCCCCACCATCCTCCATCCACTTATCCTAATCCTTTCATCCATCTCAATCAATAATCCTCAATCCTTTCATCCAAATCTTAATCCAACCTTCATCCTAATCCTAATCAATATAATTTTCCAAGTTCTCATCCAAATCCATATTCTAGCATCAAATCCAATCTCAACCCTTCTTCCACATCATGCTTCATCCTAGATCAGTCAGCCAATAATGAATGACACCATAAATCTACTTATCTAAATTCAAGCCATAATCAATATAATTTTCCAAGTTCTCATCCAAATCCATATTCTAGCATCAAATCCAATCTCAAACCTTCTTCCACATCATGCTTCATCCTAGATCAGTCAACCAATAATGAATGACACCATAAATCTACTTATCTAAATTCAAGCCATAATCAAGATCAATATATTACATCCAAAAAATTAAAATCAAAATCAAATTTTCTTAGGAAATTTTCCTATCCTAAGTATAATAATCCAAACCAAATAATTTATTTCTCAAGATTTTTTTTTATCCTAATTATAAAAAATTTAAATCTATCAAATTCAACTCATCCTAAGGTATTAATCATTGATCTTTTATCTAGTTAAATCCTAATTTATCATATCCACCTCCAATCCAACTAGATACAAATCTCCAAATCTTTCACTATCACAATAAAAATCACCACATTCCAAATCATACCATTTTCCACCCCAATTATGATTCCCATCATCAAACCAAAAACCCCTTAGTTGCTGATGATTATTATGTTAGTCTTGAAAATAAGGAAGAATCACAACAACACAACAGGCAATTAGAGCCGACTTTTGCACCATATTTTAGTGTATTTGAGTGCATGAATTGAACAATTTGGCTAGCACCAAACTCGGCGCAAAAAGGCATGGTCAGCTCGGCATCGGATTTTGTGCTGGATTTAGCATCGTGTATAGCGTCGGGACATTATAGCACCTCTGTTGGCACCTAAAATTATGTCAGCTAGTAACGTCAAAAATTGCACCGAAATGGGTGCCCAATTTGGCTTCCGGTTTTACTTCCATGTATACTCTCATTTTTGCTTCTAGTTTTGCTTCCAATTTGACGTCCAGTTTTGCCTCCAAGTTTGCTTCAAATTTTTCTTCCATTTTTTCCTCCATGTTTGCTTCCAGTTTTGCTTCCAGTTTTCCTTCTAGTTTTTCTTCCGATTTTGCTTATGGTTTTTCTTCCAAGTTTTCTTCTAGGTTTGCTTCCGATTTTTCTTCTAGTTTTGCTTCCAAGTTTGCTTCCAGTTTTTCTTTCAATTTTGCTTCCATCTTTGCTTCCGGTTTTGCTTCTGATTTTTCTTCCATGTTTGCTTCTGGTTTTGCTTCTAGGTTTTCTTCCAATTTTGCTTCCAATTTTGCTTCTAGGTTTGCTTCAGGATTTGCTTCCAATTTTTCTTTCAATATTGCTTCTAGTTTGGCTTCCATTGTTGCTTCCTTTTTTGCTTCTAAAAATGCTTCTTGTTTTGCTTCCATTTATTAATTTAATTTATTTTATTTTAATTTGATTAGTTAAATATATCGTACCTCTTAAATAACTCATATGATTATAGAGTAAGTAATTTAATTATTTAACTCATATGATTAAATAAAAATATAATTATTGTAACATGATCATCATCTATATTTAAAACAAGTGAGTCAAATATCTATAATTTAATTGAATTTGACAACATCCATCCTAAGCGGTAAATTAAAATCATCATACTTAATAAATATTCATCCAAAAATCATCGACCACTTTTAATATATATAAATTGACAAGTCAATATTGATAAGATCATCATCAGATATAACTAAAACAAGTGAAAGTCAAATATTCTAGTACATCAAAAACATGTCAAAATGATACATGTCCAACAGTCGACATAAATGAAAATGATACATGTACAAATGATATAAATAAAATTGATAAATTATGTAACTCAAATTGATACAAGTCAAGATGATACATCTCCAAATGATATAGTGAAAATGAAGCATGTCAATATGATACAACTCAACAATATAGTACTATAGGTCGTGAAAATGATACATATGATAGTAACCATGAAAAGAGTCATCATAACGATATATCAGCAATGATCCATGGTGTAGTCTATATGATCATGAATGTCACTGGTTACTATCACCAATTGTCTCATCATCATCATTGTCATCGGCCTAGGTGTCTTACATATCTACGTCATCATCATCCTCTCTCATGTGATTTGTACCAGAAAAACCAATATTTTGTGGATCTATATCATGTTGAGGATCATCTTGATCTTCTCAAAGACTCATGTTCTGCTAAAGAAAAACATTTAAAATGAAAATTTATTATTTATTTCATGCAATAATTTATTTTTCGGTTATATATCTAATATTACAACATATGAGATGAAACCATAATTATATTACATCATATCAAAGTGCACATACCATAGTAAAATTTAAAAAAAGTTACAGCTAGTGCTGGTGAGTCAGGAGAAACTTCAGCTTTCAAAAACAAAGCCAATTAGGCTGGCAGACTTGTGGATCAGGCCAGCATTTGTTGGAAGAGGAAGAAAGATGACTGGAACTCTAGAGGTCTACCATAATGGATTTCAGTATTCAACCATGAGAGCAGAAGAGAGAGTTGATATCATGTATCAAAACATTAAGCATGCATTCTTCCAGCCAATGGAGAAGGAGATGATTACTTTGATTCATTTTCATTTGCATAACCATATCACGGTGTGGGAACCAAGAAGACCAAGGATGTCCAGTTTTATGTGGAGGTAATGGATGTGGTCCAAACTTTAGGAGGGGAAAGAAGGTCAATGTATGATCCTGATGAAATTGAGGAAGAATAGCAAGAGAGGGACAAGAAAAATAAAATCAATACAAATTTTTAAGGATTTGTCAAGCGAGTAAGAGAGCTATGGGAGAAACCTCATCTAAAATATTTTGAACTAGAGTTTGATATACCATTTAGAGAGCTTGGTTTTCATGGAGTTCCTTTTAAAGCCTCTGCTTTTATTGTTCCTATGGTAAACTGTTTGGTAGAGTTGGTGGAATTACCTTTCTAAGTAATCACTATTAGTGAGATTGAGAATTGTTAACCTTGAGAGAGTAGGACTTGGGCAAAAGGCATTTGATATGGCTATTGTTTTCAAAGACTTCAAGCGGGATGTACTCTGAATGTAAGCCATTCCTCAATCTTCGCTTGATGGCACAAAGGAATGGTTGAACTCCATGGATATAAAGTATTATGAAAGTAGAATGAACTTGAACTGGTGGCCAATTTTGAAGACTATGAATGATGATCCAGATAAATTTATTGAAGATGGTGGTTGGGAATTTTTTAATATGGAAGCTAGTGATTCAGATTCCAATAATTCAGAAGAGTCAAATCAACTATATGAACCCTCTGATGTAGAAGAGGAATCGCAATAAAATTTAATGTAGCCACCATCAAGAGTGTTACAAGCTAACAAGATGGAGGGAATTCTTATATAAGGATAGTTTTCAATGTTGTAGGTATCGACTTTAATGCCAACTACAATGGGGACATTGAAATTCCCTAGCAGTATTTATGTTAAGGAAATTTCCTTTAGATGCAATGATTCAAAGCACATCAACCATGTGGTAAAATGATTAAATCCTAGAGACTATCTGTAGCAATGAGTCTGAAAAGGTAGAGAGAGCTACACTAGTGACTCAGGAGAAAATTCAGCTTTCAAAAACAAAGCCAATTAGGCTGGCAGATGTGTGGATTAGGCCAGCATTTGGTGGAAGAGGACGAAAGATGACTGGAACTCTAGAGGCCCACCATAATGGATTTTGATATTCAACCATGAGAGCAGAAGAGAGAGTTGACATCACATATCAAAACATTAAGCATTCATTCTTCTAGCTAGTGGAGAAGGAGATGATTACTTTTCTTCATTTTCATTTGCATAACCATATCATGGTGTGGGAACCAAGAAGACCAAGGATGTCCAATTTTATGTGGAGGTAATGGATGTGGTCCAAACTTTAGGAGGGGCAAGAAGGTCAATGTATGATCCTAATGAAATTGAGGAAGAATAAGAAGAGATGGACATGACTACAGAAATACAAAACATGTAAGAGATCTATGGGAGAAACCTCATCTAAAAGATTAGATTACATAATCATGGACTGCAGAAACACAAAACATGTAAAAAAGGAAAGATGCTAAAAATGCAGACTGATTAATCTTGCAAATAAGATCATGCTATCCTTAATGCATGCACTCATTTTAAGAAATTTAAAAAACAAAATAGAGATATAGTCTCCCCACTAAAATACAAGCATGCATAGTAACCAAGGATTAAATTCCTTTAAAAATTCTCTCAAAAATATACGATGATAAAACAATTAGCTTTGAATTATTAAGGATAAGGACAAGAACTTATGATTCGCCTCTAGATGTAGAAGGGCGCTTCACTTGAGCACCCCCCATGTAGCTCTCCTCCCTTCCTCTCTTCATTTATATGACCACCAGTCTCACCTCAAGATACTCTTGCAAAAAAAAATATATATCATATTCATTATAATTAGTCTAGGTTTCTTGTTTCTACAACCCCCTCATCCTCCTTCCCTTACAATCACAAAAAGCATGAATCCTTCATAGAGAAAACCCCAAATTTTCAATAGTCAAAATGGATATAAATTGAAAACACAAAAAACTCAAACACCAAAATTAAGATTAGGCTCCTCTAAAACCCAAGAAGAAAAAGAAAAAAAGAATCACATAAAATTGAAGCTTTTGGAACAAAAGTATTCGACCACATATTTGTGTCCATGGGTCAAGATATCGAGATTCGCAGAGCTTATTTCATTTTCACTACCTTCTCTTGCATTTTTTTCTTTCTTTAATAGACCCTTGCAAGCTTAATGGCAGATTAAAAATAAATGCTTTCATTGAAACCCCAACTATTACTAAAGCCTTCTTAAAAAGGAGCATCAATTTAAAACATATACATGCAAGGTCTTTTAGGGCTTAAATAGACTAGCCTCTATACTAAACACTTTCCACAAACAAACAAAGGACATTGCAAAATAATACAAAAGTAAATTGTGAACCAAGATGATCACCACAGACCTTGTTTTGAATCATAGAAATTCGTTGTTTAAACAAATTTGAACCTTCACTGATTTGTTGTAATGAAAATCAATCACAATTCCATCAAATTCATGAAATACTAAGGCATATACATATCCTCATCCTCTTGTCGCTCCTCCTCCTTAAGGATTTGTCAAGCGAGTAAGAGAGTTATGGGAGCAACCTCATCTAAAATATTTAGGTATTCAACCATGAGAGAAAAAGAGAGAGCTGATATCACGTATCAAAACATTAAGCATGCATTTTTCCAGACATCAGAGAAGGAGATGATCACTTGCTTTATTTTCATTTGCATTACCATATCATGGCGTGGGAACCAAGAAGACCAAGGATGTCCAATTTTATGTGGAGGTAATGGATGTGGTCCAAAATTTAGGAGGGGCAAGAAGTTCAATGTATGATCCTTATGAAATTGAGGAAGAACAACAAGAGAGGGACAAGACTGCATAAACACAAAACATGTAAGAGAGCTATGGGAGCAACCTCATCTAAAAGATTAGATTACATAATCATGGACTATAGAAACACAAAACATGTAAAAAAGGAAAGATGCTAAAACTGCAGACTGATTATATCCTGCAAATAAGATCATGTTATCCATAATGCACACACTCATTTTAAGGCATTCAAAAAACAAAATAGAAATATAGTCTCCCCACTAAAACACAAGCATACATAGTAACTAGGGATTAAATTCCTTTAACAAATCTCTCAAAAACATACGATGATAAAAAAATTAGCTTTGAATTAACAAGGATAAGGACAAGAACTTACGATTCGCCTCTAGATGTAGAAGGGTGCTTCACTTGAGCACCCCCCATGTAGCTCTCCTCCCTTCCTCTCTTCATTTATATGACCACCAGTCTCACCTCAAGCTGCTCTTGCAAAAATATATATATATATATATCATATTCATTACAATTAGTCTAGGTTTGTTGTTTCTACAACCCCCTCCTCCTCCTTCCCTTGCAATCACAAAAAGCATGAATCCTTCACAGACAAAACCCCAAATTCCCAACAGTCAAAATGGATATAAATTAAAAACACAAAATACTCAAACACCAAAATTAAGATCAGGCTCCTCTAAAACCCAAGAAGAAAAAGAAAAAAAGAATCACATAAAATTGAAGCTTCTGGAACAAAAGTATTCGACCACATATTTGTGTCCAGAGGTCAAGAGATCGAGACTCGCGGACCTTATTTCATTTTCACTACCTTGTCTCACATTTCTTTCTTTCTTTAATAGATCCTTGTAAGCTTAATGGTAGATTAAAAATAAATGCTTTCATTGAAACCCCAACTATTACTAAAGCCTTCTTAAAAAGGAGCATCAATTTAAAACATATACATGCAAGGCCTTTCAAGGCTTAAATAGACTAGCCTCTTCACTAAACACTTTCCACACAAAAATAAGGGCATTGCAATAAAATGCAAAAGAAAATAAAAAACAAAAGTAAATTGTGAACCAAGATAAGAACCACATACCTTGTTTCGAAGCACATAAATCCATTGTTCAAAAAAATTTGAACCTCCACCGATCCACTACAACGAAAATCAATCGCAATCCCATCAAATCCATGAAATAGAAAGGCATAAACATATCCTTTTCCTCCTTTTGCTCCTCCTCCTTAAGGATTTGATGGTGTTGCGATGACTCCCACAATTCTTCAACCAATGGCGTGCGGTAGTGCGGTGACCACCGTTGTCCCGCGACTCCTTAATCAGCTCGATGTGGTAGAGCGGTTTTTACCGTGGTCCCGCAAGTTGCTTCTTCCTTCTCAGCAGTAAGGCGGTGAAAGATTTTGTGGCAACACTTTTATTCACAAAGGAGGCCATGGAGAGAGGACGTGGACGTCGTAGAAATACTAAATTGTTGAGAGGAAAGTGGGTGGACATTGTAGCAAACAATAATGTTAATGACCAAGACTTCTAAATTTTTAGAATTATTTGGAATCCATGTTTAAAACGGGATGATTCTTATGGCCTAAACTTTGAAATGCTTCATTAATATTATGTTGTACTTGGACAATTGAAAACATGTTTTATTCTCCTAGCAAGCTTTCTTATTTTCCATTATAATTCTAGACCAAACAACATTTGTGGGGATGGCCTTTTACACCAATCTTAATTTGTATGAAGTTCACGAACCTATTGTCAAGCAGTAAATTCCTTTCATAGACAGGAAATATAAAGGCTTCATTAAATAAAAGATAAGTAGTCTCTTTTTTAGGGTAATCCACAAGCAAAAAGTAAAAAGCACATAAAAAAACAATTGTACAGTAGAAAATCAGATTCAATCAGTTATGTCTTATTTCTCTTGCACACTTATCTAAAAGACATAGGGTATTCACCATACATTTCCCTTGACAAAGAAAACATGTGCTTTCATTTATTTTTACTGTATATCTTAGAAGTGAAATTTTTGTTACATAATGATGCACTGAGAAAATAATATATACAAAAAAATGCAAAGAAAATGTTTGAAATTTAACATGCAACCTACTGTGTGTTTTTTTATCGGTGATAATATTTGATTTTATTAATAATAATGCAGAATTTACATCAACTTCAAAAATTAAGTCCATTCAGTAGCTTCTAAAATATGTTTGCTTAACCACCACAATTCCCAACAAACTAGAAAAAAACTATTGAATCTACCTATAAACAACCCTATATAATATTACCCATACCCCATATTGTTTACATTTTCAAATAAAAAATAGGGCTTAACCCCAGAAAACATACAACAAAAACTAAGATATAAACTGTATTTTAACCAAAATTGAGCTTTAGTTTACGCGGAAGTGCCCAACGTGCTACCCAATTGCATTGGGCATATTTCCTTGATTGGATTCATATTCTTCTTTGGGTGCAAACCTTTCTTATCTCACAGCTCCTCTCTGGTGACATCTTTCAGTCCCTCAATGATCGTCTCGACCTCCATTATTTCTACACAAACTTTCAGAGCTTTCCATCCTAGCTTCACTCCTCCTCTCCACATAGCTTTGGTGATTCGTTATGGCCACCTAATGAAGGGATGGTTTATCTCTGCTAGTTCAGGGTCCATATGATCTTCCATGCCTTCGCTCACATCAAAGCCTTCTCTTGGTATAGCCCATTCCAGGATAATTTCCATATTCACTAAGAAATCCTATGTACCAATGCCTTCATTACTTTCCTCACTTCCTCCACCAACTCTCCTAATTCCATCCCCCATGCCATGATCAGTGAGTAAATATCCATATTTTTATGATATATGTGCTTCAAATCTTCGAAGCCAATACCCAAGATTTTTTGCACAGATTGCGCCACCTTCACATCGTTGGAGAGGAACAATCCTCTGAGCCTCTTCACAGTTGCTTTGCCAACAAAAGGGTCCAATTTTCTCCTCAAATGTAGAGTGAAATTGGCCTCCATTTCTCCTCTGGTACGCTGGCTTCCAAACTGCCTCACATCGAAGACCTGTTACATTCCTTGCCATCGCAAACCAAGAAGCATCGAATGAAATTCCTTATGTGTCTTTAAAACACATCCTATTGCCAACCCTCACCATTAATGTCGAACATATGTCTAGCGCTGCCAAAAATTCCTTCATCAATGCTTCAAGTCCTTCAAGAATTTAAAACACATTCCTCTACTTGCTAGTGTTAACTCCTTCATGCAATAATTACAACAGACAAATTTTCTCCATAGGAATACCATAATTCTAAAGTAACAATTTGTATCAAGACAAATGTCAGAAAGTATAATTAAAAAGACAAATCCTTAAATTGCACCTCAAATTGGACCAAATAGAAACAACAAATGTACCCTAATAAATCTTGCAGATTTAAACAGCTTGAAAAGACCACTTTGGAGACAACAAAGCAATAAATAAGCATGAAAATTGACACAACAATTGAACACTGAAGATAGATTACGAGTTATAATGTATTTGCTCCATTATATTGCTCAAAATATAAAAATACATAACATGAGTTCTTTTGATATGAATAAGTGGATGAGATAGTCTAGTATCTATTCTAATGGATTAAAATGATGATGATATGATGATCAAAATTGGACCTTGGTTTCCCTATTTGTACGGGAAGCAACAAGCTTTAGGTTTGTTCACAAAAGTTACATTGTTTCTTAACTAAAGCATAATTAACATAACATAGAAACTTAAAAAGATAGGTCCATTCCAATTGTTTCCAAACATTAAATAATGCTTGTGTTTGTTGATAGGTAGAAGATTTTGATGAATCACATACTAATACCCAAGATCCAACTAGGTTATTAATATTTGGACAGGATGATCCAAACCATCCTTTAAACCATACCAGGGTGAAAAGAGCAAGTTTGAAGAGAACACCTAGAAGTGTTTCACACCAGCTTAAGGTACAATCCAACTTGGTTATGACATTGATAATAATCCATTTTTTCTTGAACCATCCATACCTGAACGTTGCATCACAATCTATTCTTCTTTCACATAAAAATGCCACATATTAACCCCTTCTAAATAAAACTTAAAATGCCATGAAACAATGAGTCCCCTATATTAGTAAGTAGGCAGTCTATAGGGCATAGTTTGATTTTATACAAGGATTCTCATTAAAGGAATCTTCAAGTGGCAGTGAGTGAGTTGTTTGAGATTGCAGCTGATGGTGCAATATCCAGTCTTAAAGGCAGTTAGTAAAGCATGAAATGTGCAAGAAAATAAAATTGTACACAACAAACAATTCACAATGTTATCCCGCATAATGCCTCAAGTTTGAAGACAAAAATCTTATTGTATCTTGATGAAAGTAGTGACCTTAGTGGTCAATCACCAACAACCATGATTTTAAAACATGGTATTGTGCTTATGGAGGCAACATTTTAAGCAAGACGGTGAGTGGTGGTTTGGAACAATGGAAGGTATGAAGGACTTGCTTTATATGCATACTATGCAATCTAGCTTAAGACAACGTTCTTAGAAGAGATTGAAGGTGGATTAGGGAACTCAAGGTTTACCATGATAAAGATTAAAGCAAAGACTGGGATCTATTTAAAAGCCACTATCATGAAGATATTAAAGATGTCAAATGCAAAACCCTAGTAGCTGGAGTAATGAACATTGTGCGAAAGAGGATAGTGTGCTAGGGCAGATTAAGGAGATCTCCACATTATCTAATCACATGAAAATACATCATTTATTTATTTTTTTAAATTAAAAGAAATTATTATAAACCCTATATAGGACACATTGATACTTCAAAAGCATCTAATTTATATTTTTAAATTAAAAGAAGTCATTCTAAACCCTATATAGGGTACATTGATACTTCAAAAGCATCTAAAGGAATTTGAGATTATGCAAACATATGTCAATTAAATACCTGGATTACAAATAGTAGCGCAAACATTTTAACCCTTGTTGATTAGAGATGGAATTGATAAACAACAATGAATCATATGCCTCCTATCACGCACATCTCCTTACCATTCTCTGTCATTCTTTATTGAAACACTTCTCCATTTGGCGGGCTACGCTTGAAAATAAGGTTATTAAAATGAAAACTCCATTCTGGTAGGCTATGCTTGAAAATAAGATTTCAACAAAAAAATTAGAGTATGTTTATTAGAGTTTTAGAGTATTTTGGTGGGCTATATTCTTGATTCCTTAAATGATATATTCAAATGGATTGTGACTAACGTGATTTTCTACCATGATTAGCATACTACCATTGTCTCTTATTATACCCTTTGTGTTATGGCAGTGTTTTTCCCTTCCCTCTGTTGTTTACCATACTACGGCCTTGCTCAAGGCTTCTTGTTGCGGGGTTGCGGTGTATATCGCTCTACCGCATATGTTTCTCACCTTCCTGGTGGTATAGTGGTGTATGCTTTTGATCATTACCTGAAGAGTTTCGATGAGACAATCTTCTTTGTCTTATCGATATCTCAATGTCTCATCGACATTAGATATTATGTTCCTCTAATGTTTTTTGTCAATGTCGATGAGACAAGTTAATATATCTTGCCGATATGCCACTATCTCATTGATATTTTCCTTCAGCGATATTTCTTTATATATTGGTGTAACTTTTCCATGTCCGGGAGACTCGTGATTATCATTGTGGTATGGCAGTGTTTTTCCCTTCTCTTCAGTTGTTTACCACACTACCGCCTTGCTCAAGGCTTCTTGTTGTGGGGTTGTGGTGTATACCGCTCTACCGCATATGTTGCTCACCCTCCCGATGATCTAGTGGTGTATGCTTTTGATCATTACTTGAAGAGTGTCGATGAGACAATCTTATTTGTCTTACCGATATCTCAATGTCTCATTGACATTACTTCATTATATCCAAGATTTTTGTTTCGCCAAGAACTTGTAGATATACCTTGTCGATGTGACGTAAGTGATTCTCTCCTCAATATGTTTGTATCTTGTTGAAATTTCATTGTTTTACATTGTCTATGAGACATATAAATAATTCTCTTCGACATAGGGGTGTCTAAATCGGCGCTATACCCGAAGCTAAATTCAAGAACAAAAAGTGACGCTAAACTCAAATCTAAACTCGGAGCCAAAGGCGATGATAACGACGATGCCATAGTCGAAGCCAATATCGGTGCTAAAGGTGTTGATAATTCTTGCATAAATTAGCGCCTAAATTAGCATTGACTAGTCCTGATCGATGCAAATAAATGCCAAAAATAGCACCATCTCGATAAATAGCATCGACATTTTCAAAAAATTGGAAAAAATACATTAAAACATTGGGTGGAAGCAAAAAGCGGAGTAAAAAATGAAGAAAATCACAGGGATTTTTTGTAGTGAATATGATTCATATGACAATAATGTGAGTCTTTTGAACCAAGATGAACTCACTAAATCCTTAGATTACAATACTTTGAGTAAGATAGCCACAAGCCCTCATCTCTCATCTATTAACCATCTAAAGAAAAATTTAACTAGCACAAGCTATGTAATATCTCACCTAAACACATATCCATTGGTCATCTTCCCCTATCATTGAGAAGGGAAGTTCATATTTCATCCAAGGGCTCCTTCAACACCAATCCATATCCCAAATCCCCTTTTCACATGAGTACCTTATATCCACTACATCTTATCCCAATCCTTCATCCTCCCAACATTTTCAATCCAACCCATCACAATCCAAACACCAATCAACTAGCATCTCCTTCAGTGACCTTCTCCAAGGTAGAAAATAATCTAAAACATTAACACATAAATGAAGTCATGTTATCCTCCCACATTTCTAATCTCATTCCATTGAAACATCTTTATTGATCATGCGGTCATCAATCCAAAGTCATCAAAATCTATCAAATTCCTCAAATCCATTAAATCCAACATCATAAAATTTTAAAAATACCTCCTCCATCTATGTGCACAAATCATAGAGTTCATCCATATAATATTCATTAGCAACACAAAGTGTTAATCTCCATCATCTCATCCAAGAAAATTTGCATGCGCTAAGAAATTTCTCTAAAGCATGCTCAAGTATTCCCTCTCCTAAGTCAAGATTGAAGAACTTCAACTAATCCCTTCCACAATCCCCTACCAGTTCAAGATCCACAAATTCCTATCAAAATTTTGCACCCAAATCATGATCTATTATTTTTATTTTCTAGTGATCTAAGTTGTAATTATCATATCCCTAAGGTTGGCTAGTCTTCCAAGTGTAAGGGGTGTCAAATCTAGGAAGAATACCATGAAACTTATGTTCAATTTGGGAAACTAAGGACCAATTACTAATATGGGTAGAACCTCCTACACTTTTGTCTTTGCTAAACCAAGGGGATTTGTTAAGGTGCTATAATAAATATCATCACAAAGACTAGAAATGCTAGCCTTGATACAAACCATACCCATTGCAAAGTGCACCCCTATTTTAGTTGTCATGTCATTCCTATATGTTGGTTTGCAATAATCAAGGAAAGCACATTATAAAGCATATAATCTACCACATAAATTTTTAGAATGTGATTAATGATAGCCTCTAATGTTTTTGCATAACTTTAGACATGGTAGTGAGAACACGCCAAAATAAATAAAACTAAAAATAAGCTTATGTTAAGTTTCTTTGAGTCTGTTAGGATGATGAGGAATCAAAACTAATAACAAATTAGTGTCTTTATCCAATTGGGAAATAGATTCTCTAATTTCATATAGAAATATAATAAATGTAACCTAAGGTGACACCTTAATAAATATACCACAAATGACTATGTCTTTCAAAATGCACAACCAAGTTAGGCTCTACACATATACTAAAAAATACCAAAATACAAATTATTCTACTTAATAATTCATGAGCATACCCATACATTTCCTTTGTTATTCTAAGAAAATAATTTTGTAAGGATTTTATAGTCAAATAGCTAGCCAACTAATTAGCACACGCTTTTAAATGTATACCATATACAAAGAGATACTCAACTAAGGTCAATTATGCATTTAATCATTCAATATGCAAAGGTTAAACATGTATGTTTTTATAAGTTTGGGATGAACCCAAGCCATTGAAATAATAAAATATAATACCCAAATCTAAAAAATGTAAACTCTAGGGTTTTGTTGCATGATTTTTTCTCTTTTCTCTGTTCCCCTATTTTTCCCTCTTTCTATCCTTTATATCTATTTCTTTCAATTAAAATAGGTTTTATGGGTGTTAGTGAATTAGATCTAGTGGTTGGTGGGAATTATAAACACATTAATAGTGTTTCTAGGTTGTTTTCTCCCTATCACTAGAAAATTTCTTGTAAATCCAAACCAAAATGATGAATAGTGGCTCCTTGGTAGGAAAGGAAATTTTCTAATAGTCACCAACCTTTAATAGTCCATTAAATGCATTTCAAATTTTCTAGGAAGGTAGGTGGTGTTGATGTTATTAGCAGCATCGGGTTGCTTCTTCTAGCTCACACATCGAGATAAACTAAATTAAATGATAGCCTAACGACTATTTAATTTATACTCGATTTATTTAATAAATGAGGGCTGACCCTCATTGAGATTATTAATGTTCATTTATTATTTGGGCCGACCTACCTTGACAATTTTGTAAATTATTTATTCTTGTAAGGTGGTCAACCTACTTAAGGAGACACCTCATTTTGTATAAATAAAAGGTTATGTTTGTTCATTTGGCAATCAAGTTCATCAAGTATAATTCACACTTAAGCAAAAGTTCGCACTTGGGCAACAGATCATTGTAGAAGCAACAAATCATTATGTACATACATCAGATCATCATACTATGGCAAAAGATCATAATGTAGCAGCAGATCATCAGACTATAGCAGCAGATCATATTGTAGCAGCAAACCAATTTCAAGGAGAAACATATTCAATGTACCTTTGCATCTAGGAGAGGTGTTATTATTCATTGTATCAAATTTGGCCATGAGCTAGGCCTGAGTTGAAAGCAAATTTCTGATCCTATTTTATATATATATGAGAAATATATTTGCTAGGTTTTTCTCCCTCAAGAGGAGGGTTTTCCTAGGGTATCTATGGTTTTCATTGTCTCATGTGTTGCATTATCTAAGTGCTTTCTTTCTATTCATCTGATCTTTTAAATCACTGACAGGTGGGATTTATAGCAAAAAATGGTGAGAATGTTGGACTTTGAAGGTTGTGGGGAACTCATGCCATATAATTGTGATTGAAGTGTCAAGGATCAAGGTTGATCAGGAATTCATGCCAAGAAGGGATGTGGAATGGAGGAAGATGGTACTCAAGGATGAGAAATTTTGAAGGCTTGGCAAAAATAAAGGGATAAGATTAAAATAGAAAATGACCAGGAATCAGGGGTTCGAGATGTGAGAGAATGGGCATTAATGGAGAGACAAGTATAACACTCGGGCATTTAAAAAAATTAGTTCAGGCATAAATCAACATTTTCAAACTTGGGATGGATAACATGACATCCTCAACAACTCAATTAGATGACAAACATAACACTTAGAATTTTTATAACAAGGGTATGAGAAAAATGTTAAGATTGATAGGAAGAGTGTGAGAGAAGGAATAACCCCAACTACATAAAACCTAAGAAATTGACCCCTATATATTCAATACTTTGGACCTTTTGAAGATATTGAAGAATGGTGAGCTTACAATGGACATCACAAATACAAATTTAAAGGAAAACCCTACTTATATAATTTCTCAAGTCAATTATAACTGATGGTTAATAGAAATCCAATATAGCACATGAGTATTTATATAGTAAAATCTAAGAAAATGAGGTCTATTGAAGCTAGGTTCCAACAATTTCCTTTTCCTTTATCTAATCTAGTTTTCTCATTGCTAAGGAAACTACCACCACCATTTCTTACCCATTCAATAATATATTGGCATCTTGTTTCCAAAATAATAAGTATCTGATTCGCAATTGCATATTTCAAAACATGAATTATCAAGGAAAATATTTAGAACTTCACGAGCAAGGCATCTTATAACCCATACAAATAAAAAAAATACAAGATTTTAGAGCCTTAATTATTTATCTCATGACAAAGATGTTTGTAATACCTCCTCAAATGCTAAGGTTAATTATTCCAACAGTTAAACATGTGCCTCCTATTGCTCTTCTCATGAGATCATTGCTACCAATATGTTCATTGACCTCATCACCCCATCACTCCTAGCACTTCCACCACTAATCCTCTCATTTAACTTAGTCATCAATCACATGTAAAATCCCTAATGAGGATCAAAAAATCCACACATCATTGTATTTATTCCAACATGATGAGGTGATCACTTAACTCGTGGGATGTTAAGATAATATCTCCCCATGGGTTCATACCTCCACTTTTGGAAGTAATTTAGATTTTAAAATAAATAAAGGAAAAATTCCACATAAATCCAAGGATCACCATGTTACCAAGCATCAACATATAAGAAAAAATAAAATCCAAATCCAAATTTCTCAAAACTAAATCATAAATCCATTTCGGACCTCTATGTACCTAAATGAATAATTCTAAATCCTCCATCCCCTACATCCATTGAATTTCCTTATGTCCCAAAATTATTAATCCTAATTCCTTCGTATAAATCCCAACATCCAATATTCCCTTTGTATCCACCACTCCTACACATCTATTATGGTGTGTGTAATTGTTGGTCCTAATGCTATTTTTGCATGACATAATCATCACATCCTTCATCCACCCATTTTCAACATCCAATTCACTACCTAACATACATCCACCATCACATCCCTTCAGTTGAAGAATTCACATATAATCCTTATACATCCATCCTCTTCCCATCTCTTTCATCTCCATTGCAATTATTCTCTAAGATTAAGAGTTTTGATGGTACGCCTTATTTATATTATGGAAAATCCCACTTGGCATAATTTCTACAAAAGTATTCACGAATAATAGTCAATAAACATATGCTTGAGTCCTTACTTCAATCTATCTCATTCCTTCAACTCTAATACTCTATCTTCAATCCACCTCTACCCAACTCATCCAAAAAATCCATCCAAAAGCACAAAACTAAAAAATTCAAAAAAAATGGTTCAATTGTGGAAACCATTCTTATGGCACCTTGGATAAGTACCATGATAATAACTTGAAAAATAGGCATCATGTTTAAATCTCCTATCCAATAGAACCCGATGCTTATGGTAATCTTATTTCATCCTATCTATATTATTATATCTACTCCATCTCATCTACCTATTTATTACATTAACTTGCCTAACTTATCATATGCAATCCATCCTCCCTTACTAATATTAAAATTTAGAGTACGAGTATCACATCCAAGCATAATTCGGACAATGCAAACATTTATTTCCCTATAATTCATCCCTCTTATAGCCCCATATATTGACTAAAACATATCTAGAATGGGGCATGTTATTCCTATGTGCCAAAGTCCTTAATGATTAATCCTAAATCCCCTCTAATCTCTCCTATATTCTTTCCAATCATCCTATCCAAAATAATCAATAATAATATTCATTTATCTATTAATCCTCCTATTTATATTTGAGTAATCCTTCTATCTTTTCATCCACTTCAATAGACTTGGTTCTACCTTCTCATCGATTCCAAGCCTCTCATTCTAAGTCCTCCAAACATTCTTCACAACCCACATATCTTACATCCCCCATAATCCTAACAATCCCAAAGAAACTTGGATTCAAATACAATAATCCTAATTCATGCAATCCTATTAAGAAATATCTTGCATCATCCAAAAAATCATTAATGTTGTTCTCGGCCTCACTACAAACCCTAATCCACTTTACACAAATTATCATCATCGATATATCATTCCCAATCCTTGTGTTATGTTTTATCTTCAAGAACATTATTAATAAGAGATTATTTCTAATCCTTGATTTATTCTTATCATAAAAAATTATATCATAATCATCAACCAATCAATTGGTTTCTAGCTTGACTAAGGACAACATCATGTTTGTCTTTGCATCATTGTGCATGCTTTCTTGTCTATTTGTGCGCCTTGTTATTTTTCTTACATTTATAATGATCCTTATAATATAACACCAAAACAAAATCATGGTCTTCCATATCATGGTGTCATGCACAACATATGCTTACATGCAACTTTTTCTTTTGGGTTAGTCCAAGTATTGGATACATTTTCCACTTTGTTCTTTATACCTGGGTGTATAACATCCATTATTATATTAAATAAGGTTTCTCTCTACATGTTAGCATAACAAAAGAAAAAAAATCCAATAATTCATTAATCTTAATTCATCTATCATCCATCCATTATATTTTATTCTCATTATACATCATCATCATTCAATCCTATTTTTTCATCCTCTAACATTTTCTCCACATCTCTTCTTTCAAGAGCTCACCCAAGTTTTATTTCCTAGTTAACCTCTCAACGAGACATGATTTTTCTATCAAAATCTTTCATTACTCCTTCCAACTAGTCGGGTCATCTTACCACTAGTCCCATCTCCTCTAATCTTCTCTTCTTGACTACTTTTCTTTTCTTTGAAACTATATTACTTTGAACATCATTTCAAAGAGGGACAAAATATAGACACTAAATTTTTTCTTTTGCCATCATTTACTTCATTCTTCATTTATTTTACCATTTACATTATTCTTCAATAATAATTATCATTTTATCATCCTTAATCCATTATCATTTAATTAAATAAGTCTTATTATTTAATTAAATTGAGCTAATTTCCCTCATTTATTCAAATAAATAAATAAATCATTTTCCATAAATAAATAAATTTAAATTATCCTGCAATCAACCTCATATTCTCACATTATATATAATAAATTTAAAAAATTATAAACTCCACCTCATAAGTTAACTATCTAATAAAAATAGTTAACTCACCAGTGAATTCAATCTACCAACCAATTAGGATAGATAACTTATCTATCATATGAGTTAACAAGCTAATCAATTTATTGACTAAAGATCATGAATTAAATAAATATGAACTCATAAATCAAGTGAAATGACTACCTAGTCATCTCCATCTAACTAGCTAATTGATTGCCACCTCTCATCGCATTCATCAATCGTGGATCAAACTCATGATCCAAGATTAAATCTAATTCATCCACTCATCTTGAAAAAATCTATAAATTCGGCATCCTATACATAATTTTCATACACACAATCCTTGATGCAATCTTATGTTGTCAAATCCATAATCCAATGAGTGCTAATGTCATGCTACTAATTTGAGAGCAACCACATACGTTCAAATGAACAATCACACATCTTGTGCACAACAAAGGTTCTTTAGTGTACATCCTCTCATCGATCAATTGGAGGTGAAGGGGAAAGCAACATATGAGGTTCACTTGTTTATGTTTGAATCTTTTGTGTTTTGTTTGTTTGCCTTGTCTCTTTTTTCTTTTTCATAAAAATAACCCTACATAAATATCTAGGCTAATTAATGCAAATAAATAAATGTGAGCTATGTTAGAATTACATAACTAATCAAATTCAAAATGATATTGAAATAACTAATACAAAGTTTAATTTAATGTTAGAGAGAAGGTTACTAACAACTTATGATAGAGGATTGCTACTCGATTTTGAAAACTAGAATATATACAAACAAACTAAGATGATTATGCTTTATAAAATATGAAATGGTGCATGAACTTGACTCAATCTTGCACTAATAACCTTGATCTTTGCATATATAGTTTTGATCTAGATGGTGTGATTTTAAACTACAAGTGTGAACCTCAACATTTGATCCTTAGAACTTTGATACTTGCATAATAAAGTACTTGTAACTACAATGGACATTTTGTTGGAATTGAAGAATGTTATTTGAACTTGTTGGTAGGGATGAGAAATTGACTTGTTCTTTCCTTACACCTTAGTCAAGTCCTGTTGATTGAATGTTGGAAGACAACAAACAATAGATACAACTAACACTAATGTGATTGTTATAATGCTTAATTTTTTAGAATTAAGACATTAGAATGAAATACAATGGATTTCAAAGTGACTTACTGCAAGAAACTATGGTCTTAATATTTGATTATGCAAGAGCTAATTTAGTTGATGTGACTAATGCAATAGATTGAGTGGTGGTTGTGTTTGATCCTTTGTGACAAACAAATGTGAAGGGTTGTCCTAATTAACTCTCCCTTAATGATTAATGACCTACGATGATGTTCTTTTATAGTTATTAGAAGCACACAATTTGAAAGTATTGACATATTATTCAACAAATAACAACTAGTTGGAACTAAGTTAGCTTGGGACCACAATTAATATTTGATTTGAAAAAAGGTGGGTCAAAATCACAACTAAACCCTAATCCAAATTAATGCTACATATGTAATTTTGAACTCGACAAAGATAAATGTAATCATAAAGTTAAGATTGTTCTACACAAAGATAAATGATATTAATGAATGTCAATGTTTAAAATGATCAATCAATAAAAAACTATATGCTAAAATAATATACTTAAAATACCCATATATACATACACACTTTTTCATCTTTACAATGATAAATACAAATAATAAAATAAAATAAATGATTTCATAATTTAACTATTTGGGAAATAAAATAACCAACTTTGACTCAACTAGTAATACACAAAAAAAATGCATGTTCATGGATGGCGCCTCCCCTTTACAACTAAGTCAATATTATATTTTGACAATGACGGGGTTTGCTTCGTTTTTCCTCCAAGAAAAAGTTTAGGAATCCAAAGTTTGAAATTCATAAACAATGTGAGATGACACGTAATATGCATGTGACAAAAGAAAAATTAGTCTAATTTACTATTTTGGTTTCTTGCATATTTTATGACTTCTTATTTTTATTATAATTTAATATTGTTTAACAGTTAAAATATTGTAAGTGTGTAAGATAGACTAGCCATAGTTGCCCCCATTAAAAATTGTAAGTTAACATGTTGAGGTTGAGATTGTTCGAAAAAGGATAATAGAGCATATTTATTTTCAAGAGTCAGTGATGACCCTAACATATGAAAGAAAATATGAGGGTTTATAATATTTGAAGTGGATTTTATTTTATATAGTTTATTTCTATATTATGGGTGGTGATGTTTTATTGGATATGGTTTTGTGTGTATATCTCTAATGTTTTAGTGGTATGTATGGATAACATCATCTATCTTTTGATGATAAATTTGCAAATGTATGTAAATTGAAAATGGCTATTTTGAGAAAAAATTGTGCATGTGGTACATTTAGAGATCTATCTCAAATAAATCTTTAGTATTTCAAAATGATTGAAATGTGAATGTTTTAGGTGCAAGGATGTGTATGTATAACTACAACAATGGAGGTCGACTAATGGATAGAGATGGATGCTTTATATGTGGACATATTTGTTTGTGATATTGGATGTAAGTTGAGGGATAGTTTGGTGCTCCAAGTAGTCAAAAGTAGATATACTCATGTTTAATAAACAAAGAGTTCGAAGTTGACTACGATACAAGGTAATAGTGTTAAGTATGTACTTTTTGTTTCTACACCTACAATTTTAGTTCATTGCCATTTTAATTCCCTCCTTTTGAGTTGGTTTTCTCCTAGTGCATTACATATTCAATGAAATCATTACTCACTAGAAGATCGATAATACATATGCATTATATATTTTGACATAATTAATACAAATAAAAAATAAAGGAAATTTTTAAGATAAATATTTGTAGACATCATGTGTGAATATTTGACCTCCTTCAACCTGAAGAAAATTGTGTGGTATGTATTCTACCAACTCAACTTCTCTAGCTAATCAAGGACCACTTAACAAAGCAAGATCATTTTTTATGGGTTGTTTTCAAAATGAATGGGAAATAGACACACATACCCTCCTTGAAAGGTATTTCCTTTCTCTTTGACATTGATTGCAAGACACTTTTTATCTACGGGGAAAATATGTATCAAACAAATAATATATCAAGATTCAATTGAGTGGCTTTGAATTTCAAGTCATCTTGTATAAATATCACTTCACAAAAACTACTTTGTTACGATAGTGAATGGTCCATTTAAAACTTGTTGCATTGAGGTGATGCTTTTAAGAATCAAATACCAAACTTTATGAATGCTACTTGTTCCAATATGTGGTTTAAACACATTTAACAATAAAAATGAACTTATTTATTAAAAAAAACAGACTAATCAATTGAATTTTAATATAATATCATAAATAGTAAACAAACTACTTTAACTATCTTAAATAATTTATTTTCAAAATTATGTTATTTTATTTTACAACTATTTAAACATCATTTTATTTTCTCAACAATTACTTGTATTTATTTGATAGTTTTTTTTTTTCTTTACAATAATTTTATTTTGCTTTCATTGTTTATTAAGAATTATTTTTATTTACTTAAGTGTTAGTTTATTTTACTATAAAATTGTATAAGAATCTATTTTTTGAGAGTTATGGGTGGAGTATAACAACTTAATGTGTTAACATAAAATCTTCTTCTAAGAAATAATTTGTTTTCATAAAATTTTAACACTATTGATATAATTATATATTCAATATGAATAAATAATTATTAAAATTGTAAATAAAAAATCTAAAATACATTTTAGTTATCTATTATAATAGTTTTAATTAATAAATTTACTTAAGAAATATTTTGTTTTCATAAAATTCTGATATTATTAATATAATTATATAAATTCAAGATGAATTAATAATTCATTAAACTATAAATAAAAAATATCTTAAATATATATATTTAAAAATTACTAATCATAAAAAAAAATCTCTGACACATTTAAATAAATATCTTTAAAATATTTAAACTATTTTTTTTTATTTACAGTAAAATGCAATAATTTTATACCTTATCCCTACACTGGTAAATTACTGGTAATGATGTTGAAAAACACCCTGAACAATGTATGAAAAGGACATCTATGCGCCCTGGCACAAGTGCAATGTTAAAAGTTCTGAGCAAAAATAAACAACAATAAATCACTGTAAATGTTATCTGCAGCCCATAACATGCCAGAGACGTGGAGATGCAGAGGTAAGGCAATATTTTAAAAATATCCGATTCTTCAACAGATCTCTACAATCATTGACTGTAAACCCTGCACAGGTATGGCGATTTGTATTGATTTATTTTACGAGCAAATAATGCCACATTTCTCCAGACTGAGATATTCCAGAAAACGATGTGCATTGATTTATTTTATGGGCAAATAACGCCATATTTCTACCAGACTGAGAAATTCCAGAAAACGATGTGCACTGATTTAATTAGTGGGCAAATAATGCCCTGTTTCTACGGAACTGAGACATTCCAGAAAACAGAATGCATTGATTTATTTTATGGACGAATAATGACATATTTCTACCACATTCAGACGTTCCAGAAAAAAACAGACTACCAAATTCCTGGAATTCAATAAAAATGCGTATACAGCAAATAAAATGTAAATAACCACGAGATATTCTCTGGTAAGGAAAGGAAATTATCTTAAAGATCATACAAATGGAATGCAGAGAAGATATTCTCTGACAAGGAAAGGAAATTATCTTAAAGATCATACAAATGCAATGCAGAGAAGATATTCTCTAATAAGGAAAGGAAATTATCTTAAAAATCATACAAATGCAATGCAGAGAAGATATTCTCTGGTAAGGAAAGGAAACTATCTTCTTAAAGATCATACAAATGCAATGCAGAAGAGATATTCTCTGGTAAGGAAAGGAAATTATCTTAAAGATTATACAAATGTAACGCAGAGATATCTGATCTAACTGAAACGGCGATTTTTTCCGGTTCTTTAATTGCATTATTTCATCAAAGAGCATACAAATGCAATGCAGAGATATCTGATCCCGCAACCAGAATTCTGAATGTTACAATGTAGGAAACTAGTAAACCCTGAAATCAGTTACAAAAGATAGCTGAGATCATCCTCCATTATTCTCACAGCCAGCGGAAGGAGCAATTATCTTTCCGCTTCGCTTGTACATAGACATACAAACACTTGAAAGCCCTGTGAAATGCCAAAATGTGTGATAGGGTTCACCCCTTTCTTTCACAGATGCAGAGATCCAAAGGTAAAGCAAAATCAGACAAAAGGGAAAAACCTGTAAAGAAAGGGCAAGGACAAGGAGAACAAGAGGCAGAGAAAAGTGCAGGATCCGAAAGTATTAACAAGAGGAGGAGAGCCATTAATGCTGTAGTAAGGGTAGTAAGGAAATTGTGAAACAGAAGGAGAAGGGGGCGGAGGAGCAGAGCCGTAGGGGTATAGATCTGCAGGCGGCGGAGGGCAAGCGATCTTCGGAGCAGCGGGCGGCGGCGGCGGAGGCGAGGCGGGCACAACAGGAGTGCAGGGATTTTCACAGGTAGCGCAAGCGGTGCATACGACCGTGGGCGGAGGAGGAGGAGAGGAGTAGACCACCTGCGCAGTCACCACATTACCCACAAAAGCAACCATAAAGAGCAGCAGAAAGAGCCCCCGAAAGGCCATGGTCACATGCGCGCAGAGGGGCTTTGCTCACAAAATGCAACAAAAAAATCGAGAGGATTCGAGAAAATGGTTCACTGATAAATACTCTACACAACAATTTCATGGGGTCGTCATAATATAAAGGCCAGGTTGCGTGGGTTGCCTACTGCATGTGATCCGCCGGGCAATATGTCGTGTTCGGGCCGCCGTCTGTTAATTGAGATTATTTCAATCTTTTATTCGTTTTTGTAAGTCATTATCCGCGTCAACGGTCTCTAAGCTCCTCGATTGCCGATGACGTTTGCCATTTGGAGTCACGATGAGGAAACTTCCAAGCTCCATTTTCCAAGTTATTATTGACCCACTTTCATTTTTTTAATGATGATTTTATATCATACTTATAACTTGATGTAAGTATACAAGTCTATGTCGATATATTTTTTCACTGAGAGATAACGATTGTGGGTATTCATTTTGTGAAAGTTGTTCGGAATATAATTTTATATCATATTTTGAGTGGTTTGAACCTTTACGAATGATGTAATTGAAGAAAAACATAATCACCTTCACACTACAACATTCTAATAACTTCCAAGTCATAATGACTAACTGTCGCCCTTTTTAATGAGGATTTCATATCATAGACATGTACAAGTCTATATTGATACATCTTCGATTTGACAAAAATCGATCGAAATACAATCTTATATTAAATTTCTTGTAGTTTGAATCATTATGAAAAATGTATTTGAAAAATCCACCATCCCCCTCATCAATTATACTCAATTGAACTAGAACCTTCTAGTAACTTCCAAAATTCCAAAACTAAAATCTTATTCAATTTGAATGAGATGATTGCTGTAATAAGAGATTAAGTTAGAAGGAATTATTGAGGAAGGGCGGGTGTCGGTTAGGATTTGCTAGGAAAGGAGACAAGAGAAAGGACGAGAGGCATGAGTGGAAAGACCTTAAAAAACTGACTGCCACCCGGAAACAACCGGACTTGGAAGGTCTCTGACAATTTGGTAGGTAGCATTTAGCTTCCACGTACCCGAGACAGAAGCATTTTACACGTTTACCCCATCTGTAAGTTTGGTCTTGGTGGATTGGAAATGAAAAAGGATAAGAAAAGAGGAGGAAAGAGGATGGTGCACGGATTACGGATCACTGTTTTGGGACTTGTCATGCCAGATTCATTCCAGACCTACGAATTTGGGATACTATTATTGATTAGGGCACACATATTTCAAGGCGTGAGTTGAACGAAATTATTAGTCGAGTTTGATCCTCATGCAGATTGGGGTTGGTATTCCTTTCTTTGTTTCATTCTGATTAGGTGTCATGCTTTTGGAAGTCATTATTTTTTTTAACTTTTGAGGAGGGTTTATTATTGTAGGGTTGTGTTTTGGGTGAGTTCTTAATATTTTGTAGGATATGGTTATTTAGAAGAATGAGGAATTTGGAGGAGAGGATAACAAGAGAAAATAAGAGGATGGGATGGAAAAGAGCAAGATCGTCAATGGGATTTTGGTCTACTAGTGAAGTTGAAAGGTTCGGAATGAGTCCACCAAGGATCAAGTCTTGTTGGTGCAAAGCCCCGATGTCTAAAAAGGGATGAGGTCGGGATCGTGCCCCAGACGGACTTTGATGGAATGGATATCCCTCAAACCTTGGCTACTAAGCTAAAGGGGACCCCCTCAGGGGTATCTCCAAAAAAAAAGAGCAAGATCAAAAGGAAGAAGAGGTTTTTAGAGAGTTAAACATAGGATGTCATGTAGAACTCTAGCTCCACCCCTTGTCGTGGTTTAGGTTAGAGGGGTGGCTACCAATTTCAGTCACTTCTTTAAGTTTTATTTTGAAGTAGTTATCTTCTTTAGCAATGACTTGAGCCTCTTCTAGGTGAATGTGGTATTTACATATGAAAGAGTACATCATGCAAGGGTGAATTTAACAACTTTCTTGTGCATAATTTTGCACAATGTTATTTGATCATTGTGTTAATGGAGCAACTAGTCTCACCAATATAGGGTGTGTCACAAGAGTATTTAATTTGATAAACTCCAAAAGTGAAATAGAGATCTCTTGAGTCTTTGGTGGAAGGAATGAAGCTTCATAAAGAATAGTAAGGTTTGAAGGTACATTTGAGGCACTTTTTATTAGGGTTTTAGAAATGTTATGACATACCTTTGCTATAAGGGAGGGTGAAAATAAGAACAATTCTCGGCATGACTAAACCCTTTAGCAATATGTTTGCTACTATACCCATTTAGTTTGAAAACTTTATCAAGGTCTAACAATTTAAGGTTAATTTGATCGATGTCACAAATATGAAAGGTTATGGTAGTTAGCCATAAGTACACTAACTTTTTGAGTAGTGGAGGTAGAGGTCAATGTTAATGGATTTTTTAAATGTTTAGTGGGCTAAGGTACCATCTATTTTTAATGAGAAGGATATCAAGGAAGGGGATTTGATTGTCATTCTCAAGTTCTTTGGTGAACTTGATGCACATAGCCAAGTTATTTAAGGCTAACACATAAGAACAATTAATCTAGATTCAAACACTTAAAGGATACACCCCATGGGGCTTATGGGGTCTATATAATGTAATGGGCCCTATAATGATATGATCTTATGTGTCTACCTATTGTGCATCTTCTCCATAATATGAGTCTTTATAAGAACATGTGCCCCACATATCTAAACACAAGAATATTAGTAATAAGGTATGCCCACCTACAATAATTGGTTACACCCATAGAATACTAGGAATTATAAGATGAGAACAATAGTACATCAAGATTAAATGCAATATAAACATGTAGTCACTTTAATGTGTAAATATGTAGAAATATAATTATAAGTATCAAGTCATATAGTGATGAAAGAATATAATAGTAAGTATAAATAATATATCATCTTAGCACATTAGATGGAGATGGACTCAATGAATAAGAATGCTAGCCCTAATATCTAGGTAATAAAATGGTGTTAAGTCTCCTAGTGGCCTAGTAATACCCATGTAAGTACACCAAGTACTATAATAGGTGTATACCCCAACATGCTATCCAAAAGCATAAGTACACAAAGGTTAGTTAGTAAGGTTTTTAGTCCCTAATGGTAACAAAAATAATAATGGTATATAAATTAAAACTATTGGCAATAGACTAAAATGGAAGGTGTAAAGCCATGATATTGGGTAAGTACCCATAAGAAGGAAGGATACCACTTAGTGCAATACTTCCAAATATATTCAAAATAGCTTAAAGGGGCACAATAATGAAAAATTTAATCATGAAAGCTCAAACCAAATAAGAGGGCTAGTTGGTGAGATTATAAGGTGTAACAATCTATAGAAGAGGAAGTTCAATACCTCCAATGTTATGTGATATATCAATAATAGTACCCAATAAGGGGTAGAATACACAATGCTCCCCATGTTGAAAGCTATGTCCATGATAGCATAAATTATCCAAATATAAGATCTTCCAACACTGGTTCCTACAATAATGCCAAGATCAGTATCATGGCTTGCAATACTTGAAATGTTTCCTTTCTAAGATACACCTTTACTTCATCTCCTACCAGAAACTCCTTATTTATCCTTTTCTCATCTCCCTTCTCAAATATGTCATTTATCTTTTTCAATTGATTCCTTAGTTCCTCACGCATAGTTTATTTTACTTCTACACTTTATGTATTTCATTGATCATATCTCTCAATTTTAAAATATATCTTGGACTACTCTCATATATGCTATCATAAATGATTTTTTCCTTCGACTTCTATTCACCAAATTATTACGCATACAAAGTTAGCTTGCACCAATTTACTATATCCTAATTCCCCATATTCTCCCCTAATATACATCTCAATAAGTTCCCAAAAATCTAATTCATCACATTTATCTATCCATTTATTTGTGAGTGATATACTAAACTAAATTATAAATCTATCTTTATATTTTTGCATAATATCTTCCAAAAGTACCCAATGAACATAATATCTCTATCTAAAACTACTCGTTAGAAACCCATGCAATCTTATATAAATTAATAAAAAGTAAATTAGCTATATGTATTGCATCATTTTTCTTCTTACATGTTATGAAGTGTTCCATCTTGGAGAATCTATCGAATACCGCAAATATATAGAATCATGATCTCTTTGATTTTTCCCATGGTTTCTCTAAAATTTATAGTGGTTTGTATAATCCAACATTCTAACTATTAACATATCCTAGACCCTTGAACATATTTCTTTACATCCGTATACAATTACATCCAAAAAAAAATTCACTTATCAATGTTATCTTATATATTCCAAAATGTCCTACAAATACACTTATATGCTTTTGCTTGATCAAATTATTGTGTATTAAGATTCTTGGAATACACAATTAACTTCCTTTCTACAACATGTCATTCTAAATAAAATAATCAAATTAATTGCTTATATCCATAGTTTTTATCTACATGTATTACATGTTATTACAAAATTAGGATCAACTTCATACAAATGATTCAATTCCTCAACTCCTACTACTTCCACTCTCGTCTTTTTTAACAGATTTTATCTCCTACTTAATTCATCTACAACCTTGTTTGGCTTTCACTTCTATGCTTCAACACAAAATTATATATTTTTTAATTTTCTAAATATCTCGCATGTCTTTGATTTAACTTACCTTGGCTATTCAAGCAGTGTAATTCCTACTAATTTATATAAAACCAAAATTCTTTTGGCAAAAAATAATGTTTTCATTTCTTCAATTCTTGAATTATGGCATACTATTCCTTATCATATACTATATATATTCTTCTTGTATCATTCAAATTATCATTAAAATAAACTACTAGGCTACCTTATTGACTCAATACTTATCCTATTATGCTCCAACCTTGAATATTCTAGATCGAAACCTAGTGATGCTAGTACTGGCTATTTGTCACTTTATTCTTTAGCAACTTGAAGCTTGTTTGTATTCCTAATGTTCTTTTCTCTCATAATAATATAAATTATTGGTTCACAAAGGCCACTAAATTTTTTAACAAATTTCTTGTGGAAACTACCTAACCCATCACAGGATATTATTACCTCTTTGACATTAATTAGTATATGAACAATCTTTTAAATAACAATCCTTAATTTGAAATGTAGTTTTCAACATACAATCTACAATTGATTTCAATCTTAATTATCACTCTAGATTATACACACATTCTCCACTCAACTCCTTTCATTGGTGCTACTATCGTAAGTAGCATACATGGAATTAAAATTTATTTATTCAAACCTTTATTTAGTAATTTTTGCACTTGCCAATTTAATTCTTCATTTTGTGTTGTTGTCATTTATGTGTTTCCTTATTTGGAAAACCTACTCTTGGAACTGGTCCATATGATGAATGATGCTATATAATAGTGGTAATCCATCTAACATATTGTTTGATATGACAACCCTATACTCTATCAACCATTCTAAATTTTCTAATTGTAATGCTTCTCATTCATTTGGTGGTGTTTCATATTCCAACAATCAATGATAAACACATATTTCATGTATCAAACCATCTAATAAATTCCTACCATCAACTAAATAAAATATGTTACTCTTGTAAATTGAATTTTTCTCTCCTTCAATTATTAATGTATGTTTCCTATCATCCTTCATCACAGTGTAAGAGTGATTTATCTCATTATATATATATTTCCTATAATATTACCATGGTCTATCCAAAAAAAATAACGTACATACATTAACATATTATCACACAAAATTTCATCATAATATATACCCATCTTAAATTTCACCAAACATTATTCACTTACCAATAGTTGATGTTTGTCCTTGAATAGTTAGATTCTATATAATAAAAATGTGACATAAAGAAGATTCATAGGCTTAATGTTAGAAATTATGATCTTAGGATACTAATTATTATAAACAAGATATAAAATAAATAAAATGAGAATCATACAAGCATGGATTTTACACATTACACAAGGTATACATGGGGAAAACCCTTTTAGATGAAAAAAACTGCATAAAGCATCATTTTATTAAAATACTTACAATAATGGTCTATTATATCATATACTGAATTTGGGGAATACTTCTTCATACTTCCACATGGCCAATAATACCTCATTTGCATAATGATAGAATTCACTATCAATCTCCAAATTCTACCTCTCTCAAATGAGAGATAACCTCCTTAAATAGAGGAGAACCGGTTACATAATACCTGAAATGGTATTAGTCGCACCTATTCAACAACCCCCATTCACAAACAATCAATAATCTAATTATTAGAATAATTACTTCAAATGGGATATGCTTAATAAGCATATAATATATAAGGTTTTATAACTTTATATTAGAACATTATATAAATGTTATAAAGGGATGGCCCCTACTAAAATTATATTCTAACATTCCCCCTTAATGTTAATAGGGGGCATCACATGTCAATTTCTATAATATAAAAAATGAAGTACCCTAATAACGTAGGTCTTCTTTGATAGTGATAAATAGGGACATAAATATATGCCAAAATGAAGATTGTGTATTCTAGACTACATGAAAGTCACTTTGTCATAATTTATAATCCTAATGTTTTAAAAATGATGTTATATATGAGGTCTTATAAAGATTTTTATTGGAGCTCGAGTCTCCTCAAGTCAGCCTCACCCTAGGTTCATTACATAGTGCCCGTAGGACTTAATACAATATGCCCATGGGACTTAATACAATGCTTTTATAAGTGGGGGATTTATAGAGAGAAATTTAATAGATGTTCATAGCACTTATACATCTAGGGTTTACCCACTAGGTGGTGGCATTGACATGCACACTACCCCTCAATGGCATCACCTAAGGTCAAGCATTTATTTGAATTTGGAGAATATAATGCCTAGAGGTCTTATATTATGTTGATTAGGTCTCTCATCTAGGATTTATCCATGAGGTGGTGTCATGCACACTCTCCCTCAATGGCATCGCCTAAGGTCAATCACTACACAAAGGATTTAATAAGTGGTGGCTAAGATTCCAATCTATCTTTTCTTGATCATAGTATAAACTAGATATTTAGATGAATAGAATTGGAGTTAACTTTTTCATTATGATCATAGCATGCTTTCACTTGAATAGAACTAGAGAGAAATTTTATGATGGAATAATTTCACTTGAGTGAGGTTCCCATGATCCTCAATTTGGCTTTATCTCTTTGGAAATGAGATTCTTTTGTAAGAGTAAAATAACTCCAATTATCATATAGTAAGGTGGTACTTTTGTTGAACACTCAAAATACTGAGAGGGGGGTGAATCGGTATTCTATTAAACCATCCAATTATTAACCATCCAATTACCAAAGCACATTTAACAGTTATGAGGAATGAAAGCATGAAAACATCCACAACATCACATAGCACATGAACACCAAGATTTTTACAAGGAAAACCCAAAATGGGAAAAAACATGGTGAGGATTAGCTCACGATATATTATAACCAGTTATAGTATATTTACAGAAAGGCTCACTGCTAGGTGGACTCATTGTGCAAGTAAACTCACTATCCACAAAGAAAAGAAAGAAAGAAAGAAGGTTGGTGGCTGCACATCCAATATTTGAATTGATACAAAGTGCATCTATCATATGATGGATTTAGTTCCTTTGAAGCTCAAAACACTGACTTACTACACTTCATCCAATTTGGATCATAAATCTCTGCTTTGCTTTACATTCACACACCTCTTCTCAACTTTCACAACTTATTCTCTCAACTTCGTAAAATTTTGCATCATTGCTTGTATTCAGATCATTTACAATCTCAAAGCAACCTTGTATATATATCAAACTTCATCGCAAGAATCAATTAGGTCGACCTAATTAGATGTAGCCCTAAAATATACAAAACGTGCCTTGTTGACACCTAATTCAAATCAAAATTCCTTTGCACCCAAAACAACATGTGCAAGGTGTCATATAGGTCAGCATGGACCTATAATAGCTCCATCTTACATCCACAACATATTTTTAATCTCCACAACCCTTTACATATATTAGGTCGGCCAAGCATATGACCTAAAAACAAAATACTCCAATTCTTCATCACCATAGGACACATGGACCTCAAAATGTCATGCCATCTGTAAAACACAATGCTTTGACACCTATTAACAATTTCCCAAAACCACAAAGCCTAACCCAAATCCGTGGAGGAGTGCGGACTAGATAAGTCATAGCCATTACACAAAAAATTATGTAAACCTGATATGACGATCTTCTACTACTTGCAACTTTCAAACCACTTGTCCAAATCAAGTGAAATTATGAATGAAGATGTTACTAATATCCATAAACAACATAGTAGAATCTAGAAGTAAATATCAAAGGGAAAATGAATGCAGACCAAAATACCGAAGGGCTCTGTGTACTGAATCTTCCGGTGTAGACACTTAGTGAAATTACTTAGTTGCTTTTGTGTGTGGATCAAACCCTCTTGCAAAATATCTTTTCTACAATCATCCTTAATACAATTTTGAAATCCATGATGTAGTTTTGACATCAATGACAACTCATTAATGACAACCTTCTTCATTCTTTCAACAACTTTTACAAGTATCCATTCATATATCTACATCATGTTGTCTCAACTATATTTCTAATCTCTTGAAGGGTTTTCAATGCCATTGGAGAGCTCTATAGCATAAATAATTTTAATAAAACATTTTGAGGATGAAAACTATATTATGAGTACCTGATCACACATGATCAATGCAAACTTCTTCTCAACCATATAAATTCACCCAAACCACCTACACTCTTCTACAACACCTAATTTTTTTAAAAATAAGATACATATAAAATATGGAGTAGAAAATAATGAGAAGAGTGAACAAGATAATGAGAGGAGAGAATAAACATAAATTATATTTCATATATTTGCATGTGATTAATACTACATGTTTTTTTGATAAAAATATAAGAATGGTGGATAGATAACAACTTTTGTTTGTGGTCTTCATTGCATCATCACTGTGAGTATGTTTTGAAAAAATATAATTGAGTGGAATATGAATAGAGATTCTCACAAGACACCTATTTTGATACCATATTGAAAATATGACATGAAGGAGATCCAGATACTCAAACAAACAAATCAAATTAGTCAATCATTCATCTTCATGCTCACTGGCTCAAACTATTTCTAGCTACATTAAAGGATGTCGCTTTGCATTGGTTTATGGGGTTGGGGAGGAATGCCATACCCAACTGGGAAATAATGAAGACCAAATTCTTGGAGAAATATTAGGATTATTGTAGAGGGACAGATAGAAAGAGGGATGAAATCTTTACGATGTCACAGAGAGAAGATGATTCATTGGAGGATTATGTGGATAGATTTCAATTTTGTCTCAAGAAATCACCTCAAAATAGACTCCCTCTTGAATCCTTAAAATTGGTGTTTTTGTGGGGAGCCTATGACGATTGTATGGCTGCTCTAAATTTTATAGGGGCGAGAGATATCTCTCAATTGCCTTTTGATGATTTTGCAAGGTATGCAAAAACTACTCCTAATCATTCATAAAGAAGACTAGGGGTGATATAACCTCTTCTCTCAACAAGACATCCACTAGAGTTTCCAAGGTAGAACTCAACAATATCTTGTCCAATATGAAGGAGGGCATCATTAGCCACTTGGCTACCCAATTGGATGCGTTGCATATAAAAATAAGCAGGAAGAAGCCGAGGCAACCCTAACTAAATTTTATCAACATTGTTGCTAGAAGAGGATCAACTACAAATGAAAGTAGTTGGCTAGCATATTTGAAGAAAAGCAAGGGAAGCCTAAATTTCATGCCCTAAAAGATGAAGAAGGCCAATTATTTCACATCACTGAATGCAAACCATGGCAACCAAGACAAGGTATGCCTCAATACCCCTTATCTTACAATATGGCATTTCCAACTGGTAATTCAAAATTCTCAAATTGGAGTACTCAATCCTAGACTAATATACAAAATCCACTATGGCCAATGACCCAAGTATCCAATTGGAGGTCCAACAAAATAGGAGATATGGCCGCCACAACCTTATCAAGTACCAAATTACAATTCTCAGTGGCCACCCCAACAAAACCAATGGCCATCATAGTCGTGCGACGATTAGAAATGGAAAAACCAAAACTCAAACTACCTACAACCACAAAAACCTTTATAGCTACAACAACATGTTATAATTCCAAATATAGCCATGGTTGCCACATCATAACCAAGAGCACCTCAGGTGCCAATCCAACCTGCACTAACCCTAACAACAAGCATGTTCAATAGGCTTGTACTAATGACACCATCTAGTGCCCAACCTATAGGGTTGAGGTGAGTGATGTCCATCTCTATTAATGGAAAATGCTAGCTAGGCCTTCATCTCCTCACATCATAGAGCTTATTGATGAGGAGCCCCCAACAAAAATTATGGACAAACAACATAAGGAACTTGAAAAAAATCATGTCAACCCAACCATCATAAGTCTGAAACCACCTTTCCTTGAAAGACTAACTATACAAAAGCATCATTCTAAAACTAAATCTGGCCTATTAGTTCAACTTAGAAATGTTTGCATAAAAATTCCCTTGATTCAATTACTAATATCTTCAACAAATTAGTACACATGTATTGGTGTTAAGGCTCCCTAAAATTTATATAGTGATAGTCTTTGTTGACGATGTGTTCTTGGAAAATATCACCAAGATTCTTTTCCTATGGGTAGAGCCACACATGATAAGGCACCCTCAGAGTTTGTACATAGTTATCTCATTTCATTTTCGACTACTTTATTTTTAGGGGCCAAATATGTGCTCACATTTATTGATGAATTATCTAAGCGTACATGGGCATACTATCTTAAGTACAAGAGTTTTGTATTTGATTCTTTCAAGATCTTTAAGGCATTCGTGGAGAGGCAATCTTGTCTTTCTATCAAGTGGATATGCACAAACAAAGGGGGAGTATGTCAATTAGACTTTCAGGGACTTTTATAATGAGCATGGTCTATAACACCAACTTACAGTTCCATACACCCCTTAGCAAAATGATGTTGCTAAGAGAAAAAAAAAACTTTACAAGAGATGGTTAACCGTATGATTCAATTATGAGATATACATTCTTATTTTTGGACTGAGGTAGTTAATTGTACCAATTATATTTAGAATCTTATGCCTCACAAGGCATTGTGACATATGACTCCTAAGGAGGCTTGGTCCCATGTCAAGTTCGATGTATCTTTATTCAAAGTCTTTGGTAGTGTGGCTTGTGCATTCATTCTTGAAGCTTAGTGAAAATCCATGAAGAGGAAAAGTAAACCATTCATTTTTATTGGCTATTGTGAGGATGTTAAGGTGTACAAGTTGTTTGATCTCGACTCCAGAGATGTCTTGTTTCAATGGGATGTCTAGTTTGATGAGTTTTTTCCTTAGATGGATTATTCATCACCAGCTTCTCCCTCATTACCTACGTCTCACTCTTCATTTATTGAGGATTCCTTATCTCTTGAGGATAAGGATGATGCCCTAGCTATCCCTCCACTTCTAGATATTCAACCCTTACCCAAGTGGGCATGCAATACTATTGATGCAATTAGATCTTTGGTAGGTGATCCTTTAGACTCATATTGTTCTTGTGCACAAACATCAGGTGTTAGTATTTTGATTCATTCTATTTTGGATGATTGTTAAAGGTTTTCATAGTGCTATGGAAGAGCAAGTATTCTTCATTAATGAAGAATACTACTTGGGATCTTGTTCCTCTTTCCAAGGGAAGAGATTTGGTTTGGTGGAAGTGGGTATATTGTACCAAATATGTTGTAGATGGTTCTATTGATTAGTTCAAGGCTTGTCTTGTTGCACAGGGGTTTTCTCAGGTTAAAGGAATTTACTAGTTTGAGACCTTTGCCCTTGTTGCCAAGATGAATTCTATTCACCTTATACTATTACTTGTAGCTTCACAGGGATGGACATTATACCAAATGGATGTCAAGAGTGCTTTCCTTCATGACGATCTTCATGACGAGATTTATATGGAGCAGCCAAATGGTTTTATTAAGGACTCTTCATTGGTTTGTAAGCTGTGTTTTTTATTATATGGTCTCAAACAAGCCCCTCGGGCTTGGTATGAGAAAATGGATGCTTTTTTACTTTCTTCTAGCTTCACATGATGATATTCTTATCCCAATGCATACATTCAGTGACAGGTTGGTGATATTTGATCCTTGTGCTATATGTGGATGATTTGATCCTTATAAATAGTTCATCCTCCATGATCTAGAGTTTTCCATGAGCTTTGATGGAGTATTTTGAGATGACACATCTCGATCTTCTACACTATTTTATTGTTTTATAGGTTATTTAGTCTTCAAGTGAGATTTCCATATTTTATTAGAAGTATGCTCTTGACATGCTTCAAATATTTAGCATTCTTGATTGCAACCCTATCCCCACACCATTTTAATCAAGTGTTGTATTATTTTCTACTTTTTCTACTCCTTCAATAGATGCTACATTATATAGGCAATTGGTTGGCACTTATTTGTACCTGACACATTCTCGTCCTAATATTTCTTTTACAATTGGTACTATCTCTTGGTTCTCATATGATCCACATGAGAGTCATTGACAAGCTTCTACACAAATTTTGAGATATATTTAGGGCACCTCACATTATGGTATTCACTATACATTAGGAGACTCTCAGATAGTTGGCTTCACTAACTCAGATTGGGATGGTGATGCCAATGATAGGAAGTCCACTTCTAGTTTTATTTTTTGTCTTGGTTCTAGCCCTATTACATGGTCTTGCAAGAAGCAATCTAATATTGCCTTATCATCCATGAAGTCTGAGTATCATGTAGTCATTTTGGCTAGCAAGGAGATTTTGTGGCTTTGTCAATCATTGATTGAGTTTAGTTTTGCTCATGATATTCCCACTATTATTTGGTATGACAACCAGAGTTCCATTCACATTTCTCGTAACCCAGTGGAGCATCAACATATTAAACAAATAGAGATCCACATACACTTCATATAACAATTGATTCAGGATGGTTTCCTCACCTTGGAGTACATGCCTACAAAGGAACAGGTTGCAGATATCTTCACGAAACCTTTTGGCATTGCCTCGTAACCTTTGGAATTGTCTTGGGGGGTCTTCATGAGGCCTCATTCCTTCAAAAAAATTTATATACTTTCATCTCTCTTTAGGAGATGAGTTTTCCCCATGAGGTTTTCTCCTTTTCTCTAGTTATGAGAGATTTCTTTGATTTTACATGGGTACCTCATTAGGCCTTGATGTCGGGACCCATTCATGCTTTCTTTTCTTTTTATGCATTGTATTTTTAGATTTTCTTAGCTACTCGCTAAGTTACACTTAAGGGGGAGTGTTAGAGTAATCATGCATTTGCTAATAATTAATTAATTATTAGGCTAATTTCTTCTCATGCACTTAAGCTAAACTTAGGAGTGTTTTTTTCTGTCAACTAGAGTGAGCTTTTATTAGATCATTATGTCTCATCACATAGGATGATGACACTTGTCATCATCTAATCCCTTCATCATTTAGGGTTTCTCTTATAAAGCACTCTCCCTCTTTGTATTATTTCATTTTGTAAGTTTGTATAGTTGATGATATAGTAAATTATTGTTTATAGCTCCCTTGAGTGGAATGTGTTTTTGTTCATTGTTTGATCTTGTGTCTCGTGTTATTCATAATTCTAACATATATTATATTTTTAATATTGTTCAAAACAATTGAATATTCTAAGATGCTTATGTATTTATTAGCAAGTAGATTGGTAATTTTGTTGAAAAATAATTAGGAGTTAATATGTTCCATTCATAACCATACCATTTGAAATAGTTAACAAACAATATGGGCTCACTATCCCTTTCTGAAAATCCAATAACAATTTACAAAGTCACAATCATCCTTTTTGAAAAATTCAACAACAATGTATGCAAATTATGAGTTTTAGTGATATTACATTTTTTTGAACAATTATCAACAATCAATCCAAAATATGGAGTATGAGTTTTAGTGATACTACCTTTTTTTAACATTTATCAACAATCAATCCAAAATATGGATTCAGGTCTTTGCCATCCGTATGAGAATAGGAGACACAAAACATGGGTGGGGTTGAATAACTATTATCTTTATGGGGATATTTAACAATACTTCTCACAAAATTTGGGTCTATGTTAGGATGGTCCAATTTAAATATTTGGTAACAATAAATATAAAAGGTGTAACCATCTATAAAATTATTTGCAGTTAATTCAACTTTAAGATTAAAATTAAAGAAATCTAATAATTAAGTGAACATTTATGTCAATGGTTGAAATGGATGATTACATTGTATTCTACATTTAGGGAGAATTTCAGCTACACGATAGTAGAGTGAAGGTTAAGCAAACAAACATACTCATTTACTATTAATCAATCATTATGTTCTGATTAAGATAAGCAAGGATTTTGAAAGGGCTCACACTCTTGTAAAATAAAAAAGATAAGAATTGAGCACAAGAAGACAACAAAAGACAACCAAGAAGAAGGTCACTTAGATTATAACATCAACCCATTAGCATAAATATCATGGTATATTGAAATATACATGTTAATATAGACCAAACCTTAAAATTAATATGTGATTAATTTTTGGATGTAGATGTGATAACTTTTAGTCATTGAAGCAATTTTGTGACAAACTTTTAGTCAAATTTGATTTTACGAAAAAGACATTTTTTAGAAACTTGTAGGAAGGTGAACTGTTTGTATTTTTCATCCATATAAGACTAGAAGAAAAGACACAATATAATCATTACAACCAATCAACTATTATATTAGGCGGGTCACTAGAAATTCAACTTGACATTTTTTTTTTTGAATCAAAATGTTACAAGAAATAAACTACTAATAGATAGCTTAAGATTCTTTTGAGCCTTCCTTATCAACTTAACATTAATATATTAAACGAAATCATTTCTTTTAACAATGTTCAACAATATATTATTCAGTCACCCAAATTACTAATTAAAAGATCCTATGCAAAATAGACACAACTAAAATTATATATCAAGTGGCAAAAACAACAGCTAAAAAATTCACCCCTTCTTCATCTACCATTAAAAAATCATTTTCTAAACTATAATTACTCCACCATTAAAATAAATAAATTTGAAATGTACCAATTAAAAAGTTAGAGGAACACCTAAAGTTTTAAGTATTAAGCAATTACATTATAGTTGTACTTTAAAATAGGAAGAGTTTTTGGCCATGACCTGTAAAGCAAAAACGCCAGCTACCTATATGATTTTTTATTTTTTATTTTTTATTTTTAATTAGCGAAATAGAATCATTTGGTTCCTTCAAAGCTAAGGTAAAGCATACAAAAAGCATGGTAAGAAAAAGAAAGTTTTAAAGGTATATTTTTATACCTGTAAGGATAAAATTGCTTGCTCGTTAATCAAGGGCATAATTTAAAAGCGCAGAATCTTTCGATTTTATTAATGTAAACACTTTTAGGAGCATAATTATAACCTTTTGATGTAATAGTGGAGAATCATATGATTTGGGCATGTTCATATATATTTTATATTAAATTTCTTTAGTTTTGAGTTTATTTTAGAAAATCTTTTAATAAATTTATATGATAAATGATATGTTTATTTTTTCAAATTTTTGTTTATATATTTTTTACATTTTATTTTAGTTTTATTGGTATTTATTTTTACATATTGATTTATGGTCTTTTTTATTAGGTGTTAGTAGATAATTTGGTAAATGTTTATGTATATTTTTTAGCTGTTAGTATTTAAAGATATTTATTTGTGTATTTAAACGCATCAAGAATAAGAAATAAAATTTACATTACAAGGAGAATCATCTTAAGAGTGTATTAGTTTGAAACACTAAAATGAACACATTTTCATCTATATTTGTACGTAGGTTATTTCATGCTTGAGCTTGTTAACTTTGATAATTAGCTTAAGGTCATAAAGGTAGTTTATCAAGTTGTTTAACTAAGGAGAACTTGACCCTTGCAATGTAATAACTTCCTTAAGACATTTTTAAATACTATCAATCCTTATGCATTATCAAACAATAAATAGTCATGAACAAAACCATAGAAGTCTATAGACTAGTAGATCATAGTTGCACCTTAGAGGATAATCTCATCTTGTAAGGGGTCAATCTTGAGCCACTTTAGATCAACACATAGAAAATTCTAAGTTTGTTATAATTTCAAGACAATGATCACATTAAAAGCATTAATTTTTAGATACTAACAAATTAATTTTGTGCTGCATTAACATATCTCTTCATCATGTTCCAAGAACTAACCCATGTCCCCATGCGACTGCTTAAAGGCGTTTTTTGCTTAAATTTAAGCAGTTAAGTGTTCCCATGTAGAAAAATTATTATGGGAAAAGGATAACTTGGAAAGATTCCCTAATTAAATGGAGAAACTATTGTTTAGGAATTGAAAATAAGCTGTGAAAAAAGGGGGACCGGAAATAAACAATGACTGCATATTATCAAAAATGCCGCATGGCTCCACAAATTTATTTCCCTCTTTTTAATATTTGTTTCTGATTTTTTTTACTATAACTATAAATATAAAATTAAGATGACAGCTAAAAATAAATAAAAAGATTAAATGTTCATGTGGCCACCAACTATACAAATAATTCCTAAATATGTTGAGTAGTGACTGCTAGCCAAAATAAGCTAAGCAGCGGCATGGGGACCTATCCTAAGTACCCTAATCCTCTTATATTTAATTTTTAAAAGCATCATATCAAATGATCAATCTCCAATTACTATTAATCAATCTAGGTTAATTTATGTTTGATTCATATGAATTTAATTAACCTAGATTTAAATAAAAAGGTACTTTTACTTTTATGCTTTATGTGAACCCATCTAATTTTTTGACCTTAGGGTTATAGATAATTTATTATAGTGTTTAAGATCAACATTTTCTAATTGTCTCATTTTTTAGTTATGAATACACTTTGTATTCTTATTTATGGCTCCTTCATTTCTAATCTTTTCTTCTACAATTTGTGCTTCATTATATGACAGTAATGTCCATCATATCCATCCTTTTATTCCTCTTTAGGGTTTCATTTTTAGATTTTATATCAATAGTATTTTTTATTTCTAAATTTGAGAGTGATTTAAATTGCTATATTTCTCTCTCTCATAGCGATATTGCTTTGTCTATACCACGAGCTACTTGGGACCTTAATCTTCCTTTGTGGAGTACTCATCTAAATTCTAAAATGATTTCCTACTCTAATAACATTGAGATAATTTTGAATGCTCATGTTGGGAGTCATCTAGAGGACCAAAAACACTATGATCATGATTTTCATGTGAATCAACAAGATTTTGCATAATAATTTTCTAGTTTAGTTAATACTGAAAATCCTACACAACTCACCAATATGATTCATAACATGTTTATCAATAAGTCACATGGATTAGAGATCATACAAGTTATTTTTGCTAATATTGCTTCATCTACCTCCCTTCTTCCTTTGGATATACCTACTTCCACTATTTTTCCATCCCATAGCATTACCCCTACTTCCATTAGTTAACTATCACATAATGCTCATCCTTCCTCCACATTCATTCCTCTTTATGTCTTATCACCTAATTACACCTATTCCATCATACCCACCTTTCACATGTGTGATAACATAAATTTCATACCCTACAACTTCGTTATTATATTTTTGTGTCCATTCTAGCATAATTCCATTCTTACATATAATATTTTGACCCCTTTATTCCTAACCAAAGTCATCCCTAGTGTATTATGGATGAAGTAGAATATGAAGGAGATGAAGATTGATTTTGATGAACCGATTTCCATTATTTGTGATAGTACCATGATATAAAAATTTCAAATAATCTAGTAATGCATTCAAGGACAAAGCATATTGCAATCAAGTATCATTTTTTGAGGGAGAAGGTTGCAAAAAAGGAAGTAAAGTTGGAATATGTTGAAACCAAGTAGCAAGTAGCAGACATTTTCACAAAATAGCTTCCTAAGGAGACTTTTGAGTTTCTCTGAAAGAATTTGGGATTTATCACTCCCTCCTCTTGAATCAAGAGGAAGCATAGGTTGAGGGGTATTATTTTCTCCCTACCACAAGAAGACTTGGTGGTCTTGTGGAATGTTTTCAAAAGCAGTGTGGTATGGACTCAAGGGGAGTCTATCTGGGAATCGGGTTTTCATATTGTGCAGAGTGTTGAAAATATAGTTGACCTTTGCCATTGATGTCAAAGGGGGGGAAACATAACTCAAAATGCTATATATTTTAAGGGGAGAAAGTGGAACTCGATGTATGATCCAAACATATTAGATTTGTCTTTATGTGTGGCCATAATTTTGTTGTTTGCCATCAATAATAAAAGGGGGATATTATTGAACAGAGGTTATCATTGATGTCAAAGTAGTATAAGGAGTTCATTGATGTCAAAGGTGCTCATCAATGTCAAAGGAATATGGTCAATAGATCAGTGAGAATGAAATGTAATTATATTGTCATATCATTTTGAGTTGCAGAAGTATATATTGCTAGCTATATTAATAAAATCAATTGAGGATTGTTTGTAGTATCATACTACATCTATTCATGTTGATATAAGTGATCTAGAAGTTTGATCCAAAATGTTTGAGGTTAGTTACTCAGGGTAGATAAATTTCTCTGGCAATACATTTATGTTTAGTATTTCTTCTTGAAGGTGAGCTTGGATTTTCGGTTCGAATGGAGAGTATGTCTACACATGTTCTATCATATTCAAAAGTTTCCAGAAGATATGTTTAGCATGCAAATTTTTTGAAGTGACAGATGAGGACTAGGCAACCCCAGAACTTGAGGGGACTAATCTGATTCCCTTAACCCTAGGCCGCGAAGTAGCAACAAAATTGGGGAGTCCCTTCTTTCTCAGCACAACAGACTAGGAAGACTCAGAATCGAAGTCCACCGAGCGAGGTGAGAGGGGTAGATCTTCAACACCCACCACAAGCAACAATCCACTATGCAGCGAGGGATCCGACAACGCAAAATAAGAGTCAGGAGCATTTGAAGGACCAACAGAGGCATTCATCGAGGGTCGGGTAGGCTCTTCTTGAACAACGACAACAGTTTGAGGCATCAATGGTTCCATGAAAGGGATAGTTGGTAGAGGATCCTGGGGAGACACGATCTCCTTGGATGAATCAACCAAGGAAGGTTCATCCTCCTTGGAGGAACCATCCAAAGAGGGAGTGCCCACCATGAGATGGTCTGTGAGAGCATCCTTCCACCAGGTAGTTGTGCCCTTGCGGCGAGCATGAGGGAAGCTAGAGGCCATATGACCAATGGAGAAACATCTTCTACACTAAAAAAGGGAGGCCCTCATATTCCAGTAGTTGTGTCCATGGTTTATCCTCCACCAACAAGACCACATCACCATGGAGTGGTTTGGAGATGTTCAAATCGACTAAAATATGAGCCACCGTAGTATGCCCAAGATCTTGAGTCGTAGATTCCACCTTCAAAAAGTGTCCAATGGCATTTCCAATAGCTTCATAACATGAATCCTCCCAAAATTGGAGAGGGAGATTCGACAATCAGACCCAAACTGGTCTGGTATTCAATGGCTCCATAAGAGGATTGAAAGAGCGAGACCAAGGCATGATGGACAACGAATGAATACCCCACATCCACCCCATGTCCAAAACACTGTCTTGCTCCAAGGAAGAAGCAAAGGCTCCATGGAAGAAGCGAAGGTTGCAAAGAAGAATCCCCTTGCATTGGGATAGAGCTCAATCTACCCAAAGACAAAAGACTTCTAGGAGACAAAAACCCAATCATGGAGATCGGGAAGGGAGGGCCACAAGCCGTTAAACTTGCAGACCACACCCTATTTCAAATAAAAATCCTCATTTTCAGCAATCTTTGGTCCATAGACCACAACAGGGGAAGCACAGGCACTGGGAAAAAGCTTAACCCTAGCCGACGCAGGAAGAGTTTGAGCATGATCATTTGAAACATCAGAAAAAGATTTTTGATGATAGCCTAAAGTGGCACTCAAGCCAGTATCTGGAGACACCTGAGGAGAAGGGCCCCTGTAGGATACCCGAACATCCCTAGGAGCCAGAGGCATTGGAGGAGGCACTCGAACATCCCCAGGAGCCAAAAGCATGCCCAAACGTTCCCGCTCAATGTCATTTTTCAAAAACTCGCTTTCCCATCAAGATCATCGCTCAAAGCTATTGCCATTGCTTCTAGAGAAATAATAGAAACTCTATATGTTATTATGTTTTCCAATATTAGACATTTTCTTAATGTGCATCCACATTAATTATTTCAATGACACTCTATATGTTATATGTAACATTGAAATAATTAATGTGGTTGCACATTAATAAAATGTCTAATATTGAAAAACTTAATACCAAAAAGTGAAGGAGGGTGATATTATTTTGTAAGCTTGAGGCTTATATAATATCACTTGGTAGCTTTGTGCAAGTTTGTTTCTATAAAAGAAAGCACATGCATAGTGTAGACACCTAAAAATGTCTTGATGGATCACATTGGCCAACTAACATCATTTCGTCCTCAAACCCATCCTCTTTTTGCCTAATTGATTAAATTAGACTAGCTAATTAATTAATTGCATCATTTACATCCATTAACCTCATTAATTCAATCAGATTTATTCACCCCCTTTCATGCTAACATTTCATCTAAATTAAATAAATCAACATATTTAATTTAATTTCCTAAGTCTTTTAATTTAATTAAATAACCCTAAGTTACTTAATTAAATGACATCTCACCCTTTTCCCATTTGTTAAATCATTTAATTTAATGAAAATCACTATATTCCTCTAAAATCCCTTAATTATGTGATTAAAATTTGTTTAATTAAATAATTAATCTAATTTTCCTCTAAAGAGGAATATTCCTTATCCTCTTTTTGCACAATTAAGATTTCCTTCTAATTTGCAAAATGCCTTTTATCCTCACCCATGGGAATATTCCAAAAGAATATTCTTATTCCTCCATCATTTGAAAAAGGGATATTTTCACTTGGCTTCAAATGCAAGTTACCTTGTAACTTGAATTACAAGTTATCTTTTAACCTTTTGAACAAGCCACCTTTGACCTGTGTGCAGGTCAAAAGTGTGTTTGTTTGAAGCAAATATGAACCCTTGATTAAATCATATCATACATTCTCGTTCGTTCATGAGAATCCATGATCCATGCCTTTCCTTCCTTTCATCCTAAACCGTTGATTGATCTTTTAAATCTCAACCCTCCATTTCTCATTTGTTCTCCCATAAATAGAACCCTATTTGGAGACAAATGGATCCATCTTTTTCAGAGAAAACTTATGTTGTTGAATATCATCCATCTCACACTCATACTTTACTCGTGCATTTAGCATATTTTACTTTATTTTTAGTTTATTTTTTTTTTAAATGGGTAAAAACTTTATTGAAATCGAAAGATTAACAATACATAAGAAAGAGGGAGCCCGTTAGCTCCCACAAGGGAAAATCCAAAACATCAAGCACGAACAAAACCACCAATCAACCAACCATTTGCAACTTATCCCTCCATATCATCAGCAATGACCCTCTCTAGTTCAAGAACATACTCAGGAGATAACTGTCTCCACCCCTCAATCCTCCAATCATCCTCATGCTTAGAAGCCCACTTGGCCAAAAATTCAGCCGCCCTATTCCACTCACACGAAATGTGGATAAAAGACACCACTTCCAATGTAAAGCACCTCTGCAAAATCTGTCTAACCACCAATGCAATCTGCCAATTAACATCAACCACCCTTTTCTCAAGCAAAAAATTAACAATAATTTGCAAATCAAATTCACATATAACCTTACGCCAACCCAAGGCGCAAGCACACACAATAGCCCAAAGAATCATCAGCCCTTCCGTAAGGTTGTTATAATTCCGCCCCTTATGGATGGAGAAAAGAAAAATGACTGAACCAGTACAGTCTCTACCAATTCCACCAATACCAGCAAGCCTTGGGTTGCCTCTAGAGGAACCGTCAATATTAATCTTTAGAAACTCCGTCGGAGGAGGCATCCATCTTCCAACCCTTTGAACCTTCTTTTTTGCTCTCCTACCTCTTTTAACACAGGCAAAGACTGGAGTCAACCCCTGCACCCCCAATCTATTCACAATCTCATCATCATTTCTTTCCAACAGAAGGGCCACTTCACATTTAGCTTCCACTGTCTCCTGGATCATACCAATAATTATGTGCCAAACCTATTAAGCCATCATCTTTTCACCATGAAAATGCTATGATTCCTTTCCAACCAAATTTTCCAAAAGATGAAAGTAGGACCAATGCTCCACAAAATCTGGAGAAAAGAGGCTTGGGAGGGGGGCCTTCCCAAATTACTCCAGAACTCCACAAGAGAAGACGCATGAACACAAGGATGTTTTCAAACACCCCACCACCAATGCCAGAGCAGCATAGAATAAGAACACCAGAAAAATAAATGGGGAGAATCCTCCTCACTACATCCACACAACACACACATAGAGGGGCCCTGGGATCCCTGCTTATGAAGATTCTCCCAAGTCAAACATCTATTCCAAGTAAGAGTCCAAACAAAACAATTACACTTGGGCCATGAAAACTTGTTCCACACATGTTTCCACCAAGGGACCTCCACCCCCCCAAACTTACGAGAAAGCAACACCTGATAACCACTAACCACGGTAAAAACACCCTTAAGGTTCGGGCTCCAAGCTAGAATATCCTTATCCCTAAGGGAGTTGCATTGTCTACCAACCAAGATATTCTGAAGCACAATACCATCCTCCTCCAACTCGGGAACAACCCATTCACCAGGGTCCTTCCACCTAGCCACCTCCACTTGTCCACCAAGGTCAAATTTCTTAAAATCACTCACTCTAGACCAACCGGCCTCCAAAAAGCATTGAGACAGAGTCACCAAATTAGGGTACTAACGTAGAATGGGTGTGTAACCATCCCAAGAATCAGACCAAAACATAGCCTCAACCCCCTTATTAAAAATCCAGAACAAGCCCTCCTTGATTAGCGCAACCCCTTTCTTAAGCCTTCCCCAAATCACCGAGCCTTTCCCTGCCAGAGGAAACCTGGGAAGCTCCTCCTTACAAATCCCTGAAAGATACTTATGGGATAAGATCCTAGCCCAGTGATGATCCTGTTCCACACACCACCTCCAATAAAGCTTTGCAGCCAATGCCAACTTGGACCAAGTCGCCTTCCACAAACCAAGTCCCCCCACCTGCCTTGGGCTACATACAACATCCCACGTAACCAGGCTCCATTTAGATGAGGACAAGCTATCCGCCCATAAGAATTGTCTAGCCAGTGAGTCCATATCCTTCACAAACCCAGCTGGAGCAACTTGTAACATGCACCTATAAATAGGAAGATCCTGCACCACAAACTTAAGCAACACAACACACCCAACAAAAGACAACCATTGATGAGTCCAATGACTAACCTTCGCATGAAACTTGTCCAAGATATTCTGCCAAGATTCTCTGGGGAGTCTACTGGCAGAGATAGGAATACCTAGATAGGTTAAAGGGAGAGAACTAATCTGGAACCTCAAGATACAAGAAATCCTTTGCTAAATAGGTCGCGGAGTATTAACGAAGAAAATGGAGGATTTGTCTTCATTAATCCTTTGACCAACAACAACAAGATAGATATCCAAGGCCTTGCACAGATTCAAAGCTTCTCTAATCTTGGCTAGACCCATCAAAGTCGTATCATTCAAAAATTGCAGGTGTGACTGAGGAGGCAAGTTGTTTCCCCATTTCCATCCCTGAATCAAACCCAACTCCACATTATGTTTCACTAGTCTACCCAAACCTTCCGCCAGAAGAATAAATAAGTAAGGAGAGATAGGATCCCCTTGACGAAGACCCCTGGAAGCACTAAAAAGAGCGATAGGCTCCCCATTAATCAACACCAAGAATGAAGTGGAGGTAACACAACTCATCACCCACTGGATCCATTCCTCAGCAAATCCAAAAGCAATAAGAATTTTCCGCAAAAAGGACCACCTCACTCTATCATAAGCCTTCGCCATGTCAAGTTTGATGAACATAGCCTTTTCTTTTGAGGAAGCCATCGAATGAATGGTCTCTATGGCAATGACCACCCCATCCAAAATTTGGTGGTCCTCCATAAAACCACTTTGTTCCTCAAAGATAAGCCCACTGAGCCATCACTTCAGCCTTTCAGCTATCAGCTTGGAAATAATTTTATATACCACATTACAAAGAGAAATGGGTCGAAATTGACTCAGACGATCTGCCCCCTCACATTTGGGAATGAGAGCAAGGAAAGTAGAGTTTAAAGCTTGAAGCATCTGCTCATTTTTCTGAGACTCACGCACCACCTCCAGCAGGTCCAAATTAATGATGTCCCAAAATTCTTGATAAAATTCAACTGGAAACCCATAAGGACTTGGGGCTTTCCCTTTCTTCATCTAAAAAATAGCACCCTCTAATTCCTCTAGTGAGATATCTCGCAAAAGATACTCATTCATCTCTCTAGTGACCAAAGAGGGAATACAAGACAAAAATTGGTTTTCTTCCTCCGTAACATCCTGAGAGTTCTCACGAAATAAAGAAGCATAGAACTCCGAAGATTCTCTAGAAATATCCTGCAAGGAAGATAGATGCTCACCCCCGTCATTCACCAGAACAGGCATAGAATTACCATGTCTCCTAGCCTTAATCGAGTTGAAGAAAAAGGCAGTGTTTCTGTCACCCTCCTATAACCACTCAACTCTAGCCTTTTGCTTCCAAAAAATTTCCCCGTGTAGCTCACACTCCTCCAAATCTCTCCGAGCCCAGGCTTCCTCCCTGAGTAAATCCTCAGAAAGACCACACTCCCTTATCTCCCGAGTGATGACATCCAAGATAGCTTGAGCATCAACCTTAGCATGAAAAATATTGCCAAAGTACTGCTTATTCCACCTTTTAAGTTGATATTTTACAAATTGCAGTAGCCTAGAAAAGGAATACATGGCAATGTCAAAAGTAGGTCTTCCCCTTCTCCACCAATCAGCCATATGCACCTACAAAGAAGGATCTCTTAACCACATAAGTTGGAACTTGAAAGAAGGGGACCAAGCCACTCGAGCAGAAGAAGCAGAAAAATTGATAGGGCAATGATCTAAACCCCTCCAGTCCAGTATCTCAGAGCCAAAAGACAACCCTCCGCCAACCCAAAAACAGGACACTAAAAAACGATCAAGTCTCTCAACAATACAACTCTCCCCCAATCTCCTATTGTTCCAAGTAAACTTCCCATTTCGAGGTTTAATGTCAACCAAGTTCAAAGCAAAGATGCTATCACGAAAAAGGAAAGCTGAGGGTTCCAATCTCGCAACACCACCCATCTTCTCATCTATCTCAATAATAGCATTGAAATCCCCTGCAACAATCCAAGGGAACAAAGGAGCTAGGCTCCGAACATAACTAATATGAGACCACAATAAATTCTTACCAGGAAAATCAGTAGGCGTAGATGTTTGAGAGAAGAATAGTTTCCCCCAACTCCAGACTTGAAAAAACCACAGAGATGGAAGACTTGGAGGATACCCACCAAAGAGGACGAATCTTCAATGGATTCCATAGGCAAGCCACCCCACCTGCATTACCATGAGCCCCAATACACTGAAAATTGCCCTGCACCCACAACTTAGGCATCACACCCATCATACCTTCAACTGATAACTTAGTTTCTTGAAGAAAAAGAACATCAGGAGAATGATAACACAACAAATCTCGAACAACTTTTTGTCGAGGACCACTGTTCAAGCCCCTTACATTCCAAGAGAGGACATTCATTTTGGAGGGTTAGAGAAATGTGAATCCAAGGTCTTTACAAACCCAACCTCCACCAGAGACTCCCCCATCAACTTTAATTTCTCCAAATCCTTCTTTCTCCCCGCTTTAGAAGATTTTTCCACCACCCCTTTCTTTAGGTCCTTTTGAAGAATTCCCAAAGAGGGAGAAGCCTTATTACCTTTTACCAAGCCCACTCCCGCTTTCTCCAATGGGCTAGAGAGCCCCCCTTCCCCCAAATTCGTCACCACTGTAGGCTCAGCCCTCCCATGAACCACCATACTCAGGTCCAATTCCAACTGAATAACCCCAATTTCCTGAGAAGTTTGGATGCACTCTAGGAAAATGCCTTCCTGAACCCTTTCTGAAACACCTTGATCTGAAATCAACAATCCCGGATTTACCTCTTGATGACCAAGGTCATCAAGCACCTCAAATTTTTTATAGGAATCTCCATCCTTGCGATCCTTAATTCTCCTCTTTTGGCCCTGGTTCCTATTACGAGCCTTGGCAGGAAAAAAACCCTCAACATCCATAGCCTCACTCGGCACAGGCTCCTTACCCTTGTCAACCTTTGAGGGATTGCGAGGAGGTTGAGTTGCCAGATTCCTTAGAGATTTAAACTTCGGGCATCTTCTCTGCAAATGCCCATATTCATGACAGAGACGACAATGAAAAGGCAAAGTCTCGTAGTCAAGTTGTTGCACCCAAGAGCATGAAACCGCACGTATTTACAAAGACTCTGGGATAGGGTTATTTAAATCCATTTCAACACAAATATAAGAAAAAGTCATTACCTTTCTGTCTTGAGTTTGTTGAGAAGGACCCATTGGTTTTCCTAGCAATGAAGCTACTCAATGCAAAATGTCATTGCGCCAAAATTCCACTGGAAATCTAGGGAGGCGAACCCAAACCGGCACCCGATTCAGAAGCTCCTTCGAAGGATCAAAACTTGCATGCCATGACTTAATGAATAGACCAACCTAGTTGTGGAAGTAAGGCCCACCTTCAAAAACTCCATTGCAATCCACCATGAAATTAAATGCCACCATGAAGTAGTTGTTTGCTAACAACATTATTTCCATCTCACCCTCTGGGGACCAAGAATGATGAGCCCATGATTCCAGAAATTGGAGCGAAACCCTCATTCCCAAAAATTTGCAGAGCAAAGCATGTTTTGAGAAATACTCGATGTCCTCTGCAATTGATTCAGGTTGAATAACTAGCACCGAACTTTCCTTGGAACGTTCAAGGCATCCATTTGTGTTTAGAATACGAGAACCACCGGCGTGAACAAATCCATCATTACTTGGGTCATTTGAAAACAAACTATTATTAAAAACTTTCGGAGAATGATTTGGAGGTGAGGCCCCAAAAGCAACACGGAAATCCAAAGGGGGTTTGACGCCTGATGACTCCTCCTAAGCCATGTAAACTCGAGTCCCAAAAATTTGTGAAGGAAAACTAAAAACCACACCCGTGGAGCCCGTACTAGGTATGGATCAGACCAAAGGAGAGCCAAATCCCACTCAAAAGTGGCGGCCATTAGAGAGAGCACCTGCAACAAGGATACTCCACCAAGAAAAAAACTTTCGCCCTAGCCAAAACCCACACGTCAGGAGAAGAGAGCACACTGAGAGAGAGACACCACCCTTACCACCCAAACAAACCCCACACACAAGAATACACGGCCCAGACGTGAAGAAAGGACAAATAACGAGCATGCAAAGAGGGCGGAGCCCTCATGCATGCCTCGACCTCTCGCAGGGAATCGCTACCCACAGCGCCATCTCCTATGTGCAAACCTCAATCCATTTTTAGTTTCATAATAGCTTTAAGCTTCCATTAATGGCTTCCATGCATCCATCTTAGCTTGTTTTTAATTAGGGTTTGTATCTTTTTAGCTTAAATCTCATTTGGAGTAGCTTAGCAATTGCATATCTACATCTTTTAGCATAAAATCATGTTAGATTAACTCTTGCATCATGTTAATTTTAGCATAAATCATGTTTTCATCCATATATCACAACTGTTTCATCGATTCTCTTCAATAGAATCGATTGGAACAAGCTCATTGATCACTGGATTGGGAAAGGGTCGTTGTTCCACATCAACATGACACCAATTCCACAACGGGATAATTTTCTGATGGATTAGAGTAGACATTTTAAATGTTTTTGTAGTTTAGAATGCTTTGTTTCAATAAATGTTTAGTTTAACTTTCATTTGAATGATCTTGTTGAGATTTGAGTATTAGTGGCATGAATATGCTTCGATTCTTCATGGATCAAGTGCAATTGGCCCATACTAAAATCCTCATCTCACACATGGTTGAGGTTGGCTTGTTTACCTTAACTTGTTGACTAAGGTTGGATTGAGAATCTCTTGTAATTTGCATACTTGAGAATCTCTTGTAATTTGCATACGTGAGGAGAGGAACATGGGTTGTCATGTGTGGTTGTATGCTTCTCATTTACTTGTTTACATTAAGTACAATTACGGAGCTTGATATTTCAACATAAAGACTTTGCAAATATATTGTAATCTTTGTTCGTGGGATGCTATATTTAGTATGTGAGTATTTTGGGGGGTTGATTTTTTTTTACTTTGAAGGTTTTTTCAAGGTACATCTTTTGTCATTTTGATGGTATATTTGTCTATTATTTTGAATTGCACATTTTGAATGCTTGTTTCAACCATTTTCTCTCTGAGCTATAAAAATTATTATTGTTGGTCCAAATTTCCTTTAACACTCATCTAAACATGAGGACATAATTATTTATATATTATTATTTGGTGACTTAAAAATATTGTTGCAAGTGGGTATTGAAGAAGGGAGTTACATTGGAAAGGTCAAACTTGAGAGATAGTGTAGTATCTTCCTTATTTAATGGGTGGGGTGTAATTAATGCTTCATGCAATAGTGCTTAGGAGTTACAATTAGCCATTATGTCATTTTGGTCAAAAATAATTATGGAGTTACTTTTTATTTTTAGGGCCCCTCTCATGTAGTGGATAATGAGAATCTTTACCATGGTATTTTAGGGCCATTACTAGGCTAATGATATTATCTTATGATGGTTTTTTAGACCTTCTTAAGTCTATATATTAGGGGCTTGACATTAAAGTGGTATAATGCAAATTAAAAGTATGGGAGTGTTTTGATGTACATTATATTTTTTGATTAATACAAATTTGTGCTCTTTGGCAATGGTTTTTAATATCCAAAATGATCCCCACATATATCAATGTTCTTGTAGTTTAATTTTTTTATTATTACTTTCGTTCTTTCTATTTCATCTATTGTAATCAGATTTAATCACTATTGTTAGTATTCTTGTTGTTTTGTTTACCCTAGTTCTCAACCATATTTGCTTCATTATGTCACATGTTGTAGGGGTAACCATATATATTGATATAAACTCTCCTAGTCTTGAGAGATTTTCAAGACATTTGATAATATGCTTGGTTAAATGAAGCAAAAAATTCATAGCAAGGACCCTAGAAAATATTTTATGATAAGCATATCAATTTTATGGTCACATAGAAGTGGAACATAATGAACACCCCACTTCATATGGTTGTATATGCTATTAACCCCAAATAATATGTGCCTAGACCTAGTCTAGTTCTTCCTAATGATGAAGTGAGGAAATGGTTTCTGAAAGTCCTTCAAAAGATGTTCAATATGAAAGATGCAAGTAGACATTAATTCAAGAAATTAGAGGCTAGGACAATAAGGCCATTCTTGCTCAAAAAGACCTTTGCAAGTGATGGACATGGCATGGGAAAGACATGTCAGAGCCGAGACAACTTGCTATTTACCTTCTTTTGTAGGTTGCTAGTTCCTCTCAAAGAGAAATTGATCCATAAATAACTTATTTGGTCAACATGTAGAGAAGGTAGTTACAATTCATAGTGCCTTAAAATTTCATGATCAATAAAATCTTGTATGGACAAACTCTAACAGTACATTGGGATATTTATCCTAAAGACACTAAACAAATTGACAAGGAAGATGTGCAACAAAAATTGGTTGGAACTCCATTAGATGAGTCAAAAATTAATATACATAATGACAATGTCAAATACTACTTTTAAATATTGATAGCCTAGATGGTGCTTACTCGTGCATTTTCATTTTGATATTGAACAAAAAAGCATTGAAATCAAATATTTTATAATTGTAATTTTTTGTTGTTATACTTGAATCAATGAACACCACTATTTCATTTGATACATTGTATACAAATCATTGAATTATGAATGTCTATAATCTTAACTTAAATTTTGATGTCATGTAAATAAAGTTAAAAAATAAGCAAATCTCTCCTTCACATAATTTATATATTAAAAAACTTTACAAGTCACCCTCACCATCCCCAAAAAAATGCCCTTAGACTATTGTCCCTTAAGCACATCCCACCATTGTCATCTTCAAATCCATATGGAACAATGACTTAAATGTGTTTGATATATTATTGCTTTAACATTATATTCCCATCAACATGATTCAAATCTATAGTTAATCATCTAAAGGCTCTTGGTTCACTAGTAAAGTTGAATGATTTTGAATGAACCCACATTTGCAAAATCCCTGAAACCACAAGAAATGAGCCCAATATTGTGTCTTGAACAACCCCTCATTCCTTCACTCTTAACTAAAGAAGTATCAAATTAGACTTGTGCTCCCAAATTGAATTGCAAAAGCAATCTAAATTTCACATAAAATTCTCAATAATTAAAATAATACAAATTATAGTTAATATAACAAGAGGAACAATTATTGAAATTCATATCATGCATGATAGTGGGCAAAGCTTTTTAACCCTGAAAAACCATGCTGTTCGAAGTTTTTCACCAAAAACAAATTGATATTTTTAATTTTAAGAGATTAAAGTAATAGTTATATTAATATGCTTGTACAAATAAATAAATAAAATCTTTATATCCTGTGCTTATGTCCAACCTTGTGTCTCAAGGATATAGGACTGTATTTTAGGTAGAATGACCATGGTAGAGTGCTATGAATCCTAACTTCAATGGTTTATTGGTTGCAATGTAATTAAACATGATGTAATACAATTCAAACGTAAATTCTAAAACCAGGTGCATTGTTCATGTGTAACAAGTCCTATTAAAAACAACTCTAAAATCATTATTTCAACTTTCCTGACAGCTTATATGCATGACTGCTTTATACACAACCTGATAGATTGGCTATGGTCTGAATAAAGTATGCAGGTAGCTTTCAAACCCCATGGTTGGCATGAACAGCTCCGGGCGGGTTAAAATCTGTTGCCGTTACCTGCCCATAATGACCTTTCGCATTGTCTTCATCTTCTTCATAATAGTCTGACCTTGCGTTAAGTGCAAGCATTTGGCATATTAGCCAAAACAAAGCTCCATCTAAAGCCAGGAAGGCAGCTCCACCATATAAGCCAGTCTTTGCAGTTGGGCATAGTGTTGTGAGATCATGATGTACATTTCGTGTTCTATGCAGACTCTCTGTGATCGTAGTCCACATCATAAGGGCTTCCGCAAGAAAGGAGACACCCCTGGTAAGCAAATGGCACAAGGAATTAGCACTTGGCAATCACATCTAGCTAAGCCACCAAGATTTGCAAACCCTTTTACCAGAATCACATACTAAAAAGCTTAAATGACTGAACATGCAGCTTAATTCTCACTATGGTTCATATAACATGAAATTAGAACATGTTCCCTAATCCTTAAATTTCCCCTTCTATTCTTGCAACATTTATTTCCTCAATCACCTAATGGAAAAATAATTGATGGTACACTGTAGACAGACACAGCATTTAAATTACATGCATCTGCCAATATGTTTAGAGAGTACTCACATGGCGATAGCGAAAAATACCATTAGATTTGCGGTCTTCAAAGCATATGTAGGAACTGGTTTCCCTTTGTAAGGATAAATTATAGCTACAACCCCAGCCACAGTTGTTAAGAACGATAATACGATTGACAAGCTGCCCAATGCAATGGTTGGATCAGAAGGGTATTTGCAGATGACAATGCCCTTCCCTGGGATGGGGGTTCCAGAAAGAGGCTGCAGGACACAAATGGAACAAAAATGTTATAGGCAATAGTTTGTAAAAGAAAAGCCAGTATTTTCAGACATGCTCCAAGGGGAAAAAGTTAAGATTTTAGATTCTTCTCCATACATTAACAAATTCTTTAACTTGTCTGAGTACTAAGACAACTTTAAATTGACAATGACCAAGTATGAGGTTTTTGCATTTTCTTTATTTAGTTGAAAAACTTTGTAATCAGGAAATCCATTAATTGCTTTTAAAATCAATAATGTCAATGAAACACATGATATTTCCACAGTCCATGACAATCAATTGAAATGCTTCTGGTAAAAAATGTTTTTTAACCAGAAGCATTTTAATTGATCAATAATTTCTTGATTCTATTTCCTAATTTCTAAAGCACATTACTGAGTGCTAATGCTTTATCTGTAATGTACACAGCAGAAACAACACCATATACTTCTAAGAGTTATCATATTTTTTATTTTTCAAATATATTACAATGTCTACAGATGGAAAATGTCTTCAGATATATCTTATTTTGTGTATAATAACATTTTTGTAAGATATTTATTTCTACTTAAACGAAAAATTCTCACTCCTCAGCTAAAAATAATCGTTCTTCAAAATCTAGCTCGGGCATGATTTGATATTTTGGTTCCTATTCCTAGTAAATATTGTAAGCACAAGATCAAAATATACCAAGAATACTCTGGAGAAAAGGATAATCTATAAGAGACATGATATTTCCACTGTCCATGTGAGCGATGCGAATGCTTACAGATATAACTTTGTGGATGATTTTTTCACCAACATTTCAGATGACACTGCCTGATTCATCAATAATGATTAGTGACAGAGATGAACAGGTTTGACAAGATGAAATGCATAAACCTGTATCACAAATCTATGCTGAAAAAGAACAGCATAATGAGTTGTGTGCAGACCTGATTACCACTAGGTCCAAGAATTTTGTTATACCAACCAAAGAATCAAAACAGTAAGCAAGAAAGCCGCTTATGGTATTGGGATCTTTATTTGGAAGGAAATTAAAAAAGTTATAACTTGAAGAATCTTTTTTCTAAGCAATACAGCAGACAGAAGTAACAGAGGAACTAGGAGATGATAGCCTAGCAAAATTTAAAACATCACATCATTCAAAATGATCTATATGCACCAGCAGAAATAAAGCTCTTTTGAATAAGTTGGATGTGACAATGGCAATCAAAGAAGATGAAAATGTGCAAGAAAGCCCACAGATGGATGAAGAATAGGGAAGGACACCACCAATTTGGAAAACTGGTTCTTCTCAATATTACTTGTTTGCTTTCAACTAGAAATTAGAGTGTATTGTTAGTATTAAATTTTCTGTACTATTAACTTTCAGATGTTACTGGAATTTAGTTTGCAACTGCAAAGACTAGAGAGTCGCAGTTTCTGAAATTGAAAGACTGCAAACCAGAGATCAAAAACGGATGAAGATGGCAAGCAAAGAAATGTAGATCTTCAAACACAGCCCAACATTTTGAAAAGGAACCTCTATTAAAAAAAAGAGAATGAAAGAGAAATATTCTTGTCCACAAATAACCAAATTAGGTCAATGGGGACTTGAAAGCACCAATTACACTAGCAAGTTAAGAGTCAAAAGTGAACAACGTTTATCATCTAAAAACGAGTACATGCAAGAAAATATTGAGATTAGATGAGTGAGAAATCACAATAATTCTCAAGTTAATCATCTTTTAGAGACAGCAAGTTAAAAAATGGACAAAATATCAAATAATTAATCATCAAAAATTCACAATGGATATAAGAGGTTCAACCTGGATCCAATTTGTATCTAGGAGACAACACCTAAACTGTAGGAACTTGTATAGGATAACATTGCTTCCAGTTCTGATTTCTAATGAACATAAGAGCTTTGCAGAGAAGAAGTTGTTCTCTTTCGAGGGATAATCCATCAAAAATTCATTTTTACTAATTGTTAAGATTTCTGACTAATAATGTCAATTAACCAAAATGTACCATTGGTAGTGGGTTGAGAAGATTTCCAATGTACCCAAGAGTGATATTCTTGGGCCACATTTCTGCCTCAAGAGAGTTTTGAATTCCTTGGCTATTTTTGGCAAGAGCTTGACCAATGTATTTCAATTTCTTCACCAAATTGAAGCCAATTATTTAGTAAGTTATTCGAAACTGACAAATGAATTTGATAGATAATCAAGGTGTTAGATACCCAAAGGGCTTACCCTATTCTTGTTTGGTACAGGAAATTCAACGGGCTTACCACATTCTCATGTTTTTGCTTAAGCGTCTTTTGTTCAATTTTGTTTTCCTGAATCTCTTTGCACTCAACCTGCAAATTGATTAGTGTTTCTTCCTTAATGGAGTTTCAGTATAGCTTGCTTGCATCTTTTTTCTAATCAATATTTGATGGTGGAGTTGCCAAATTGAGAAAGATTCTTCTACATTTCTATAATGTGTTACAAAATAAGATTAAGGTTGTTCTACAACTGTTGGTTCCAATCATTTAGGTGGAGATTTTCTAGTCACAAATAGCGCTCATTTTGGGGTGTAGAAAGTAGATCATCATCTTGATGTTAAGCAAAATGTATAATGTTTTTTGCACAGATCAGATATTTTCTAAGAATCCACCTTTGATATCATGTACAACTAATCACCCAAGATTATGATAATGGTATATGTTCTTGATTGAAAGCAACATAGCAGCTTTTGTATGGATGGTTTTTACAGTAAACAATGAATATGGAAAAAAAAACAGTTAATTATAAAAATATGACAGATATGGGGAAAAGTATGATAAATAATTATTTAAAATATAATAATTTTTACATAGCATGTGTTTTCATTCAGTTAAGTTAAAAAAATACCATATTATCCCACAGAAAGGTTGATTGAAGAAATTGTCACATACATCTCAGGCAGCCACAAGGCGGAACACTTCATCTCCCAGTTTCTTGATTGTGTACAAGAGGTAGCAGTATCGTCTAGCACATATATCTTAACTGATTCATCCAACTGATTGTATGTGGTAAGAGTGATTTCACATCGATAGATTCAACCTCCTAACAAGGTCCTGAAATTACCTTCTTGTAGCTGCTATTGTCTACAATGAAATTCCCAAATGTTCCCTTCACAAAAAATTGTGAGTGGAAGACATGTTTGTTCTCCTCTACCTCTATGGTTCTTGTATGCAAGGAAAACTGCATGTCTTGTCTCACATACTTGACTTTCCAAGACCAGATTGAGACAGCCAAAAATCAGAGAAAGTTGGACTTCAATGGTTTGCTTGATTGAGATATTTAGCTTGGCTGTTCTATTATTGTTGTGCTTCTTGTTGGAGGATTTGGCATTTCTCATGGGCTGTTTGTTCCTAGAATTGTTCAGGTTGTTCATAATTGATGTCAAGGGCCTCAAATTGGGGAACTTAGATGTGAGACAATGATGTAGATTTAAGGACAAGTTGACAGAGATCCTGATCAACACTATTTATATTTGGGGCAGGAAGGCTTGGTTGCATGACTTAGGAGATCCTCCATGCTTTGAAGGGCTGACCTTGACAGGAAATAGTGACTGAATGATTGGGTGGAAATACGAAGAAGATATATTCTATGCCAATCCTACTAGAGGGAGGGATGGAAAGGATAAAGTACGAAAAGTAGGAAGAACAGGAAGAGTATCTCCTGCTAAAAGTGGAGTTTGCCTCTTCAAATATAAACTAAAAACTTGAAAAGTAAGGTTCAAACTAGGACGATAAAACACTAAATGAAACAAGTAAAATGCTTAAATAAACTAGCCTAATTTCATTTCACACAATATATAAAACTGTAACTATAAAATTGACAACAAAGAGAGAAACACAGAATTGATACTCTTAGTTTCGATTTTGACAGCTATGTCAAGTAAGCGTTGAGTGATGCAAGTTAAGTAAAGCAGCCTCTAGAATTCTCAGAGAAATCTCTAACCTTAAGAAAAGATTTTAGAAATAAGATATTAGCAATAATGTTAATAAATATAAAAGAGTGACTAAGCTACAAGAGTTTAAGATTTAAAATAGTGGATATATGACCTACATAATATGATAACTTGATGTAATGCAACTGTGGGGTGCGATAACAGCAATTAAACAACTAACACAAACAACAAGATGTTTATTATATGCAAGACAAGAATCAAGCAGAGCACAGATGCAAGAAACCATCCAAAAAAATTATTAAAAACAGCTTACAATATGTCAAGAGCCCCCCACCACCACAAACAAGAAACAAAAAAAAAATTCTAGAATCTGCAAGGACAAGAAAAACATGGACAATACAACACAAAAGTTGAAATTAAGAATTCTGTACAATAGATTTGCATAAACAAAAAGGAAAGATTGTATAACTAGTTATAATGTTCATATCTAAGCCTCACACAAAGTATCAAAAAGTGTTCAAAATCAATGGTATCAAGGGAGCAGCTAGATGGGGAAGTCACCTGTAAAATCAATTCTTATTATATTAACAAATAAAGCAAGTTGTTATAGATCTCAAAATCTTGGAACTCGCTCTAAAGAAAACAGAGCTATTAGAGTGCAAAATTTAGAACAACAATAGCAATCCTATACTACAAGTGGCTCATTTAGAACAGGAATATGGACAGTAGATCGCATTCTCAAATTCTGTTGAAAACTTGATTGACAAAAGAGGCATTCTCAAAAGCTAAAATCTTGAACTAACAAATAAATACTAAAAAGGCGATGTCTAACATAAAGAAAGAATTGGTAGAAAGCTACTACGAAAGGAACATTACATGCAAACCACTCAAGAAGTTGTATTTGAATTTTTGAAATCCAAACATGAAGGATGAGAATTCCCCTATCCACTCTCATATTTTCCCACGCAACATTCTAGAAATGAAGAAAGATAGATACTATTGGTTTATGATTCAAAGCCTTGACCACACACCATAAGATTCTCAATCTAAATAGTAGATAAAAGTTTCAGGAAATTTTGTAATATAGTTGACCAATATTAATTTTTTTCTTAGTATTGTGTTAATGGTGAAGCCGCTTGGAAATCCATAGAATTACACACATCACACCACTTGTCAACTGACATAGTCGCCAAGCAAAAAAGAGAAAAATCTTCAATCGATGCAAAAGTTTTAGATGTAAAACCTTCTTGTTCTCGGCCACTATTCCAAAGCAAAAAGCTAAAGTACCAAGAACTGCAATAGTCACTGCAAGACGCCCAGTCTCACCAAAAGCCATTGTGCCTGTTCAGACATACATAAATAGTTTAGAGAAATAAGGTTTTCTATCATACCAACATAGTAAATTAGAAAATAAAAAGCTAAGAAATATAAGGTAAAGGTAGATTTTAGGGCACTGCCAAGAAAAACACGAAATGGTGTACAAAACCCACTTTGAAAGCCCGTACAGGGAACTTCTTTTCCATTTATGGTTTATACATTGTTAAGATTTTGTACTCCTTTGTTTTGATCTTATGACCAAGTTAAGTAATTGGCTCAAACTTGCCAAAAGAGAAAGCATACGAACATTCGGCTTTAAAATTTAGAAATCAGAGTTCAAATTCCAGAAAAGAGAATATTTCTTAAAGCTGCACAATTTATCTCTTGGAGACATTCCAATATATATGCTTCCAATAAAATTTAGAATGCACTAATCTACAAGAAGTTCAGAGAATAGGTTCCTTATAAATATCTTCAAGAGATGAAAACACATTGTAAATTCTAACCTTAGTTACCGGGTTCTTCATTTTAGCCCCCCGAACCGGCCAAAATACGTGTGGGTTCTGGTTTGGGTTCGGTTCTTCTCTGGGTTCGCCTGGGTTCTCCATTTTCCACCCGGGTTCTCTGTGGGTCCTTCTGTGAAGAACCCATAGAGAACCCGGGTGGAAAATGAAGAACCTTGGCCGAACCCGGGGAGAACCCAGAAGGACCCAAGAGGACCCACGTCATCCAGCCTAGAAAAAGGCAAAAACTCAACTTAAAAACAAAAAAATAAAACCCTAAAAAGTGCCCAGATTGCCTTATATTGACTTGGCTGACCAAATGAGGCAGAATTGGAGTACATACTCCTTCATCCACTCGGTCAAGCGCAATCGTTTGGGTGCAAAAAAAGCAGAGGATTTGGTCTATGTACACTCCAACCTTCGTCTCTTATCACATAAGAAACCTGAATACAATGAGGGTGTGTCAAAGAATTGGGATCTCACCCCTGAGTGTGCTGATTTAGATGCTATAGTTGCACAACTTACCTTGGCTTCTATAGATAACAATGAGGCAACTAATGCACCTAGTGGGAGTGGCAATCCAATTGATAGTGGTTCAAATGATATTGAACCAATTGAGGACGATGAATTTGATGAAGACGAATTTGAAGAATAGTAATACTAAATTAAATATTGTCTTGATTGTAATTTGAATTTTCAATGTGTAATGACATTTTAAGACTTGAGTATTTACTATTTAGTAATTTAGTAATTTACTATTTACATTTTTGCAAATTATGAATATGATTATAGATTATATGAGGTATTACCGTATGGCGTATTTCATTGTTTCAATATTCTATGGCATTATGGCATTATGATCATATGATTATAATTTTGAACATGCTTATGAGTCTATGACATTATCATTATATATATATATATATAGTACGGCCGTACCTGTACCCGTACCCGTAGGAAAAAAAAAATTGCCGAACCGGCGAACCCGTATCTGAACCCGTACCCGAATCGGCAACTTAGATTCTAACTGATAAAAAAAGTTTTGATCTACATTTTCAGCAAACAGATTCCTCCTATCACTCCGATTAACTTTGTACTGCGACATGGTGGAATATAATTACCAAAAACTGATATGAATCTTGGAATTGCTTTCCAGTTGTATTTCAGGCTTTTCAGCCTATATCATGTGTGAAACACCAGATATTACTTGAAAGTAACAGAAACTGATATGCAAAAGGTCTTAGAGTGAGTGAGCTTAAAAGCATCGATAATCACTGAAAAAAATTAATAACCATCTTCTTCTTTTTCAAGCTTGCAGCCTTCTGCACATTTTATGGACAAATTGGATCTATGATAAACATAAAAATAAACTCAATTCAGTGACAACCTATTCGTTTGTGTACTTTGCATAAATACAAATGCTTTTTGTTAAATAGCCCATTTGTCCAGATTGATTAACATTTTCAAATGAAAACCAATTATTCTGTTTTAAGAGTTCCCTAATAGCCTTGGCTAACAGTATGAACTAAAAGTTATATACTCAAAGTTACTTTTATTCTTTATAAGATTCAAATGCCAATTGTTCCCCTCCAAGATCATAAATGCAAAGCAGCTACGGCATGAAAAGATTACCGATACATTGTGACTCAGGTTCAGGTAGATTTCCTCGAATCATTTTTTGGATTCAACATCTAACTACTTTCATTACAATATCGCAATTAAAAAATATATAGGTAGACCCATAGTTACAATACTCCAACTTCTAAGTACTGACTACCAATACTCGTGAGTATCTCAAGTAGAGACTTTTGCCAAGTAATTGTCCAGTTCCTCAATTATTAGAACAGGTTAATGGCAAGTAATTGGAAACTAAGTTATTCATATGATGCATGTTTTTGGTAAGTAATAAATGTGTAATTTAGTTTGTTCCAAGTTAATTACAAAATTTCACTGTTCTTTCTCATTTTATTCTCCCTACAGCGAATCTAACTTGCTTCTGAAGTTTGTTTTCCTTTCCAAAAGCAGCAAACCCCTCTGTAGTTTGTCTTCCCTTGTTCAATAAGCAGTGACCTTTCCTTCAGTTTATTTTCTTTGATTCTAATGGCAGAAACATACTTTTGTATTTCATTTTTCTTCATTCCATGCCTTCAAAAGAGACAGACCACCACAATTTGTAAAATGGGCATCTGCCCATCTGAAAATTATCCTTCTGCATTGAATTATAGGAATCAATTTATAAACCAATTTCTGGGTGTTAAACAAACATGAATGATAGCTCTATATCAATTCCTAGATAGCAATGGTGGATAGTTGCCTTAGACAATGACAGAAAGTAGTCAGTATAATATACTTCATTGAGCAGAAATTTCTACGGTCTACCATTGCTAGCAACAAATTCAAACTTCTTAATGCTGTTCAAAAAACATTTGACTTGCTCCCTAGAGGCAATTCAACTTTTATTGGACAGATTTACAATGTTGTCTGTGAACAAATTTCAACAGCTATGTTAGGTGGATTACTGCTGCTAGACCTAAAGAGGATTCTACAGGAAGAAGCAAAGTTTCCATTCTCTAGACACTTTACACCATCCAGTACGAATCAGTTGTATTAGTAGCTACAGCCTGCCAATTTCTTGTCTGACTTATATAATGTAGTTGTAATATTGTTGGAAAATATATAATACATACACCCCTAGGAGTAGATGCGAGCTATAGAAAATGATAAAGTGAGAAAGAGCACCAAATAATTTAACAGGAAGAAAAGCAGGCACAAGACAAGGGCCATGTTCAGTAAACTAATAATCCTATTTAAATCTCATAGTCCAGATGCAATAAACTGTGGCCAACCATTGGGAGAACCGACATCAGAGCAACTGCATGCATTTGATAAAGGCAAACTTAGAATCCATACAACTTGCAATAGAAATAATAGTTTTCATGGTAAGGAAAGCAGCCTAACAGTGAATAACCCAGTGACAATGGTTACAAGACTTGGCAAGCCAGCCAAAATACAGCACCTATGATATTGCAGATAGAAGAATGAATGAACCAACGCAGAAGATGCACAGATAGGTGAGCCAACTTCAAAAACAGTTTTCAGAAATGAACAGAGCCAAAAATCAGATCACTCAGATTTAGAATGCCATACAACAGAGTATTATGAACCGACAACCAGGGCATTATGTGGCATTAAATAAAGCACAACCAAAATACAAAGAAAAGAAGCATAAAACGTAATGTCAAGGGAGTGATAATGTGACATTAGATAAAGCCAACCACAATACAAAAAAAAGAGGCATAAAAAGCAAATTCAAGGGAGTGAAATTTACATTCCAAAAACTTTAAAGAAGGTTAATATTCAGTGCCATTTAAAGATTGGACAAGCAGTGTGCAAGGAAGTGCAAACATTAATAGATCTAAAGTAGCCTACATGTCGTGTTGATTACATGCAGGGCCACTAGGAGAGTGAAACAAACTCTAGAAAATGCCATTGTCCTTGATTAAATAGAGTTTCCACGAGATATTATGGTTTTACATAGACTTTACAAGAGCAGTAGAACTCACCATCGGAACTTCAGAAGTTACTGAGATGCTTGCTTAGGTTTCAGATTCAGATGAGTTTTTATACTAATACTGAAATGAATAGACAATCAAAACTTCATGTCATCAATGAAAAGTGCAAGTTTTAATGTTTTGGCCTCAATACTCATCAGAGAGCAACAGTCAAGAGAAATACCACACTAAAGAAGTGATGCACATTGTAAACATGATTCTACCTTACCAACAGTGATTAGGAATCTGGTAAGGAGCATGACATTCAGTTAAGGTTGTCTCAGGCTTGCTCCCAAAGAGAAAATGACTCTAAAAAAATAGGAATTTATAATTCTCAAAAATATCAATAGCAAAGCATGTTTGTTCACATATCAAACAACTAGGTATCTCTTGAAATCAAAAGAAAACTCAAAGAAGCTAATTTCAGTAAATCCTACTGAAAGAAGATAACTACTTCAAGAAAACACTCAAAGAAACTGTTGAAATCAGTAACCACCTGACCCACCTAATCATGATGAGCGGAGCTTGATTTTGGCATGGCAACCCATGTTAAAGTCCGTGCAAATCAAGTCTTCCAAAGCAAACAATTGACTGATGAAATAATGAATTGTGTTACAGGTTCCTTTATCAGACCTTCATATGCTCAAGAAAGCAATTGTTCTATAGTTAGAATGCAATGTGTTATTCTCAAGCATTAGGTGTGTCATGGCCAAAGCTCCTATAGGACTACAACCATGGCAAGTGTTGAATAGCATGCATGCATCAATGTTGCCAACCACAAGTTGGGCCTACTTAATCAATGGATCCATTCATAAGTTGGGCCTACTTAGTCTATGGTTCTCTTCATATGGTGGGCCCACTCAGTCATTTTTCAAGTCATTATTTGGCTACCACACAAACCTGCCCAAATTCTAAATCAGACAAATGAATACAACTAAAGTACCTATAAATAGCAATGACCCCCATGGCCCCATCACCTTACAGTCCATTTCCAGGGCCAATTGCCTTGACTCTGATCAATTAACAAGCTTCATTTTGAACAACAATCCACAACAAATTATGCCGTGCAATATCACCACAAGAAAAAACAGCCTTAGAACCCAATATCATTCGACTCTATATTATCCAGGGCAAATGAAGACATATCACTGTAGGCATAAATTTTAATTTCTTATACAACTTCTATTGCGAACTAGGCTTGTTGCAGAAACTATGAAATCCATACCTCTTCAAAGCACTTGGATGTTAGACTGATAGATTTTACTGTTGACCATGCTGGTAAAGCATGTTTGTAAGCACTGCTCACTTACAGCAGCTCTATAGCATATGACAATTCCACAAGAGATACGATTCACAATCCTCATAAACATGCTAAAAAATGGGTAGCCTCCAAACCTTTTTTCCTTCACACTAAAAAATCAAATCCCATGACCAAGGGGAGCGGTAAGGCCGAGAGGCAAAGAGAAAACCAAGCATGCAAAATGGGTATAGCTCCAGAAAATTTTCTGGCGGCTAGAAAAGCAAGCCCCTCTACAAGGAAGAAATCATTGTTTAAAGAAAAAGAGGTGACAAATACAAAGAAAAAGCATGCATGCCTCCAAACCTTTTTTATTCCCACCAGAAAATCAAACCCCAAAAACACACACATTTGTAAAAAAAGCCAAAAAGCATGCATGCATGAATCATATATTATAACAATGAACACACGATCAGATAGCCTAGCAAGAAGTATCCCGGTAAGTTAATTTGTGGGGCTCTGATAATTTTGAGAAACAGAGAACTCCATTGTCAAGGCTTCTGCTTAAAATTTCCACACAGCAACATGATGTTAGGCATTTAAATTACAGAAAAATTCTAATCCCACGTAAAACAGCCATGATTTGCACAGTGTAAATGAACAAGACAATAAAACAGTGGTGATTGTAATGGAAATAAATAGCAGGAAAACGCCAAATGCATAAGAATGAGTAGAGACAAACATACCTGAGAGTTTACGTCAGAGTTCAGCCAGGTGAAATGCTGACTGTGCAAGGGAATTATGCACAACTTCCCTTTGCTCTGTCGATTTTATAGTCAAACCAACTGATCTCCACAGATGCGTCATCCCAGTCAAATAAAGATTTTAATGTTGGGCCTAAATATAGCATATACTGCTGTTTCCACCTTAATTAAGGTAATCCCCAACCACTGTTACATTGCCGTTTCCGTTTTTTAAGCTTAGATGGAGGATTTCTTTTATTGATTTTGACTTTTTTTATTAATTAGTTCATGCGTATCTCATTCTTACGGCGGTGGGGCCAAGAAAAAAATCTGCAGATGTGAACATCTGTAGTTAAAGCTCTCTTGGGCTTAACTTGAGTCTTTAGATGTGCCTTTCATTGTTTTCTTTTAAATTATCTAAAACTAGCTATTGTACTTTAGGTGTGCAATGAGGTACGCCGAATAATTGAATGGCAATATTTTAATTTGTGTAGATAGTTTAATTAAAATATAAAATAGTGTAGATAATTTTAAAAGGCAATTAATGAAACAAATTAATTGTAAAGGCTCCTAGTTAGTGAGTCAATGAATTACATGCCCATGTCTTATGCACTTGATTGCCCCCTTAATTGATTTGTGATGTCCCATTTTGACACTTAATCCAAACAAAAGAACTATACAAAATGACAAGGGTAATTAAGAGCCCTCCTCTCCCATTTCCCTTTAGTCAAGCATCTCTAGATTTACTTGAAGTGTTCCTCACCTTTTGCTTTTCTCTTTCTCTGCCTCCAACCTTTTTTTTCAAACATATGTTGGTAAATATGAAAACAATTCAGTTAAATGTCTATGTTATTTATAAAATAGTCTTTGGCAAATACCCCAACAGTGTAATTTTAAGAAGCCAACATTCTAGCCTAGATTACCAAATATTCAAAACAAAAACAAAACCAATTTCTTCTTTCTAAAAATTGAAAATAAAACCTTATTCCTTCATTATTAGTCTAGGTGTGACATGGTGCACATTATTATAGTGTGAGTCTATTTTTCAAATCGCTACATTTAGCATAACCAATAATCTCCACAAGAACATTATGCATATTTAAAATGATGGAAACAATTCACATCTCTCACAACAATTTCTCTTGCAATAATCTTGGGAATAAATTTCATTGTAGTGTGGCAATCAACACATATTGAAGGTTCTTAACAATTGTAATAGTTTTCTAAGGGTGCATCTAACAAACCAAAAGCAATTGCCAACTTTTCATTGTGATAGCAAAAAAAACAATTTTTTTCCCTCCTTTTTCACATCACTAAGTAAATATCTTGAATCTAGGGAATATGTTGTTGCCTTCATCTCTTAAGCCAATTCTCCAACTTTGCATAGATCTCCTATGTTTGTGGATGTGATCTATCCCCTACACAAAATAAACACACCATTTTATGGTCTTCAATCCAACACATCCAAGGATCTTAATTCCTTTATCATTTACCAATCTCCTTACCATTTAAACCTCTCACCACTTGCCCATGTCTACATAGATGTTTGAGAGAAGAACATAAGTCACAACCTTTTTAGGATACAAATAAAAATGCAGTGTCATTGTAAATACTCCTAGAGTTATATCCATATGTGATCTGCATGCACCAAGAAAACACATCCATATAACTACCATGAGTATAATTGGCATCTTAATGATAAAGTTTAAGGTGTCCTCAAAATACTCAATACAAACAAGAAGCTCAACCATGCATAGAATGATTCATTGTAGGTGTAATACAATAAGGTTTACTTGTGTGATTGAAGTGTGCACAACACTTATCCACTAAGCTTGAATGGTTGCATGCCGATAGAACACAAGAACACAAGAAAAGCTTATAATGTTAGGATATGTTCGAAAATGCTTCATTAATCCAAACATTTTGAGAGCATCCTTGCAAAATCCATTTTGTGCACATCCTACAAGCATCCCATTCCATGAGACCACATTTCTTTGAGGTGTTTTGTTAAACAGTTCATGTGCCCTGTCTACTTCCACATTTTCCATACATATCTACTAGAGAATTTCCAAATATAATATTGACAAAATCCCTTGCCTGAAAGTTTCTAAATCTTTGTCAACAAATCCACTTTGTTCATGTCCTGCAATCATGGCATTACATGAGACCAAGTTTCTTTGAAGCACATTGTCAAACAGTTCGCGTGCCTTGTCTATGCTTGCACATTTTACATACATGTCCACCAGAGCGGTTGCAACTACGCCATCTCACAAAATTCCTCTATCCTTTATGCTTTGATGGATGTCCATACCTTGTTCCAAAGCTCCCATTCGACACAGGTTGTAGAATCTGGCTTTACACGTGCCAACTGCATTTGCTTGAAAGTTTTTAAAGTATTTTCAACAAATCCATTTTGTGAATATCCTGCAATCAGGGCATTCCATGAGAACACATTTCTTAGGGGCATTTTGTCAAACAGTTCACGTGCCTTGTCTATGCTTCCACATTTTACGTACATTTCTACCAGGGCAGTTGCAGCCACAACATCTGACAAAATTCCTCTTTCCTTATCCTGTGATAGATATCCATACCTCGTTCCAAAGCTCCCATTATGGCACGGGCAAGGAGGACTCTACCAAAGATCACATAGTCTAGCTTTACACCTGCAAATCACATTTTGATTAAAACTTTCTAAATCCTTTTCACCAAAGGCATTTTTGTGTATATCCTGTAATCATAGTATTCCATGAGACCACATTTGTTTGAGGCATCCTATCAAAAAGTTCACAATATTTGTTCCACATTTTGCATATATGTCTAGCAAAGCATTTTGAACAATAATACATGAATAATCCCCATGAGCTAGCAAATGAAACCTGTGTGTTGTTGATCATGAGGACATAGGAATGCTTATTTACATTGAATCCAATGTCATTTAATAGAGATGGGGATGCAGGAATAAAAGTCTGAACCTTTCAATCAATTTACACACATTGTCGAGGCGAATGCTTCTCTCATACACCATTCTCCCTAGCTTCGCTATTTTCGCAACTTGCCCTTCGTGTCTTAATAAATGCATGGTCATAGAGATATTTGAAGCGAGATATAAACTGATGTAAATAATGAAAAAAAAACAATAAAAAACGATGGATGGACGGGGTGGTGTGAATCGTCTCCGACATACCTTTAGCCATAGATGTAAATAATCAGCTTGCTTCATTTTAGATTGGATACGCCTTCGGCATAAATTAATTGTAATAATTTCATATTTATATGTAATAATTTTTATTATAAAATATAATATATAATAATAATATAACCTATATAATATTATATATAATTATATTATATATAATTTAATCGATATTACTATCATATATTAATTATTAATTATAATAATTTTATATATGTATTTAATAGTATTGTTAAAAAATATAATATATAATAAATATAATTATTTTATTTATAATCTATTTTTTATTATATAAAATATACATTATATATTAATTATGCTAATATATGCTTTAATACGTAGGATAAAGGATGTCCTAATGTTAAAAACTAAATGTGCTCATTATTAAGATCTCGGCCATAATTTCCATTTTAATAAACATACCCTAAAATCTTCGTCCAAACCTTATTTTTAGGTTGTAGCTCGCCAATATGGAGAAGTGAAAGCTCCATACCAGTGAGGAAGAGTTTGGAATGGCAAAAAATAGCCGAAAGAATGGTGAAAAATGATGAACGGTTGAGATTCGATTAATCGTCTTGCATTAATATGGATGCAAGATAGTCGTCGATACGCTTTTACAGGTCGATTCGCTCATAGAGGGAACACTGAACAATTTGTAGCACAAAACTTGCAACGGAGTATTACCAAACCCTTGATTTGTGTCTTTTCTGTATAAATTTATCGTCCATCCTCAAGGCAATAAACTGCACAATCGTAAGCGCGAGCGGCCAAATTCTAGCTCAAGAATTAGGCATTCTCACTTCGGACACCCATTTCCCCCATTTTCTCATCTGCACTCCCTTGAAATGTGGTTGCATCTTCTCTATGTTGGTTTGGGGTTTCTGCTTTGCTACGGATTTGACCATGTTTCGGTATCGGTAAAAGACGAAAATCGAACTCTGGAGGAAGCTTGGGAAGGGAAGCCTTGCAATTCTAGATTAGTGTGGTTACAGGGGCAGGGGTAGGGGCAGTTACTAATTGTTAAGATTCAAACTTGTGAGAAGCTCACGTGAGATCTATACTAACGAATGAAGATGCAAAATGGGCTACGTATAGACAATCTCATATGTGAGTACGCGTACAGTAACCACATGAATCTCGGATATGGGAAACTTCTGCACGTTGACAGAAACTAAAAATCTGAAATTAGGATGAGGTATATCTCTTTATCCTCGCCTTTGTTGTGGCCCCTTGCGCTCTTGCCAGGAAGGCTTTCTGCCATGTTAAGAAAAGGAAAAGTGGCAGCATCGTGAGACCAATGGCGATGGCGATGATGAGAGAAGAAAGCCCAATTGTAGATATTATTAAAGGTGTGGCAGAGAATATGAAGAAACCTGTCAAATCACTATTAAATCTTTAATGCCATAATTGTTTTGTATTAAACACCAACGTGCTACGAGAGCTTTCCTAAGATGCAAGTTGCATTTTAGACGTGCGATACAACCACACAGTGCGTATAAGACAAGCGACAACCATACACTGTCCATTTTTTTTGGAAAATGAGATAAAAGAGCAGCGAAAAAAATAACGTTCAGGATCAGTTTAAGAGTCTCTTAAGGCATACAGATTGCAATCAGCCGTCGATTTAACAGTTTAGGTTGGTCCATCTCATATTGGATACGCCTTCGGCGAAAATTAATATAGATATTTAAATATATTTATCTAACACTCTATATATATAAAGATTGTAGGGTAGTCCCTTTTATAAATTGCATGCGTTTGGTAAACTTTTTTCACTGATCCATGATGCTGTGGGACACACCCTCGATACCATTAGGACACTAGGATGGAGGGGAGACTAGACCTTGTGACCTATAATTTATATATTTAAAAATTATTTTATAATTATATTTTATTTTAAATTATTTAATTTATGAAAAATATTTTATATATTTAAGAATTATTAAAAAATTATTTTATTTTAGAATCATTTTTATTTTATTATATTAAGAGATTAATCATAATAGCAAGAAAATAATGTAAAATAGTTTTAAAATAAATTAAAATAATTACTAAGTAAATAGATAGGTGTATCCAAATATTGTTCATTATACTTTTCAAATTAAAATTATGATTAGAGAATTACATAGATGTTTTAAGAGGAGTTTTTTTTGGACAAAAAATAATTTTATATTCAAGAACACTTAAATATATACAAGTGGTAAGGATTTCTAGATGTCATTGTCATAGTAACATACAACATGATACGAATCCACTAAGAGATTTTGCAAAAAAAACCAAACAATACACACTACAAAACCAAAACTCCTCTTAACACTTAACCCCCAAAAGTAGAAAGTACCTTCCTTGATCATCATGAATCAACTTAGTTAATTGTTGAGATCTGTCATAATCTAAATCACCCCAATATGTAGTGTAGACATCTAAATTTGATCACTTCCACATGATCAAAATCGTCTACTCTATTCATCTATTTCATTAATAATGATTAAATAATTTATTTAATCATTATTTCATTTTATACCTAAAGTTCCTAAAGTATGTAATTGAATAATTAAATACTTTATCTTACACCTTTTATTCTCTAAATTAAATAAATAAGAAAATTTATTTAATTTAGTCATTTGACCTATTTGGATTAAAACCAAATTTTAATCCCTATTTTTCTCTCTCCTTGTCACATTCTCCATAATCCTCTTTTAATCTAGATTAAATTAATTAATCCATGATTAAGATGTGCACCACTTAATCAAGATTAGTGTCACATCCTTCATAATCTCCCACTTGCTTCTAATCTCTCATTAATTATCTTAATCTTATGTTTGCACAACCTTAATCAAAGTCATTAGCCTAATCAGTACCTTGGTCAACTCTCCCCATCCCCCAATGAATTTTTAATTCCTTATTATTCATCCAAGACTCCTCTCTTCCCCATGTGAATTTTTAATTCACTTTTATTCCTCCAAGGAATCTTCTCTTCCCCATGCAAAATTCTAGAACCTTTGACTTGTCACATCACATGTGTCAAAATTTTTTAGAACCTTGGACTTGTCACATCATTTACATGTGATAAATCCCCACCATTTTGGAAACCCTCTCTTATCCACTAGATTCTTCGAATTATTGTGAATTTTTAATTCACTTTTATTCCTCCAAAGAATCTTCTCATCCCCCAAGGTACTTGTGCTTCCTCCACATCATGTACCTCTCTTCCACCTCACTCCCACATCATCTCACCCTAGGCCATGTCACATTCCACATGTCAAGATGTGAGGGCTTGTGAGTCCTCAACTCACCATAGCCCTCCATCTTGACCTTGTTGGATTAATCTCAACTGTTGAATTCTTTAGAGAATTTAAATCCCTCTATAAATACCCCCTCCTTCCTCTCATTTTGAGAGAATCAAGTCTTTTGCTACCAAACTCTTGCCAAATTGTCATTTGCAGCACTTTAGCTTCTCCATAGCATTTTTCATCTTGCATCCATTTAACTCCATAGCCATCCAAGGAGCACACAAGACATCCAAAGATCAAGGGCCAACCAAGGAAGAAGCAATATGAAGGTATAATCAGTCTCAATTTATTTCATCTTGCTTTCATTTTATCAATTCTTAGGCTAATCATTGAGGTGTCCTCTTTGTGTTACTTTCCTCTTGTTGCATTAATAATTATTTAGCATCTTATATTAGGACATAACATTTTAGGAGATCACATTTCTGGCACGCCTTATGGGACCCACAAATGGGTCTCTTTGCTTTACGTTTGCTATTGTTTAAGTTGTTTGCAAGTTCAGGTTGCAGGGGGGCGGATTTGCCCTGTCGAGGGGCGGACTTGCGCTCCCGGGCACTGCAGAAGGGCAGAATTGCCCTCCAATCTGCTGTAGAGGGGCGGATTTTCCCTCCTAGTTCAACGTTTTCTGACTAATTTTCTACAGAGGGGCGGATTTTCCCACCTGGTTCAGCATTTTCTGACTTTTTTTGCAGAGGGGCGGATTTTCCCACCTGGTTCAACGTTTTCTGACTTTTTTTGCAGAGGGGTGGATTTGCCCACCTGGTTCAACGTTTTCTAACTATTTTCTACAGAGGAATGGATTTGCCCACTTGGTTCAGTGTTTTCTGAATTTTTCTACAGAGGGGCGGATTTGCCCACCTGGTTCAACGTTTTCTGACTTTTCCTGCAGAGGGGCGGATTTTCCCACCTGGTTCAGCGTTTTCTAACTGTTTTCTGCAAAGGGGCAAATTTGCCCACTTGGTTTAGCGTTTTCTAACTTTTTCTGCAGAGGGGCGGATTTGCCTACCTGGTTCAGCATTTTCTAACTGTCTTCTGTAGAGGGGCGGATTTTCCCTACTGTTCCGGCATTTTTCACTACAGAGGGGTGGATTATCCCTAAACAACACATCCGAGAAGGTTAAAAAGTTGCATTTTAGCTTTGTTTTTGCCTCTGTTTTTGTTGTTTGGAGTTCTAACCCTTTAACCCTATTTGTTGGTGGGTGAAATCAGATTTCTTGCTAATACTTTGTAGTATTTTTCTAAAATTCACAAAGGACAAGAAGAGAAAACAACTAACGTTTGTTTGCAGGACCATCTATTTACTCGAATTTTAAAGTTTGTCCTTGTTGTTTTATCTATGCACTTAGTATAATTAGGGGGAAGTAATACTTGTTTGTTGTGTCTATTTTTCTTTGTGTTACCCTTAGGGGGCATTAGTTTATTTTCATCTTCCCCTTGCACTTTGTGCGGACTAGGGGGTAGTTGGGAACGATTAGTGTCTTCTTTTTAGAGGGACCTGCTTGGGGATTTCATCACCCTAAGGGACGATCCCAACTACGCATACCAGTGGGTATAAAAAGGGGGGAGAGCCAAAGCTATACCCCAATCCAGTTGCATCGTAATTGGCGGAACGTCAAAGCTAGGGTGATACCTAGATAGACGTGAAGAGTTGGTTTGAGACTTTCAGTATTTCGTTGGGGTTTCCGACTCACGCTTGTGACTGGCTGGTGTTCACGGTTGTGCCTCATGTATCGAGCGTATATCGAGGACTCCCTAGAAACCTTGTGCATCCTAGATTAAGACCTTTGTTGGTCATACCCCTTAACACTAATCCTAGGATTGTGCTTGCTTAAAGTGTCTTTCTGTGAAAAACTAGTAAATCTTGATAAGTCAACCTCATTGAGTCATTTCAAGTCCTTGCCATAATCTCTCATCCAAACCAAGTCACTGTTTTTCTGCAGAGGGGCGAACTTGCCCCCCTGTTCTGACATTTTCCACTACAAAGGGGCGAACTTTCCCCCCTGTTCTGACATTTTCCACTACAAAGGGGCGAACTTTCCCCCCTGTTCCGACATTTTCCACTGTAGAGGGGCGAACTTGCCCCCCTGTTCTGACATTTTCCACTGCAGAGGGGCGAACTTGCCCCCTTGTTCCGACATTTTCCACTGCAGAGGGGCGAACTTGCCCCCCTGTTCTAAAGTTTTCCACTGTAGAGGGGTGGATTTGCCCCCCTGTTTCAGCATTTTTCACTGCAGAAGTGCGGATACGCCCTCTTGATCCATTGTTTTCTTGCAAAGGGGAGGATTTCCCCACTAATCCACTGTTTTGACTGCAGAAGGGCGGATACGCCCTCCTAAATGGACAGTTTCATCCATTCAACCCTTCCAAGCCTCCGTTTAACCATCTTGAATCTCCGTTTGACCATCCTAAACATTCATTTGACCACTCCAAACATCCATTTGACCATTCCAAGCCTCCATTTAACCTTTCTAAATGTCCATTTATCACGTTCCCATTGATCATTTCACATTTTGGGATACTCGTTCTACCATCTTACCGTGTGACTTAAAGAGTTGCTTTTCTTCCAAAAGGAACACTTCAAAAACACTCGTATCATATAAAAAACCATCAAGACATCTTTCATTTGCATTCATCATCATCTCTCAACACAAAATTCCTTAAACCTTGTTTTAGGAGTTATCTCCTGAATTGACCAAGGCGTTATGTTTGATCATTATCCTACATATCAATCATTGTCTTCAACCTAATCAATTCGCTTCTATCATGAGGCGAATTTGTGTTGTAAGTCAACATCATTGGCCCAAATCAATCCCCTTCCATCTCAAGGCAGATTCAACGTCGTGATCATTGGTTTAGCTAGTTTAATCCAATCAACCAACGTATTAAGTCACCTAGGGTGATTTCCGAATTGGGTTTAAGACCCTTTCCATCAACCAATCCTAATTCATCATCCAATCCAAAATAAACTTATCCTATCATATCCTTTGATCCAATCCCAATCTAAGCTCCAATCTAGTTCTAATCTAAGCATTAATCCCATCATCATAATATGAGCTTTTATTCAATCCCAATCTGAGCTTTCATCCAATCCCCATATGAGTTTCCAATCCATCCTACTTCTCTATCCATCATCTATTCTTTCTTGCTAATCTGTATCCATCATGAATCTTTATCCCCCTCTCACACGACCAATAATAGTAGTCAAGGGGAATCCTAATTACGCTGATGACGATAACAAAAATCTTGTTGATTATGAAGATTGTTATATAGATCCCCTTGACGTTGTCATTGCTAGCAAACTCTCTCCAATCGCCTCCCAAAATCCCACTACTTCTTCGAACTATCCCACCATGCCTTCATCCGCATCTAATAACGGTCCTTATGCTACCCTTGACAAGGGATATCCAACATCCTCACCATCGACATATTCATCATGTCCTCCCTTTCAACCTCTATCCTACCCAACATTCATATCTTCCTCTTCTTATCATCATCATCATCAACAATCCTAGTACCTCTACCTTAATCCCACATCCCAATCTTCCCATCCTAATACAACACCCACACCTTCCTATCACAATCCCCTATCCCAATATTCTTCCTATCCTAATCCACCATATCAATTCGCTTATCCTAATCCATCATCCCTATCCTTCTATGCCAACTCACCATACATTTCTTCCTATGGTGGTTCACCACCTCAATCTTATTGTTCTAATCCAACATCCACACCTTCCTATCACAATCCCCCATCCCAATACCCTTACATTAATTCCACATCTCCCCATTCTAATCCTTCATCTACATCTTCTTGCTATCACTCACCATCCCAATCTTCCCAATCTAATCCAACATCCACATCCTCCTACATCACTCCCCCTTTCACTGCATTATATCTTAATCCTCCATCTAAACATAGCCCACCTCCAACCACTCCTAGTCCTCCATCTAGTCCCATCCACTCATCTAATCATAATCCTCCATCTCCTCCTAGTTCTACATCTAATCCTCATCCACCCATCCACTCATCTAATCCTCCAATCCCTAACCCTAATCCTTCATCTCCTCCTAGTCCTCCATCCATTCCCATCCCCTCATCTAACCCTAATCCACCAATTCCTAATCTTAACCCTCCATCTCCTCCTAGTCCTCCATCCAATCCCATCCCCACGTCTAATCCTAATCCACCAATCCCTAATCCTAATCCTCCATCCATCCCTGATCCTCCATCCATTCCCATCACTCTACCTAATCCTACATCCCTTCCAAATGTCGCCCAAGGACTCATGACAGAAGAGACACCATGCCCTCCCACTCTATCATGTACTGTCACTAGTGATGAGGGCCTCCTCCATCCTACACCTATCCCTCCCATCTCCATTCCTCACACCATCCAAAAGGTTGAGCCGGTCAAACCCATCAAATCCATTGAATCCCCATCTTCTACTACTAGATCCACCCAATCCATTGAAAACATCCAATCCCCTCCTCCCAATCCTAATATTCCCAAACTTCAATCCCATGACTTTCATGAATCCTCCATCCTCCTATCTCCCCCATTTGAGGAGTCCCTCCAACACTCTTCCATCATCATACATCCCCCACAAGATGAGTCATTCCAAGAGCTTGATCCAAAGCATACAAGCATATCCCCTCCTCCAAATCAAGATCCTACCATCCCATCCACTACATCCCAAGATCATAATCCCGCATCCATCCCACCTCATGATTCCTATCCTCAACCAAGTCATGATCCTATCCTCCCATCCACCCCATCTCAAGATCACACTAGCTCATCCACTCCATCCCATGATCCCCTTTGCATTCAAGATCCAATCACTCCATCTCATGAGCCCTTATCATCCACTGCCATAAATCTAGATCCCATCATACTCCCCAATTCCTCTCCTGATCCCTTATCACTCATTCCTCCTGATGCGGCTATCCCCTCATCTCCATCGCATGATCCTTCATCGCCCTCTAGTCCTACCATCCCAACACCACTTTTGTATCACCTTGGTCACATTACACTTATACATGGTGGCCTTCTTACAAAAGAAAAACAACGCGTATGCACCACCCTAATTCTTCCACCTACTAATGTGCTTGCATCATGCTTCCAAAAGAATAAGCATCCTACCATAAATCACATGCTATAGAACATGAACTATCAAGGAAAAGGTTTAGGCCTTCATGAGCAAGGTACTTTAGAGCCCATCCAAGTCAAAGAACATCCAAGCACACATGGTCTTGGATATGTCTCCCAAAAATCTCACTCTAAATATGTTGGTACAACCTCCATACATCCTAAACGATCCTCTTCTAAAGGAACAAGAGGTACTTTCCATCGTTCTACCAAGTCATTTGCCGCCATCCCCCTCCTCCATCATATTACCTAAAAACAACTGTCCATCTTTCTCCTTCATCCTTTAAATCCATTTTGGGTCCTTATGTCCCTCCATCCATCATTTCTCATCCTCCATCTACTATGGGTTCTTATAGCCCTCCATCAAACCCCACACAGTCTATTTTGGGTCCTTATATCCCAAAATAACCCCCTCCATCTTATCCTATTCATCCTTTCATTCATCCACCCCCTCTCCCTCGTACCCGGCATAAAAATCCTATCTTCATAACTCATAATCACGATCAACAATGGCACACCTCCATGCATGCTATCTCACATCCTCCATCCACACTTCCTCATCAAATGCCTACTTCTATCACTCCATCCACATCCTCTCCACATCATGCATCTCCCCATACCCATCCCATTGCTACTAATAGAACTTTGGATGCCAAAGCCAAAATATATAAGTCCAAACATCCACATGCATCTACAAATCCTCATGTCCCCTCCAAAAGACATGTTGACAAAAATAAAAATCAAATCCAAATCAATCCGAACGGCCACCAAGGCCCACCAAAGCAAAAATCAACACCATGTGGATCCCAAAGAAAAAAGAGACAATGCCTTGAAATGAAAAATCCATGACAACATCCAAAGTTGCTATTCCCAAAGCTCATAATTCACATCCTCCATCTCCTAAATCTGTTTTGGGTCCTTATGTCCCAACATTCACTATCCCAACACCACCAGTCTCGCCACACTCTCCATCCATTCATCCACCTATCTTTTCGCATCCACCTTCACATGTGCCAATGTTGGTCTTGAACATAGTCCCCCATCACACATTCACTCCATAATTCCATCCATATCATTTCCAAAATCCCATCCATTATCCCGCATATCTACCCCATCAAATCCCTTTAATCCATCCTTTTGCATAATCCATCCCTACTAATAAGGTTGTACCAACATCCAAATAGTTGCTTCAAACACAAGCTCTTATTACCTCATATAGAACTTGATGCTTGAGTCCTTCATCCATCTCCTTATCAACTATCCTCTAGATCTGCATATCCATATCCCTATCTTTATCCATCTTTGTCCACATCCTAGTCCAAAAATTCAGAAAAATACAAAAAAAAATTTAAAAAAAAAAAATAGTAAAGAGAAAATCATTCATCCAATGGTGAAAACTTGGCAAACAAGCGCCTTGGATAAGTACCATAATGAAAACTTAGAAAACAGGCATCATGCACAATCCCCCATCTGATCTCCTTCTACAATTGGGGGCAACTTCCACCTCCAAATTCCTTTCCTCCATCTCCTACATCTGCCTATCTTCCACATCTTACCCATCATCTCCCATTCATATCCCAGTCCTTCCATCTTCCTTGTGATCTTGATAACGATAGGGGCACATATATATACATGCTTTGGACATCTCTTGGCATATTTTACCCTCATCCACTCTCATTTTCCCTATCCTCCCCATCTACTTTTCTGATCCATACTTATTATCTACATCCATCTACCTTCATCGTCCATCCGTCCTTCCATGTAATATTTTTGATCTCCCCATCCCTCCCATCCTTATATCCATCCATATCCCCGTCCTTATCTTCCTATCTACCCATCCACTAGTCCTTTTCCATCTTTTCATCCTTATCTCCTCATCCATTTATCTACCCAATAATCCATGTCATCTTTCCAAATCCTTATTCTTCTATCCATCTATCCTAGCATCTTTCCATTTCCCCATCTTTATCAATCCATCTATTTTCCTTCCATCTCATAATCCCTCATCATTGGTATCTAGCTATAGGCTACCTCCATGCAATCCAATGCCATGTTATCTCACTATCTTCACTCCTGTCTATTTCCTACATCTTCCTTCTATTCTATTACTCTTCATCATTCCTCTATACATCCTCTCATCATCCCATTTCATCTTCTAATAATCTAGCTCACAATCCCATCCCCGAGCTTCGCATAACTCACATCATACATATCTTACACATATCAACCATCCAATCTTCATGGCCTATCCTGTCTCATCATATTGGCTCCATCCTTTTATCCATTTATCATGATCATCTCATCATCCCTTATCCATTGTCTGTCATTGGTCTTGTTCTGAACTACGTTGCCCCTGCGCTTTCACATAGGCAAGGTCGATCATTTGATCTACCCCTAGGGCTCTGTCTTTTTTCTGTCTTGTCATCCTCCATCGTCTTTCTTTGACCTTATATTGAACTATGTCGCCCCTGCGCTTTCACATAGGCAAGTTCAATCATTTGATCCGCCCCCTGGGCATTTGTCTGTCTGGTCTTTGTCATCCATCGAGGTCTTCATTATCGTCTTTCTGCTTTTATCCCTAGTCTTTTATCAAACTACGAGGGCTCTGTTCTTTCATGTAGGCAAGGTTGATCTTTGATCAACCCTCGAGCCTCTAGGTCTTTAGGATTTTGTTGTCTTGTGCCTTATCGTCCTGTCGTGTCATCAAGAATGTCCCTATCCTAGCTGATGCTTACAAACAAAGGTCATTAGTCTCATGAGGTTCAATCAGTTTTAGATATCTTGTGTCATGTCGATCAACCAATCTATCCTCCATCTTTGGTCTCAACAGGATGTATCCTTCCTAACAGACCGCATCAACCCCATCCATCTCTTTGATCCTATGGCAAAGGACGTTTGAAACTTGATTGTGATCTTTTGATGTTTTTGACATTTTTTTTATCATTTAAGCTCCCTATCATCACTTGTCATGGTTGCCTTGATCTGTCATATCATTGTGTGCTTTGAATAGTAAACATAGGGGCACATCTTGATCTTTTCTTTGTTGTTGTCTTCTCGGTTGTCCTACGTAGTACCCACCAAGATCCTTGCGGTCTTGTGTTACGCTGGGGCATCCTTTTGTGCTTGTGGTTATTCCAATACTTGGCCCGACCAAGGTCTTCATGACTTTGGGGTGTTGGAATAGCCTTCTTGTCTGTTTTGTTTTTTTTATGCATTGGCCACTAATCCATCTTGGTTTACATACCCTGACACCCGGTGTCTTATGCTATAGCAAAAATTAGTGCTCTAAGGATGGAAAATTGCATTAGGATTGCATTTCATTTTCCATTCCATTATCTTGCATGTCTCCCCGATCCTCCTCCATTCAATCTAGCAAACATCATCTCATCCCACTCTTGGTATTGTTCCCAGCCTTGCTACAAGCCTTGATCCAATCATCATTGTCATCCACGGGATGTATCTTTCCCTAACCTTTTGTGTTGTTTTGGGATGTATCATTCCCTCATCAACAATAATATCATCATCATCATCAGCGAGATGTATCTTTCCCTATCCTTGTGTTGTTTTGGGATGTATCCTTCCCTCATCAATAACGCTCTCATCGGGATGTATCCTTCCCCATCCTTGTGTTGTTTTGGGATTTATCATGTCCTTATCAACAACACTCCATCAACCATCCACCCAACCTGACTTATAGCTTGACTGGGGCAACATCATATTTTCCCTCGAATCCATTTGTGCTCACCTTTACCTCCCATTGCTTATCATCATTTCTTATTCATTAATTTACATCATCATCTTCATATCCCCTTTCATCATCTCATCTCTCATCGTTTCCCCCATCCCTTCCTCCTTCATCAATCTCTTGCCCTACGTCGGGGCAGATCCGCCCTCCGCTGCGGGGTGGACCTACCCTCGGCCGCAGGGCGGACCTGCGCCGTGGTGGGGCGGATCTGCCCTTAGCCATGTGGCGACACCACCCCATGGTGGGGCGGCTCCACCCCCGACCGTGCGGCGACCTTGCTTCATGGTGGGGCAGACCTGCCCTATGCCGGGGTGGATCCGCCTGGCCCCGGGGCGAACCCGCCCGACCACGGGGCGGATCCGCTTGACCCTGGGGCGGACCCACCTTGCATCGGGGTGAATCTACCTGGTCATGGGGTGGATTCGCCCTTTTTTGGGGCGGATCCACCCTTCTACAGTGGGGCAAATCCGCCCCTCTGCAAGCCTCCAACTCATTTTTTTTTTCCTTCCTGAGGCTGCCATTTGCAAACCGTACGTCGGATTGACTTCATTCAAAAGGAAAACTTGCTTAATTTTTCATGATCTTTCCAACCATACCCTCTATTTCTTCCTATCAATAGGTCATCTGGGACCCCTCTCTTTTCCCTCCCTTTTTAAGGGATATTTTTTTACTTCTTATTTACCTTTTTTTCCTCGAACTAATCCTTTCCCTTCTCAAAGCCGCCATTTGCAAACTGTTTGTCCGTTTGAATTTGTTCAAAAGACAAAATTTCCTAATTTTTCATGCTCTTTCCAATCATACCCTCTGTTTCTTCCTATCGAGAGGTCACCCGGGACCCCTCTCTTTTCCCCTATCGCCCTCTTGAGGGGGCATACCCTTCCCATTTATCCATTTTCCCTGCCATAGTCATTACCTTGCAGGATTGGGGCACATTCATCCATTCCCCCGCTAATTGGATAGCTTGGGTCCTTCTCTCCACACTGGGGCATCATCTTCCGGTTACTTCCTCTATAGAGTCATCTGCATTTTCTTTTCTTCGAAGGACAGTTATTCTAATAGTACTTCGAAGAGGGGAAAAATGTAGACATCTAAATTTGATCACTTCCACATGATCAAAATCGTCTACTCTATTCATCTATTTCATTAATAGTGATTAAATAATTTATTTAATCATTATTTCATTTTTTGCCTAAGGTTTCCTAAAGTATGTAATTGAATAATTAAATACTTTACCTTACACCTTTGCTTCTCTAAATTAAATAAATAAGAAAATTTATTTAATTTAGTCATTTGACCAGTTTGGATTAAAACCAATTTTTAATCCCTCTTTTTCTCTCTCCTTGTCACATTCTCCATAATCCTCTTTTAATCTGGATTAAATTAATTAATCCATGATTAGGATGTGCACCACTTAATCAAGATTAGTGTCACATCCTCCATAATCTCCCACTTGCTTCTAATATCTCATTAATTATCCTAATCTTTTGTTTGCACAACCTTAATCAAGGTCATTAGCCTAATCAGTACCTTGGTTAACTCTCCCCATCCCCCAAAGAATTTTTAATTCCTTTTTATTCATCCAAGGCTCCTCTCTTCTCCATGTGAATTTTTAATTCACTTTTCTTCTTCCAAGGAATCTTCTCTTCCTCATGCAAAATTCTAGAACCTTTGACTTGTCACATCACATGTGCCAAAGTCTTCTATAACCTTGGACTTGTCACACCATTCACATGTGGCAAATCCCCACCATTTTGGAAACCCTCTCTTATCCACTAGATTCTTTCAATCATTGTAAATTTTTAATTCACTTTTATTCCTCCAAGGAATCTTCTCAGCCCCCAAGGTACTTGTCCTTCCTCCACATCATGTACCTCTCTTCCACCTCACTCCCACATCATCTCACCCTAGGCCATCTCACATTCCACATGTCAAGATGTGAGGGCTTGTGAGTCCTCAACTCACCATAGCCCTCCATCTTGACCTTGTTGGCTTAATCTCAACCATTGAATTCTCTAGAGAACTCAAATCCCTCTATAAATACCCCCTCCTTCCTCTCATTTTGAGAGAATCAAGTCTTTTGCTACCAAACTCTTGCCAAATTGTCATTTGCAGCACTTTAGCTTCTCCATAGCATTTTTCATCAATCCATTTTGCATCTTGCATCCATTTAACTCCATAGCCATCCAAGGAGCACACAAGACATCCAAAGATCAAGGGCCAACCAAGGAAGAAGCAGAATGAAGGTATAATCAATCTCAATTTATTTCATCTTGCTTTCATTTTATCAATTCCTTAGGCTAATCATTGAGGTGTCCTCTTTGTGTTACTTTCCTCTTGTTGCATTAATAATTATTTTGCATCTTATATGAGGAAATAACATTTTAGGAGATCACATGTAGCATTCTAGTTGTGATTCCCTTTAGAAGCTCATTTGACTAAACAATTGGCCACCCTTTTCCATTCTCTAAGAATATACACAAAAAAGATTATCTCAAAATTTGAGGCCAAATACAGAATTCGCTTGACAGCTAGAGCCAATCTCCAAGAAACATCATAGGAATTCCTCTTATTGAGTAAGGAAACAAGAATCATAGAATCTATCTCACACAAAACCTTTCTCCAATCCATAACATAAGTTGTTCCAAAGATTTAAGCATCATCAAAGCTTCCATTTGATCATTAGAGTGTGAGCCTATACAAGAATATAAAAGAAAATGAATTGAGCCTTCACTATCTTTCCCAACATAGCTAATTCCAACCATACCTAGATTGCCTCTAGAGGAACCATCAATATTGGTTTTAAGGAAAACATAGGGAGGAAAAGCCCAATTTCCAAATCTACTCACTTTCTTAGAAATCATAACCCTATTATCAAAGCTAATCTCAGAGGAAAGAGAAAGCTCCAATAGTTTGACCAGGTTAACATCATAAGAAGTAAGAGAATCATCCAAAGTGAATTTACACTCAAACATTTCCTTAATCATCCTTTTGATTTTAAACCAAACATGTAAGACATTCTTATAGAATTTATGAAAGATTCTCCAATTATGCTACAACCAAATTTGCGAAAATATAAATGAAGGCCCAATGTCCCAAGCAACCAAAAGAAATGAGGCCAAGGTGAGAGGGCAACCTAGTTTATTTCAAAGAGGTAGGACAAGTGATCAATGTATTTTCCAAAGCTTCCACCATAAGTTACAAATTTCCTGAGAGAAGGGGCATTAGAAAAAAAGATGACTAATGCATTCTTCATTATTATTGCAGAGGAAATAAATAGAAGGCCCCTAGAAACCTCGCTTCTTAATATTGTCCCAAGTGAGACATTGCTTTTGGTTCAAAACCCATAGAAAGATTACATTTGTGTCATCCAAAATTATTCTACTTTCTTCCACCAAGGGAACTATGCATTCTCTCATAGATCTACATGCCTACCAACTGATACCCAAGAGCAACTAAATCCTTCAAGGAACTACATAGTCTCTTAGAAAAAATTGAAGCCAAAGTATCATGGTCCTCCAAAGAACCCCCATTTGGATAGCTCCAAGGTTCCTTCAACTTGTAAACTAAAGATCTTCCCAAAGGAATATGATATCTAAAATCAACTACCTTGGACCACCCTTCTCCCTAAAAAATGTCACACAAAGGTTGGAGCTACGAAAAAATGGGAGGATAGGAGGATGATTATTGAATGAGTCATCCCAACACAAGGCATTATTACCCTTGTTAACTATCCAAAAAATCTCGTTCTTAACGAGCAAAGCACCCTTCTTGATAATGTTCCAAATCATAGATCCTTTCTTAGACAACTCCATTCTAGAATATTATCTTCAGGTACTCTCAGATATTTGAAATTTAGAATTCTTATCCATTGTCGGCTAAGGCTCTTACACCATATTCAATATAATTTGGCAGAAAGAACCTGGAAATTGAGCTTTGAGTTTTAGAGACTCATACCACCAACATCTTTAGGCCTACATACAATGTCCCAATTCACAAGACTCCATATAGGGCTCTCTAGATTTTCTATCCATAATTTTTTTTAAGAAAGAGCATCAAACTCCTTGAGAAAAATCTTAGGGGTACCAAAATTAAAAATATGTATAAAGACAAAGATTGCAAGAAAAATTTCAATAAAGTCAATCTACCAACAAAGGATAACCATCAAAAAGTCCAATGGTTGACCTTCAACTGAAATCTATCCAAAATCTTCTTCCATTGTTCTCTTATAAGAGTTTTAGAAGAAAGAGGAAGTCCCAAATAATCCACATGCAAAGGTCCAATTTGAAAATGCAATACTTCTATAATTTTGTGCTAAATAGACTCTAGTGTGTTGAAGAAGAAGATACTAGATTTGTCTTCAATAATATCTCGGCTAGAAGCAAAGAGATAAATATCAAGATATTTTTGAAAATTAACAGTCTCTTCAATTTTGACTACCCCTATTAAGGCAATGCCATCCATGAATTGAAGATGAGATTGAGAAATAACATCTCCAACTCAAGACTGTTTGGATTTTTGCCTTAGCTTTCTGGCATGTTTCTCCTTCGGCCTTAGCGTTTCCTTCATGTTTATGGCGTTTACCACCATACCGCGGGCCACCCTATTCGACTATTGGGTGGTGTTACCGCCTTACCACGACGGTCTTGTTTTAGACTGGCGATGATGTGGCGGCGGCTTGGTTGACAGTTACCTCCTTAGCGCGGAGGTGGCTTGATGATGACGAGGCAGTGCGGTGAGCAGCAAGCTGACAGAGCATTGGCTTATTGCCTTATTGTTGGGTGGTCCATTCGGTGGTGAGGTAACACGGTGAGCGAAGCAGGGGTGGCAGACTGGCAGTGTAAGGTTTACAACCTTACTGCGGGTGGTGTTCATTGTTGCCGCGGTGGATGGCTGGCAGTCGATGATTGTGATTACCACCATACCGTGGGCAGTGAGGTGTCTCACCATGGTGCCACAGTATGATAATTGGCGGTCATCGCCCTATCGCGGGGTGGCCTGTTGGCCCTCGTGGTAGCATGGTTGACCATTAGGGGTCTGGGCTGGTGATGTCACCACCTCACCATGGAGGTCTGGCGGTCTGGGTGCGGTAGCATGGTGGAGCCGTGACGGTCAGTGGTGGTGCCTACCACCTTACCATGAAGGCTTGTTCCTCAACCGCGGTGATGCGGTTTGACCACTGACGGTCTATGAGGCGTTTACCGCCATACCATGAGGTGGGCTAGAATGGGCAGTGGTAGCTCGGGGAATGTGTGACAGAGCTCGGTGATGTCGAAGGGTGAGTTCAGATGAGCTCACCGCTATACCACGGTCGGGTGACTTGAGCTCGGCGGTAATGCGGTAGGAGCTCGGATGAGCTCAGTGAAGTGTTTGACTGAGTTGGACTCGGTGTCAGTTCATTCGACGAATGACAGAGTGACACATGGCAGGTTGACAATGCCTGATTGGTCGAAGACCAATGAAGACTTTGACAGTTACTGCAGGTCGATCTTCTCGCAGAAAATGAAACCCGATTATGGCAAGGAATTGATTGTCAGGGTGGCTCGATGCAATCTGGAAAGATTAGTTGCTTGCTCGATTGGATAGAGCAGCGAAGGTCAAGGACGGCGGGTGGTTGAGTCTTGATTGTGATGTAAGACCTATATAATTCAGATACATCATACAATGTAGAGAAGGGTTGAGAGGTTGGCAGAGAGTTTTGAATGGTATGCTCACACATTGTAACCGTTAACTCTGACTGTCACAAGAGCTGAGAAAGATGTGAACCTGCTGTGAGACCGAGTGGCTATGCTGGCCAAGAGGCTGGCTGTGATAGTCTGTTATGAGGAGCTGAATGGAATCCATGTAGTAATGACATATGGATGTCATTGGAACTACATGAAGGTTTTGGTTTTGTTGCCTGCTTGTATTCTCCTATTGGACAAGATGTAACACTCCTGGAAGAGCATAACTTTGTATTTTTGTATTGTAATCCTTTTACTAAATAATACAATCTGAGCTGAGTGTTTTGGAGGGTGGGGTTTTTTACCCGAAAGGGTATTCCCCACGTATATCAGTGTCTCAATATTGCTTTATTTTTCATGGTTATTTGCTTGTGTTGAATCCATCTTTTGTTTGCATTCACTTCTCTCAAAGGATCAATGGGGGGTACAACTGTGTTTGCTTCCACTTTATGGCTCAGTTGTGTGTGTCTTTGGAGTGATTTTGAATTGAAATCACTAAGGCACTACTGTCTTAGATGTCTATCTTGATGACAGAACGATTCTGTATCCCCAACAAGTGGTATCAGAGCTGGTTGAAGGAGGTTGAGGCTTGGTGATACCAACCAGTGGTATCAAAGTCTTCTCTTGGTTGCTGAAGTTCTGGGTTTTCTCCTATGCTGATTTCTTAGCCTGGAAAGCTTGAGGAAATCTGGAGAAATCGGTTAGTGATTGATCCTTCAATGAGTGGAAGTGTGTGCTTCTTTGATTCAACACACAGTTTGAAAGACACTGGAGATGACTGGAGTTGGTCATGTTGTGGCAACATGGTCTAAGGCTCCTGGCTCACAATAAAAGTTCATGATGCAAAGGGCGTGAGGTGTGTTCATGGCTAAGTTGCAGCGAAGTGTGGTGTTCATACTAGGTGTCTGTGTGAGAGGCTCCCTAGTAGTATGGACTTGCTTGTGTTGTTGATCAGCTATGGAGAGTAGTTCTTGTGCTAGTTTTTTTTACTTAGCATTGAAGGCATTTTCTCTAGAGCTCTGATTGCATGGAGGCTATGAAGTGACCTTGGTGGTCTGCAACTTCTGGATAGCCTGGTTCTCCGTTTTTCTTGTGCATGACTGTGGTGTTGGAACTGGTCTAAAATGGACCTGTTGTTCCTGTGTGCCCGTGTCTTGCACTTGCATGGTTTCAGATTCATGTCTTTGGCTTTGGTGGTTTTGTGTAGATTTTCCTAAAAAGTCTATCATGCATTTTCATGTTTCTTTTCATTGTTCTAGTTAACTGTGATGGTTGTGTGCATAATCCTGATTCGTCCAGATGAGCAATGAAGATGGAGATGCGTGGGTGTTTTATAAACACTGTGGTTTTGCAGGTTTTACATGGTCAAGATAGAACTTGCATTGTGTGGAGCTATTGTTTGCTATTTTCTAGATCCTGGCTTTTGGGGTGTGATTGGATGAGATAGCTGTAGTTCGACGTGTTTGGAGGAGAGTTATCTTCTCTGCATGAGAATGTTGGTATGTGTTCTTTCATTCAAAATTTCTTGTGGTGTTGCTTGCGGGCTTCCTAGACTATGGTGCTTGTATTGTGGACGTTTTCGGAAAGTTAGATCTGTTGTTGATCTGGTGTTTGTGTCATGGTGGTCTACATGGTTGTTCTATTTGAGATCTTAGTTTTGTAGTTTTCCAGTGTGATAATAGATTTGCAAGGTTTTCCTTTGAAGTGGATCTCCGAGTTGTGTGGCTAATAGATTAGCTACCTATTGACTACTGTGAGACAACTCAGGAGTGGACTGTCAATATCCACGTGATTGCTTCTGTGATATTGCAGATTTGTTAGCTGACCTTGTCTGTGGTCACTTGTGCATTGGCATGGTTGTTTTGAGATGAGAAGGTGAATGGAATTCTGAGTACTTGAATAGTCTGTTATGGGGACCTATAGCATGAGAGTCATGTTGTCATGAAGAACTTGTTACATTGGTTAGTGTAAGCTTTTGAAAGTGATGGTCTGGTCAGTGATGGTGCTTGGAAAGCTCGGTATCACATTGCAGTGGGAGCTTTAGCAATGACTGGTGTCCTTCTTTGGTGTTGTAGTTGTTGTTTTCTTTTGCATCTGCATGTTCACTATTTGAAGGTGTGTAGCATCTTGGAGCCATGGAATACATTGTTAGTTTTGGCTGAGTTGCTGGTGGTGCTTGACAGGTGATGTTGGTTTTGGTTTAGAGTTGTTTGCTTTATGTCATGGTTACTCTTTCTTAGAGTTTTGGCATTTTTCTTTTCTCTTGAGACCATAGCTTGTTCACTTGAAGCATGGTATCTCCGAAGGGGGATGTGTAGATCATGATGTCATGATAATTTTTTTGAAGCTTTGATAGTGGTCTGGGGTTTCTCTATGCTTTGAGTGCATTGGTCACATGCTAGTGAACTTCATGGTTGCTACAGTATTGCAGATTGGAGTCAGCATGAGATGACAGGTTGCTGATACTCATGGATGCACGAAGAATAAGGTGAGGCTAGAATTCTTATGAGAATGTTGTTGTTATAGTTGAAAGTCCAAGAAGCCTGCACCTTGGTTGAATATGAATTCAATAGAGACCTTGAAGGAGAATGCTCTTGTGTAAGTCACGGTGACTTGTATATCTTGGAGGAGCATGTTTTCTTTTCTCCTTGGTCTGGTCGACAGTGTTCCTGTAAAAGGTATTTTCCCACTATACTTTTTAGGTGTGTTATGCTTTATCTTTCATTGGTATGAATCTTGAGTTGTTGTTTTAAGATTCTGGAGGATTCATAATGGAAGATGGACAACATGATTTATCTCCTTGTGCTTTTGAGGACTGATAGGAAATGTGTATGGGTTAGTTTGATCTTCTTGATGCTTACATCCATGGTGTTGTTGGGTGTTGTTAAGACTTTCCCTTTGGGATGTGGAGAAGACCATACTTGTCACAACTGGCATTTAGAAGGGTCTGTAGAAGGGCACATTTTGATTTGATGTTTCTCTCTAATCTGGTCTTGTTCCTCTTGTTTGTTTCATATGACTTTAGATGTTTGTGGAGCCGTGATGGTCACTATTTTATGTGGTTATGTGTTTGTCACTTAGATGATGACACGAGAGGTTTTCCTTCTTCATTCAAATATGGAACCTTGGAAGAACAGTGGATGATTGATGAGAGAAAATTTTCTTGCAGTAGGAGGTTGCAGGTTGTGCAGATCAGAGTGGGTGTCCCTTGGAACTACATGATTACTTCATTCTATATGTAGGGGCTGGTGGACTTGGTATGACTGAATCATTTGTGATGGTGCTTTATTTGCACTCATCTGGATAGTGCCCTTGCAGTGGGAGTACTTGGACATGTTTTTAGTCTATTGACTGGTTGACACTGGGTGCTTGTTTGCTGCTGAGATGGGTGGTTTCATGATGGAATGAGTTTGCTGCTGGTTGTCATACCTTGGAGGTACATGGGTGGTTGGATGGATTAGCACGAGTTGTGTGTGCTATTTTCAGTCATGTGGGTTGTGATCAGTTGGATGAGGGCAGTCAATTTTTCTGGTTGTTGTTCTGGCTGATTGGTGTTCTTGTTCTGGAGAATTGTGTTCCTGTTTACTGTGCTCACATGGTAACTTGTTGTTTGCTACTGTTTTACCTTTTTCCGCCTGAAGGGTCTTTTTCTTGCTTTCCTGAGACTGGTGCTATTTTGCCTTGGCTTGTTCCTTTTCCTATGCTGGATGTTTGGAGTAGTTGCTTGAGATGGTGGACATTTTTTGGATGTCACTGCAGAGGTCTTGGTTGGAGCGTGAGAGCATGCTTTTGATCCTTTCTCATGTTTTGGAGGATGCCTGAAAGCCCGAGTCAAGTGGCAGATTGTTGGGATTTTTCCTTAGCTTTCTGGCATGTTTCTCCTCCGGCCTTGGCGTTTCCTTCATGTTTATGGCGTTTACCACCATACCGCGAGCCACCTTGTTTGGCTATTGGGTGGTGTTACTGCCTTACCACGATGGTCTTGTTCTAGACTGGTGTTGGCGTGGTGATGTGGTGGCAGCTTGGTTGCCAATTACCTCCTTATGAAGGAGGTGGCTTGATGGTGGCGAGGCAGTGCGGTGAGCGATGGGTTGACAGAGCGTTGGCTTACTGCCTTACCGCTGGGTGGTTTATTCGGTGGTGAGGTAATGTGGTGAGTGGTGCAGGGGTGGCAGATAGATAGTGTAAGGTTTATCGCCTTATCGCGGGTGGTGTTCGTTATTGCTGCGGTGGTTGCAGTGGACGGTTGACGGTCAGCGATTGCGGTTACTACCATACCGTGGGTGGTGAGATGTCTCACTATGGTGCCACAGTATGACCGTTGGTGGTCTGCTTGGTGGTCACCACCCTACTACGAGGTGGCCTGTCAGCCCCTACGATTGCACGGTTGACCGTTAGTGGTCTGGGATGGCGATGTCACCACCTCACTGTGAAGGTCTAGCGGTCTGGGTGTGGTAGCACGATGGAGCCATGACAGTCAGTGGTGGTGCCTACTGCCTTACCGTGAAGGCTTGTTCCTTAAGCCATGGTGATGCGGTTTGACCACTGACGGTCTGTGAAGCATTTATTGCCATACCATGAGGTGGGCTAGACTGGGCAATGGTGGCATAGGGAAGGTGTGACAGAGCTTGGTGATGTCGAAGGGTGAGCTCGGATGAGCTCACCGCTATACCTCAGCCGAGTGACTTGAGCTCGACAGTAACGCGGTAGGAGCTCGGATGAGCTCGGTGCAGTGTTTGACCAAGTTGGACTCGATGTCAGTTCGTTCAGTGAATGACAGGGTGACATGTGGCAGGTTGACAATGCCTGATTGGCCAAAGACCAATGAAGATTTTGACAATTATTGTAGGCCGGTCTTCTCGCAAGAAATGGAACCTGATTATGGCAAGGAATTGATTGCCCGAGTGGCTCGATGCAATCTAGAAAGATTGGTTGGTTGCTTGATTGGATAGAGTAGCAAAGGTCAAGGACAGTGGGTGGTTGAGTCTTGATTGTGATGTAAGACCTGTATAAGTCGGATACATCGAACAATGTAGAGAAGGGTCGAGAGGTTGGCAGAGAGTTTTGAACAGTAGGCTCACGCATTGTAACCATTAACTCTGACTATCACAAGAGCTGAGAAATATGTGAACCTGCTGTGAGACCAAGTGGCTGTGCTGGCCAAGAGGCTAGCTGTGACAGTCTGTTATGAGGAGCTAAAGGGAATCTATGTAGTAATGACATATGGATGTCATTGGAACTACATGAAGGTTTTGGTTTTGTTGCCTGCTTGTATTCTCCTATTGGACAAGATGCAACACTCCTGGAAGAGCATAGCTCTGTATTTTTGTATTGTAATCCTTTTACTAACTAATACAATATGAGTTGAGTGTTTTGGAGGGTGGGGTTTTTTACTCAAAAGGGTTTTCCCCACGTATATCTGTATGTCAATATTGCTTTGTCTTTCATGGTTATCTGCTTTTGTTTGCATTCACTTCTCTCAGAGGATTAATGGGGGTACAACTATGCCTACTTCCGCTTTATGGCTCAATTGTGTGTGTCTTTGGAGTGATTTTGAATTGAAATCACTAAGGCACTGCTGTCTTAGATGTCTATCTTGATGACAGAATGACTCTGTATCCCCAACAAAGACCAACCCTAAATGAGCCCTCTCAATTGATATTGCTTTATCAAGCAACCTAAGCCCTTTGTCATCAAAATAAATATATACAAAGATAAAAGATCTCCTTCTTGAAGGCCCCTAGTGGTTGGAAAGAGTGACAACAAAATACCATTGATTAAAACTATAGAGAAGGGGGACCTGTCACCCCCAGGACTCCAAGTTGCGAAAGAGTCCTAAGGAATGGGCTGCCCTAAACTACCTCAGGTTCACTAAAAAGTTTGAAAAGGACAAGAGACTTAGGCTGAAAAGGAAGGGAAAATAGCTTGTTGCTTTCCTTCTACTAAAACAGAATGCTCATGGGGTCAAAAGAGTTAATTTCCAAGGTTCAGTCTACTGCCCAAATAGCTCACTATCAGAGGACGACAATGCGGATCTTGGACTCCAATGCAACATGCTGGCATCTCAGGGATGTGTTGGTGTTTGTAAGGATACGGGTCCAAAACATACGCAAAAGACATAGGGAAGTCTACTAACTACTTGACTATGTGATGTTTATACTTTGACAAAGAATAAAAAGGACATAAACAACAAATATAATGAAATAAGACTAAGGAATAAATTATTTCAAAAATGACAAGGAGGGTGAGAAAACATGTCTTTTCACCAACAAGTTGATTCTTCAAGTAGCTCCACTCAAAACACCTGCACACACAAAAATGGGAAAAATGTTGGGGTTGTTTTAGAATACTACCTCAATCAGTCCCCTGTTTTGGTGTTCCCACCTCCATGGACAACCAAATAGCCACAAATTATAGAAAGCAATAAAGGAAAGTAGAAGCAAAGTAGAGAGCACAAACAACTAGTATACTACTCAACAAACAAGATTATGTAAAGAGCAAACAACAATGAGCAATATCACCTTCACAACTATGAGCACTCAAGGCAAGTAGTGGAAGGAAGAAGCTTGTGAATCTTCTAATGGTGGTGTTGTTGTAGCAAGAATGTAGTGTAGGAATCAAATACAACAACTTGTAGCCAAGAAGAAGCAATTTAGAAGATGCAGAATGAGCTTAGAAAGTGAAAATGAATAAATAGAGTGAGAATTGAGCTAGAAAGAGTGAAGAGGGTGAAGAGATGTGAATGAATGGATTTGAACTAGCAAAAGGGAGGAAAAAGACCCGTTTTTCATCGGTGAAGGAGGTAGGAGATGTTATGCTTTGTGACCAATGGAGAAGTGTAATGCCTCTATGGATTCCAAAGGCAAGAATCTTGTCAAGACGACAGTGTGGCACATAGATGTCCATGTAGCATGCATGCATCCCTGAAAAATATTCCTCCACCGATGCAAAATGATGCAACCAGGTAGAAGGAGTGAGGTGGCGGTAGTGAAATTGCATCATCAGGTTTACATTTTAAGGTAGGGGTAACAAAATGGGGAATTTTCCTAGGGATGCAAATTCACTCCATTACATTTTTCCCCCACTTTAGCAAGCATACGTGTTAGTGTGAATGCGAGGTAAAATAGAAAAGAGGTTGAATAGAATATACCTTAACTATCTAGGAAGAAAATCTCCAATCTGGCACACTTAGATGTGCAAGAGCTGGCTCTATAGTTTCTTGGTCCCACAGGGAAACCTTGATGTGAAAGAGAGAGATGGATTCACAGGTACTCAACCCTATGGAAATGGCTCCATAGGTTCTCGATCCCAAGGAAGTTGAACAAAGGTTCTATAGGTTCTTGATCCTACAAATGGAGTGCCACAGGTTCTCGGTTCTATGGGGCTTTACATGAAAGGACTCCACAGGTGCTCAGTCCTAAAGAGTTTGATATGAAAGGCCCTTATAGGTGCTCGGTCCTACAAGGAAAGCTTGATGAGGTGCTTGGTCCTGCAAGCTTGATAGTAAAACTGACTTTACAAGTGCTCGATCCTACAAAGCAACATGTTAAGCTGCAGACAAAACATGTTAGGCATAAAATGCAAGACAAACAGACATATCATAGAGTGAGCAATTGAAGAAGTTTTCAAAGGGGTCCCCTCAGGAACCCTTCAAGATAGTAAGCGAACCACACAAAGGGACACTTTGATTTGAAAAGCACAACATTTTTTCTCAAATGATTCTATCATCAAGGAATCCTTTTGAAATATCCCTTTCATCAAGGAATCCGATAAAAAGAATGCTCCTTCTTAAAGGCAATTTTTCAAAATTCTTCAAAAAAAGTTTCTTTTTCGAAGGAAAGTATTCATATTCTTTTGCTACGAATTCATTTTCGAAAGAAAAATTTCAAGAAGGGGTCCTTGTTGAAGAATGCATTTTCAAAAAATGAAATATTTTCAATAAGGGATTTGTTGGCCACCGAATTCACCTTATTGAAAATCAGAGAAGTATGGTAGCCCCCCCTTAGGATGGTATGTGTGAAGCAAAGGAGCATGTGGCATCCTAAGGAGAGGAAGAAGAAGCAAGGATGTTGTGGCCCATGATACCTTGCAAGATGTACACGTGGAAATGTTGCCACACACATGAGGGACAACACATGAGCATCACAACATCGCTAAGTAGATAGATAGAGATAAACAAAGACAAAGAAAATAATAAACAAGCAGAGATGAAGAAATCAATAGGCATGGGAATTTGGGAGTTTGGGGTCAGATCAGTTCATATATATATAAATAGGTAACACTCAGTGTATGAACGAAAGATCATTAATCCCCAAAGTTCCCATATTGTGAAGGACACATGAAGACAAAATAAATAAATAAAATTGTGCCAACATGGAAGGAAGGCCTAAATGCCCCCAACACTTTGCATCATCCCTAATTGTCGAAAATCAAAGCCACAACATATAGAAGAATGATGAAACATATAGAGGAAATTCACGAAAAATTTTCTAGGCATGTATCGAAGAACCTACAAAGGTAGCAAGGGTCCACCAAGTAGGATCACAAACACATAAATACAAGCACAGGGGGAACACAACACACACACAAATCTACTCTATAGATAAAGAAGAGGTACTCCCCTACTCCTCATCAATTAGAAGGTCATCCTACTCCTAATGTAGATGATTATACGAGGAAGGAGGATGAGCCTACAAGGGCGGGATAGCAAGGGGAGCACCCTCCAACTCTCCTACGATAGGGGCTAAGGAAGAAGGCCCCTTGAGGTCCTCTTCGTTGAGATTTTGTGAGGTGAAGGTCATTGATCTTGCAAAGATCACTGATAGAGCTAGGACATCATCCACTAAGTTAAACATGCACTTAATCAGAGGTCCATGTGTTGACCAAGTGGGAGAAGGAGGCACCGAAGATCCACTACCAACCTCATCAAAAGGGGCAGTGACAAACTCAGAGGATGTCGGGTCTGCCTCCATCACAAGGATGGTGCAAGCCAAAGTAGAATCAACTCTCGAAGAAGGTGAGACCTTCTTCTAACCACCACTCGAGGTGAGATCATCCTATGGATTATGCTTCAGTGGAGGATGTTGGATCCCCATAGAAGAAGCATAGGTGGAGGAGGGAGAAGAAAAAACCGTGATAGACACCACTAACCTGTTCAACATGTCTATGGGTTGAGAAAATGAAGGGATGTCTTGAAGGGACATCAAAATGGAGGCTCCATGGAAGGAGAAATGGACACTTGCACCATTTTGAGGTGAGAATCATCAACACCTGCCACGGGAGTCAAAATTAAAATTGAGGCGAGTGGAATTGAGGAAGGAGTAGGAGTAGACACTACAAGAGGTTCCAAAATAGGAGCTACTGGCTCCCCTTCTACCTTCTGCAAGGTAGCTTATTTAGTGGCAATATATTTTCTTCTACGGTTGTGCTCACATGCAAGCCGCTTACGTTAGCTCTGGGCACTAGAAGTCGCAACCTGGGAAGGGACAAGAGGCTCTTGTTCTACTATAGATGTGTCCTCCACAACCGTTGTTGGTGGAAGGGAAGCCTCTTGGATAGGAGTAGGAGTAGGATGCGTGGGAGCGAAAACAAGAGGTGGAGAAGCAAACACAAGTTCCTCAGCAGTGGGCCTCTTCCCATTCACTATAGGAAGAATGGTAGGAGACCGTAGAGGTCGAGACACAGGGGAAATTCCACGAGGACCCTTCCCCTTGCCGTAAACAATGGGTCTAGGAACCATGGGAAAGATGGGAAGTTCAAATACTTGATGCTTAGCCTTTTGTGAATTAGGCACCATTGAATCCCCATGTTAGGCATGGGAGTAGGATTTGAGGGCACCATAACAGGGCGAGAAGTGAAAGCAGTCGAAGCAGAAGATGCAAAAGACGAAGGCCCATGGTTGCGAGCAAGCTTCCCCTTACCCTTTTTTTGGGAGGAGGAGGTAGCTTGTTGTTGCACAATCATAGAAATTTTTATTGAAATAGCATAGGGGATACTGGATAGGTCACCTTTGACACCATGCCCCTAGTCTTATACTTGACATAGGAACAATATAGCAAGTTTGTCCTTCGAGGGAGTGGACCAATGAGAGGGAGCCAAAAGTGATATAACAAGAAGCCCCGATGCGACACTAGTGGTTTGTAATCGGTGTCATGCACAACATGCATAGAGCCCTTATGAGAGAACTTGAGACATTTATGAATTACTTAAGTGACACCATTCATGGAAACCAGCCATGGGATGCCTAATTTCACCTTGAATAAATCTGACTCATAATTATAACAAAAGAGGTATTGATGACCCTAGGTCCTATCAATACCGAATGAGTAATAGAACCAAGAGGAGGGACCAAAATTCCTCATGTGTGCATATAGTGGCCTTCGATTCTTTGTATTCCTCCCTATGCAAAAAGTTTATTAGCAAAGTTTCTTCATTTATAACATTCACTCGACTTGTAGGGTCAATTAGGACACCAATCAAAATGTTCCCATTGACGTGAGTGGGAATGTACAAGGGAGAAGTGTCTTTGTTCATTAGTAAATCCTGCGAGGTAAAATTTATGTCTAGTGATCCACTCACAAGCTAGGCGGTAGGAATACATGTGAATGAGACTATATTAACGTACATAGGTAGAAAAAACTCAAAAAACATAAAAGACTGAGAGATTAGATAATGACCTGTCTAAATTCCACTCCTAAGTATCCAAGAGCCCTTCTAACTATGCAGATAGGGGTCATAGATTGGCTTGCAAGGTTGTACACCCTACAACACACAAATCTACAACACGCCTAGGATACAAGAGAAGGTTCTTTGATACCAAGAAATGAAATAGAAATAGTTCACGTCGAGTTCACCAAAATGTAGAGAAGGGAGATCCGTCACCCCCGAGACTCCAGGTCACGAAAGAGTCCTGAGGAACGGGCTGCCCTAAAATACCTCAAGTTCACTAACTAGCTTGAAAAGGACAAGGTACTTAGGCTAAAAAGCAAGGGTAGATAGCTTGTCACTTTCTTTCTGCTAAAACCAAATGCTCATGAGTCAGAAGAGTCAATTTCCAAGGTTCCGTTTACTTCCCGGACAACTCACTGTCTGAGGATGATAGCATAAATCTTAGACTCCAACATGGTGCAATGGTGTCTTAGGGACGCGTTAGCGTCCGTATGGACAAGGGTCCAAAAAACAAGCAAAAAAATAGGGGTATCTACTAACTACCTGACTATGTGATGTTTATAATTTGATAGAGAATAAAAAGGACAGAAACAATGTGTTACATTGGTGGTTGTTGTTGCACCAAAAGATCGACCTGTTAATGCCCGATACAACTACCAAATTTATACAAGATCCATAGCAGGTAATTAAGCCATGTCACAAACCCAAGTGCTGCACTGCACAAAGGAGATCTTGCAAAAATCCCCCAGCATAAGTGAGGGGTTCAAACCCATGACCTCGACTCTGATACTAATTGTTACATTGGTGGTTGTCGTTGCACCAAACGATCAACCTGTTAGTGCTCGATACAACCACTAGATTTATACAAAATCCATAGGAGGTGATTAAGCCATGTCATGAACCCAAACACTGCGCTGCACAAAGGAGACCAAGGGACACACCATCTTGTAACAAAAAATATAATGAAATAAGACTAAGGAATAAACTATTGCGAAAATGACAAGGTGGGTGAGAAAACGTGCCTTTTCACCAACAAGTTGATTCTTCAAGTAGCTCCACTCAAAACACCCGCACACACGAAAACAGGAAAATTTTTGGGGCTGTTTTAGAGGACTACCTCAGTTTGTCCCTTGTTTTGGTGTTCCCACCTCCACGAACAACCAAATAACCACAAAGTATAGGAAGTGATAAAGGAAAGTAGAAGAAAAGTAGAGAGATCATGAACAAATAGTATGCTACTCAACAAACAAGATGATACAAAGAGAAAACAAAAATGAACAATATCACCTTTGCAGCTATGAGCACTCAAGGAAAGTAGTTGAAGGAAGAAGCCTGAGAATCTTCCAATGGTGGCATTGTTGTAGCAAGAACATAGTGTAGGAATCAAAACCAGCAGCTTGTAACCAAGAAGAAGCGGTGTAGAAGCTGTGGAATGAGCTTAGAAAGTGAGAATGCATGAATGGAGTGAGAATTGAGCTAAAGAGAGTGAAGAGATGTGAATGAATGGATTTGAACTAGCAAAAGGGAGGAAAAATACCCATTTTTCATTGGTCAAGGAGGCAAAAGACGTTATGCTTCATGACCAATTGATAATTGAAACACCTTTGTGGATTCTAGAGGTAGGAATCTTGTCAAGACGACAACATAGTGCACAAATGTCCACGCGATGCACGTGCATCCCTCACAGAGATTCCTCCACCAACGCAAAATGACATGGCCGAGTGGAAGGAGTGAGGTGGCGGTAGTGAAATTGCATCATCGGGTTTACATTTTCTAAGATAGGGGCGATGAAATGGGGAATTTTTCGAGGGGTACAAATTCACTCCATTACAAACACATCAAAAGATGATGAAGTTGCACAACTCAGCTCACTCAATCCATTCTGAAGAAAAACCAAAGGATTGCAAAATAAGACAATGAAATAACCAACTAACTCTATCAAGACCTTTGACATATCCAACTTGATGAAAATATTTTTTTTCTTTGTAGATAACATGAAATGAATGGATTTTGTTGCCACAACAATGCCATCCAAAACCTAATTCCCTTTCACAAAGCCTCTTTTCTTAGGGGAAATTTTGGTGGTCAAACACTTCTTCAACCACTATAATACTTTTATAATTATCTTGTAAGTTACATTACAAAGGGTACTACGGTGAAAAATTAATCTAGTGAATATGATATCCTTCCTTTTTGGGGATAAAATAAAGAAAGGCAGGGTTGATGGATTTAAGTGTCTACTTGTTAAGTTGTGACTCCCAAACCATAATTCTAGCATATAAAACTTTATGATTTCTTAAAATATCAAAAAAGAAATTGATAGGAAAACCATCAATCCCTAAAGACTTACCTTTTTTCATCTGGAAGACAACCAACTTGAGCTCCTCCATCAGATCAAGTCTAGAAGAAACTTGTTCATGTAAAACAAATATGGAGTGCTTGAAAGGATAGTGGCTGACCTTAGTAGGTAGATTAACTCTGCTCAAAGCAGTGCTTGTTGCTATATTGATATATGTTATCTTGCATTAGCTTACCATGCAAGTCTGCAAATACAATAGCCGAGCTGCAAAGGAAATTTGTTTAGGAAGGTGCAAATAAAAAGAAAATAATACTATTACTGGCAAACTGACGGGTGTTACTAATAGAGGGGGTAGACTCAATCTAAGTAGAATGATAGTAATCTATAGATTGAAGTATCCTATGGTTTGGGAAAAAATAGATCATACATATCTTATGGTATGTACAAAATGTCATGAGGTCAACCCAATAAGAGATCTTGGTTGCTAAGGCACCTCTATTTATGGGGCACAAAATGAGTGTTAAGGAAAAATGGAGTGTATGGATATACCAAACTATGTGCAATTGCATATAAGAGGATTTTGATGCTCAGATCAGGTGGCTATCAAGGTAGAAATGTGATAGATAATGGTAGGCAATAGGAGGGTGATTGGGGAGCAATAATATTTTGAGTATTTTTGTGCATCTCTTAACTCTCTCTTAGTTAATTGCAAAATATTTCTCGATTCGATTGTGTGTTAATTTTTGTATTAACATTTCAGATCACACTTCATGATCCATCATCAGAATCTCTCTTAGCTTTCTTGGAAAAACTCTGCTAAAATTTCTATTGAAGACTAAAAGACTCCATCTTTGCTATATTATTTTATTCTACATGATTGATTGAAGCTTTTCCAAGATTAATTGACTTTAACATCTTCCAAATCCTTGAGGATCTCTCTAATTTTAGTAAGATTATTCTCTTTCATTTGAATCATATTTCTTTTGGGTTGATATTGCATCTCCCATTATCTTTTAGGAAAATCTATTTATGGTATAGACCATACATTATGGTAATCTTTCTCATAGGTCAAGATTGATACTTACAATTTCAGTTTATTTTTGTATTGCTTAGAACTCCTAGGTACCTGTAGGATAAGAGCACAAATAAATTTTTATTAGTTATTTTATTTGGTTTTTTGTGGAAGTTAAAATATCAATATAGAAAAATTTGGAGGCAAGGTGTATGAGCTCTGCTAGGGTTTTGTGGTTTCTGCGGTCACCCTTGGCCCCTCTTGCGTCATACTACGCATTTTGCATAGGAAACCCTTTTTTCCTTGTGTGTATGACCACATTTACTATGGTTTTTGTGTTTTAATATGCCTTCAACCGGCTCTAACCCAACAATTCATGCTGGTGTTAGTAGTTCAACGACGCAACTCAATGGCTCCTCCTCTGAACAAATGTCCTTAGAAGTTTGTTTCAAAAGTTTTTCACGAGGTAAGAACTCTGATTCCCCAACTGATGTGATTTTTCCTTTACCAAATTTTGATTTTTCTTGCTTGTGGCTTGAACAACACACTCTTGTGGGTTATTTTGTTGGGAGGACTCCCCCAAAAAGTGTGCTGAAAGAATGGGTTAGCAAGGCCTGGGTCCCTCATGGGGTCTGCCTTGACATGATCCAAAACTTAACCAAAGGTTTTTTTTGTTCCGCTTCATGAAAGTCAATCATGTCCAGGCTATCTTAGCCCATGGTCCCTGGTATGTTAGGTCATCCTTGCTGGTTTTCCAGGCATGGACCCAAGATTTTGTTGTCTCAAATGACACCAAATTGTAGGTCTCGGTCTGGATTGAATTCCCTGGCTTTCCCTTGCCTTGTGTGCCTTTATTAAATCACATTGCTTCCTCACTGGGGAGGGTTATTTGTGTTGAACCAGATAGGTTTTTCTAGGCCCGGCCCTAGAAACGGGTCTGTGTGGAAATTGACCTATCCAAGGATTCAAAATAATCCATTGATATCCAAATTGGAGCTCTCAGGCATACCCAAAAAGTCACGTATTTTAACTTGCCCAACATGTGCTATAGGTGCCAATTAGCAACCAAAATATTAAGGATTGCTCTTTGGTAGTGCCTCGTACGCCTTCCTCGTCACAAGATGCTAAAAAGCCTCATTAGGTGAAGCCTTCTACCAAGGCTGATGCAAAGTGGACTACGGTTACAAACTGGAAAAATAAGTCAAATAGTTCTAGGTCAGCCTCTAAAGCCTTTGAACCACCAAAGGTCGCTTCAAACCCTTTAGAGAAGGGGACAAACGCTCCTATTGGAGCTGCTAATGCTTCGGTGCAGCCCAGGACAAAGGTGACGCTTCAACATGTTGTTGTTATGCTTACTCAACCAAATGTTCCTCCTCCTGTGTCGGGAGCTCAAAGGCAGTCTCACAGCCTATCTCCACCTCTTGAAGAGGGTGAATATGTGCAAGAAAAGTGGAGGTTTTCCCCTCTGTCTATTCAGATTGGATCAGTTCCACAAGATTTTTTACAGAATAGTTTCTCTTCTTGAATGAAGAGGAACCAAATTTCGATAATATAGAGGATTTTCATCCATGAAATTACTCTCATGGAATGTTCGAGGTCTAACAGGCCTCTCTAGAAAGTATTCTATTAGGGATACCTTGTAAAAGTATTCTGGTATTGAAGTGCTTTGTCTCCAAGAGGTTAAAATTTCTAGTTTTTTTCTTGCTTCGGCTTGCCGCTCTATTTGGTCGGCTAGTAAAATGTTTTCTATTGTGCATGAGGTTGGGTGCGGCAATGCCGTCACCCTTTTGTCCCCATGATGGAATGCTTGTGTTGTTGATCATGGGACTAATCCTTCTCATCGACTTGTATGGATTCTTCTTAACATTGATAATCACTCCTTTGGGATTATTAATGTCTATTCCTCTAATGATGTTGTGGAATGCTCTTTTCTTTGGCATTGGATTGTTGATTCTTTACCAATCACCACTTGGTTACTCTGTGGGGATTTGAATATGGTTGAGATGACATATGACAAGGATGGCACCCTGCCATTTAGATGGGCAGCTAGTGAGTGGGAGGCATGATTTTACATGCGTAATAAATTAGGGCTTTTTCATCCCAATATCGGTCACCTCCATTGTCATTCCCTCTGGCATACTTGGTGTAAGTACAGGGCTGACTCTGAATGAATATTTAAATGCCTTGATCGTGTCATGATCTCGACTAAATTTTTTTTCTCTTTTGACAACTTTTCTCTACCAGTTAAGCCGTTAGTGGATGTGACTCTTGTTGATGGTATTTTTATGCACTTCTCAACACAGGTAATGCATAGGTGCATCACCTCTCTTGAAAGACAATCTTGCATAATCAAATTGCAGAACACTATCCCAAGGTCTCTCGGATGTTAGGTCTTGACGATGCTTGGAATATATCAGTTGTTTCATGTGATTTGCTGGAATCACAAGGCGGCCTTACGAAAGAGTTACAAAGTGGGGAAGTTGGATCTGCAAATGGAGTTCTTAAGATGGGAGATTTGCTGAGTATTTTCTATAGGTTCAAACAGCAGTCTAGAACTCCATTTCAACATCAGATTTAGCTTTATAATGTGCAATGAACCTTGCCTAAGGTTACTTATTAAAAAAAAGGAAAAAAGGCAGGGAAGAGAGAAGGTTCCTGGATCTAAAACTACGAATGAACAGTGATCATGGAGGCTGCTACAGTAGACAAACTCCCTAAACTGGGTTTTGCTTGGCCAAGAGGATCCTACAGTTACACAAAACCAGTGCAATCTTCTAAGGACTGCAGATTTTCAGTTTGCATACACACATAATGAACATGCAAGTGAACTAAGTTACAATATTTAAATAAAGAAGCCCAAGCTAACTTTGCACAACAACTTGTCATCAACAAGTGCCAAAAGTATGGGCTGGGAATTCATCAAATACTGAAACAACAATCACCATTACCACTTCCATTCAAGAAACTAACAACTAAAACTAACTTGGAAGGTAGAACCATGCACACATAATGAGAAAAATCAAAAGTAACACCCATAGATCATGCAATTCTGCTTTCTATTGCTAATTTTCCAACAACTCCAACCTTTTACAAATGAGGGGGAGACCCCTATTTATAATTTTCCAAAACCCAAATGAATGGCTATGATTGAGTTACATTGTGTGGCTTAGATTCAATTACATTAGGGCTTCACCTACCCCACAATACTCAAGAATTTAAAATACATCTTTGTCTTTTCCCTATTCTATCTTGTAGTGGCCAATCACTGTAGCAGTTTGTCTTCTAGCTGATTTCCCTTTTACTGTAGCTGAAACTACCTTAAAGTTGCCCTCTTCTGATGCCACCTCTATTGATGGGCACCACGAGGAGAGCTGGGCATAAAATGAATGGTGATAGGAGCCATGTGCTTTTCCTTGTTCAACTTTCTCAATGGGTCTCCTGACAGACAAACAGTAGGCTTCTTAAAACTAAAGAGCGCTTGGACGTTCTAGAATCGAGAGGCCAGAATACCGTTTTGGAAATGTTGTTTTGAAAACGATGAACAAAGCATGGAACTCTGGATGGTATCTCCCAATTTAAAATTTGGAATTTGAAAGGTCCAAGGAGGATAAGATCCAATTTTAGCATCTGGGTCGAAGTTTGTTTTCAAATCGGAGGAGCGCTTGGACGTTCTAGAAACAAGAGGCCGAAATGCTGTTTTGAAAACGACGAACAAAGCATGGAACTACGGATGGTATCTCCCAACTACAAATTTGGAATTTGAAAGGTCCAGGGAGGATAAGATCCAATTTTAGCATCTGGGTCGAATTTCGTTTTCAAATCGAAGGAGCGCTTGGATGTTCTGGAAACAAGAGGTCGGAATGTCGTTTTGGAAATGTTGTTTTGAAAATGACGAATAGAGCATGGAACTCTGGATGGTATCTCCTGGCTGTAAATTTGGAATTTGAAAGGTCCAGGGAGGATAAGATCCAATTTTAGCATCTGGGTTGAAGTCTGTTTTCAAATCGATGGAGCGCTTGGATGTTCCGAAAACAAGAGGCCGGAATGCCGTTCTGGAAATGTTGTTTTGAAAACGACGAACAGAGCATGGAACTCCAGATGGTATCTCTTGGATGAAAATTTGGAATTTGAAAGGTCTAGGGAGGATAAGATCCAATTTTAGCATCTGGGTCAAAGTCTATTTTCAAATCAAAGGAGCGCTTGGACGTTCCGGAAATAAGAAGCCAAAATGCCGTTCTGGAAATGCTATTTTGAAAACGACGAACAGAGCATGGAACTCTGGATGGTATCTCCCAGCTGCAAATTTGGAATTTGAAAGATCTGGAGAGGATAAGATCCAATTTTAGCATCTAGGTCAAAGTCCGTTTTCAAATTGGAGGAGCGCTTGGACGTTCTGGAAATAAGAGGTCGAAATGCCGTTCTGGAAATGCTGTTGCAGGATTGTTGTTTTGAAATTTTTGCAACTTCCTAAAACTTAATGAAACCTTGGTAGTTCACTTAGGCACCAAAAAAACATCCCAAATCCATTGGAAACCTATCCCCAAAGTCAAAAAAGAAGGAAAAAGCGAATTGAGCGAGCGGGGAGGTGAAGCCTGAAAAATCGAAGACTTAGCAATTTTTTATTTTAGGGGCAAAATATGGTCAGCCAAAAATGAGACTTTGAAGGGAACGTTGACCAAATAGGACACCAAAAAAGGGGGACGCAAAATGATACGGGAGCAAAGCAGCCCGTTGGGAGCGAAAAAAGAGGGTCCCAGCCTACGGCGGTGCGTGTGTGCAAAACATGCACAACAACTCTGTCTGATCACTTCCCTATTTCTTTTCGCATTGAATGGGAGTCATGTCAGCCTCACACATGTAAAAATCAATTCTTTTTTAACACATCTTTGCTCTGCCACAAGTCTACCCTGGCCCACATCTGTAGAGTGTGGAATTTGGAGTGTAGACCAACTAATCGAATAGGCTGAATTACCTGGTGGAACGATGCCATCACATGCATGGCTAGATTTTTGCATATTTATGGATGCCAGTTGGCTATTTTTGGCCGACAGTCTTATGAAGCGACCATCGTCGACCTGCACTCGACCACTGAGGCTTTGGTGGCCAACCCTTTCTCCCCATCATTGCAAGTCAAGGTGGTGAATTTAAGACACAAAAAGCAAGTGACTGACAATTACACTGCCAAAGGTGCGTAAATCAAAGCTTGATTGCATTGGCTAAAAATTGGTGATCGTGCCTCCAAAGAGTTTTTTTTGGCATTATGTGCTAGGCACTCATCCCCAGGAATCAAAAAAATCAAGGACGGAATTTAGGTGCTCTCTAAGCTCCCTGACATTCTCCAGGCCTTTGTGCACCATTATGAGCAAGTTTTCATTGCATAGGAACCCATGCTTGTGCAAAAGCAAGCCCTTCAGGATTGCCTTTTTGTTGTGCCAAATAGGCTTTCCTTAGCCCAGAGGAATTTTTGCGATCAATTGTTATAAATTAATGATCTCAAGGAAGTTGTTCATTCCATGGCCAATGATAAAGCCTCGGGGATCGATGGCTTCCCTTGTACATTTTACAAGGCCCTCTGGGACTGTGTTGGACAAGATTTACATCATGTTTACCTTGAGGATTTTCATGTTAATTCTCTAGGTAACTTAATAAACAAAGGCAATATCAAATTCATACCTAAATCTGGGGATCCAGAAGACATTTGTAACAAGAGGCCTATCACGCTTCTCAATGTCTCCTACAAGATCATTGCCAAGGCTGACTCTGAAAATTCACCATCTCTTTCCTCAGATTGTGCGCCTAGAGAAAATTGGGTTCATCAAATCTAGGTTCATTTTGGATAATATTATTGTTGTTTGGGAAGGCATGGAATGGGCTCGACGTTCAAACCAGAAAGCCATTTTTATTAATATTGATTTTGCGAAAGCCTACGACCGTATTGGATGGCATTTTATTCTTGTAATATTACAAGCTTTGGGGTTTGGGCCCAATTTCATTTAGACTGTTCATATGCTTTTTGCGGATGCCTTAGCTTGTATCACCATTAATGGCCACCAATCTTCTGCCTTTAATATTTTTTGTTCAATTCGGCAAGGGTGCCCTCTTGCCCCCTCTTTGTATGTGCTTGTAGCTGAAGGATTTGGCTACCTCTTGGCCAATGTAGTTTCTCAGCAGTGTGTCAAGGGTATTTCATTACCCAACTCTCAAGCTCAGTCGGTTAATGGTCGTTTTGCGGATAACTCTTTCCTCATTCTCCTGGAGGAAGAAGAGACTATTAAAGCAACCCTTGCATGCCTCGATATTTTTTGTCTGGCTTCTGGCTCTGCCATACAGTGGCACAAGACTTTATGTTATAGACAATCCATTTTTCCCACTCCTACTTGGATTCAACAATATAATTTGAAGAGGATTGGGCCAGGAGAATTTTTTTGTTCCTGGGCATTCCCTTTGCTTTCTAGGCATCCTTGGTTGAGCTATGGCAAGCTATGCTTTCCAAGGTCGAGCAAAAACTCGCTTACTGGATCACCAAGCCTCTTTCTTTGGTCGGGAAATTCTAGGTGTGCTCTAAAGTTCTGGCAACCACCCATGTCTATTATTCATCCTATTGGGCCCCTTCCAAATTTGCTTATGACAAGCTTGAAAAATTGCTCAAAGATTTTCTTTGGGCCTCTTTTGAAACTCAGAAAGGATTTCACCATGTTGCTTGGGAATTTTGTTGCCTTCCCAGAGATTTTGGAGGTCTTGGGCTGCTCTCCACTCAATGACAAGGAACTTCTCTATGTGTCAAGTGGATTATCCATGCCCTTATTGGGATGAGGCCTAGAAAATTCTTCTCAGGCATTGTATTCAATCTGGCTTTCCTGCTCACAGACCTGCTTGGAAGGGGATCGACTTTCAAACCCTTCTGGTCATGAAAGAACCGGTCCAAATTGTTGGTATTTTTGTGGCCAAAATTATTTGGCGTGCTTGGGAGGCTGTTAAGCCTTGGATCTAGTGGGATGACTCAAGATTTCGTGATGGGCTTTCACTCAACCAACAAAATATTTGGTGGTCTCCTCTTTTCGCACATAATGGTCACCCATTGGCTAAGTCACCTTCGCTTAAAGTGCTTAGATTTCACAAAAAGGGTATTCAGACCCTGCAACAACTATTTCTAGACCCATTATGTGTATCATGCAATGGGAAGCCTTTTGTGCCTAGTACAGACTTCAAAACCAAGACCGTGCTACTTATGATGGTCGGGTGAGTGTTATTCCAGCAGAGATGCTTCATAAAGTTGGAATTCGTGGGACCAAACCCTGGTGGAAAGACTGGAAGTGGTTTCCAGACACCCCTTTCAAGAATTACGAGCCTTCGCTTGGTTACAAGTGACTTTTAGCTCATTTTCCTATGATTCAAAGTTTGAACCAGAGGTGGCTGCTCCAATCCTCCGCTCATGTCTGGTGTAAAAGATTTGCTACCACTTAGTCTGCAAGTGTTAGTCCAAAGCTTGCCCACTTTGCTTGGTGTATTCTTTTCCAAGGCTTGCCTGTGGGCTCTCGGCTTGTTCATTTGGGGGTCCAGGACCCTCGCTGTCCTTTTTGTGGATAAGCTGAGAATTTTAAGCATCCTTTCTAGTTTTGTCCCAGAAATCAACAGCTTTGGACTTGAATTCATGAATTCTTTTGACCTTTTAGGCAGGAGCCTTTTTCTTGGCATATGGTTCTGTTGGGAGATTTGCCTAGAATCCTTGGTAAGTTTACCTAGCTTTGGCACACTTTCAGGGTGGAAATCCTCTTTAATCTCTGGAAAGATAAAAATGCCTGCATATTTGCTCATTCTCAAATGGATATTAATGTATCTTTATATGCTAAAGCTATTATTTGTTCTAATGTGCTCTTATAGATTCAGGTGCAAGCAAACAAAGTTGCATTGAAGGTTGCTCACCTCCAAGTTCTGCTAGACCACTAGGGCAATGCCCCATGTATTGTTGCTCAGGTCCCCGCTTTGCCCACCTCTTCCTGCGACCGATTGCCTTCTTAGAACCGATAGCAGAGTGGCTTCGTGCGTCCCCAGTCTTAGCCTCCTCTTCGGCAGGACTCTCGCCCTCCTCGACGTCCCCACTCTCCTTCGTCGCGGGCTGGCTAGGGTTGGCCCTTTGGTGGTGCTTTGGGGAGCGACAGTGGCAGTTCCGGGTGGCCCTCTAATGATCCTCCTACCTTTGGTTTTGGGTGGCCAGATACTGGCAAATTTTTTCCGCATCTAGCGCTTGCAATCTCGCCTTGGCGTGAGGAAGAAGATAAAGAGAAAAAAGATGATGACGATGGTTGGGGTGCTCCTCTTGACATCACTCCAGACCCCGCTGATGTATTGGGGAAACACATGGATGATAGAGACTATCCTGGCTCTGTTGGCATTCGCTTTGGCTGCTTAATGGCCTTTCTTTTTTAGTTTTCTATGTAATCATGGACTTCCAGGCTTGGCCCATGTGAATTTTTGGTTTCTCTAGGCACTACCCATTTGATACTCAAGGTGTGCCTTCTTACCACCCATCTTTTTTTTGTGAATATGTATATTTATCTTTACTTAATATAGATAGTTGCCTATTCATCTAAAAAAAATATCAATATAGTGAATTAGTTTGAAGGAAATATCCAAATTATTCTCAATCTATTTTCTTTTTCTTTGTCTTTATAGTTATTTCATGAGAATTCAACCACACAAAGGTGTTTATGTGGTTTTATGTATAATTTTCATCTTTATTTTCATTTAATATGATGTAATTATTTCCTTTCTTGCATTTATTCATCAATTTATCATCCGATAGACTATTGGTGCACTATTGTGACTAATTGAACATATTAGGTGAACTATTGGCCCTCAATAATACTTTTTGGAAGTATCTGGTATTTTAGGCCATATAGATGATATTATGAAGTTGGAAAATTTATGTGACATGTTGGCATCTTTGATAGTAGATTCAAAATTTGATGAAATGATGCAGGCTAATAGTTGAGAAACCTATGGGTTTGTCAATTTATGTAGTCTTGGCTTCACAAATCAACACTGAAATGTATTATTAAAATAAAACATCAACATAAGATTTTTCTTTTACAATTTAAATAAATACTTGAACAACACAAATCTAAAAAATTAAGTATGAAAATATCATATTGAAAGCTTCATTATCTACAACAAACATCTAAGACAATATCTCAAAGCCCTTTTTCTCACTTTTATAGGCAAGTTTCAAGAGTTCACAACAAAAAAGAGCTTCATACTATCTAATTTGCAATCTAAAAGCAGCAATAAAATCATATCAAATTCTTAGACATGGAGCTTTGGTCGCCCAGGCAACATTCTTCCTCTTTTTGCTTGCTTTTCCTTATTTTCTTCTCTTGTTCATCATTGCCAAACTTCTCCTCAACCCACACGTTGGGATTTCTTTCTCAAATCTACCAATCAAATCATATTTTGGACCCTCTCTTGGGTGTGGGAATCATGCCAACCCACTTTCTGGAGTTTTTCCTAGGAATTTTTGAATTTTTGCCCAAATTGGCACCCACTACTTGGCAAACATGTACTCATTTTCTTTTATTTCATCCCAAAAGTTACAAAACAATAAAAAAATTATTCCCCTATCTACATTGCATTTGAAAATCATGGCATATAATAGTTTTTCAAAGGGGTCCCAATAAAAGAGTTGAATAAGAGATAAAGGAAGAATATCACATGTTTGCAAAACCAACACATCAAAATTGAAAAAAATTGAAAAAACACGAAAATGATTTTTTTTGTTGTGCACGATTGCTCTTCACCCCTGATGCACCTACATCATCAAAGGTCCCTCTTTTCATCTTAATTTCTACTCTATGGTTTGCTTCGATAAATTTTCTCTTAGTATTTAGTGAATAGTATTTTATCATTTTTTTTCATGCTTTTATCAAATAAATAATATTCATTTTTTAGCTTAAAAAGTATTTTTGGGGTTATTAGAACTCTTGTTCTCTTTCTATACCAAACAAAAGCATAATAATTTTCATTTATTAGTTATATAATCCTAAAAGAAGTAAAATTGGAATCATTTAGTTAAAAATTTAGTTTCTTTTAACTAGATCAAATTTTCCCTTTTACACCATGACATATTTAAATAATGTCATCTCCTTACAAGTGAGTCATCTACATGTAATTTCTACACATATATTATGTTTGGATATGTTGTACGTCATGTACAATACCACACTAGTCTATTATCATGCATCACTAGTTGTGATGCACTTATTTAATAGGAAAAAAATGTTGGCCATGTTTTTTCATGTTTTGTCCAAAGTAAAATTTGGACATTAAATTTTTTTGATTTATTTAACTTAAATAATCATCTTAGGCATAATGTATACATGCTTGTTTTCTTTGCGAAAGAAACATAAATTAAGATTTATGTGTATTGGTATTTATTTTTATTAATTAATGTCTCACTAAGACTATCTCTCACTATTCTAACTTGAATTAACAAGCAAGAGAATTATGATTGACAATTGACAAGACACTAGATAAAACAATGCTTAAACAAGATAATTAGGCTTCACAAATCAACAAAATGATTATGTAAATTAAAGATCATTTGATAAGAGGATGTAGATACACCTATGGAGTGGAGAGGTTGAATAAGAAAATGCTAAGGATCAAAGTTTGATGATACCTATAAAAATTGGGAACTCCATGATCAAGACGATAAAGCCCATCCAAGCTCTAACACCTAAGAGGACAAACTTGACCTCTCAAGTGATAGCCACCATGACAACATTAGCCAAATGTGGTACCCTTGATCAAGTAAGTGATGGGGCCTTAATACTTGTCAAGAATATTTTCGATAGAGGTACCCATTTTCTAATAAAATGTACTTGTTAGGGGATAACATGACACATATAATTTCATCAAAAGTTATAAAGTTTTTATACTCACAAATGAAATAAATCATGCATGTTGAAATTATGGGACAATTCACCAAGTAGATGACAATATATGGTCCAAAATTTTATGGGTATTGTTGATGACAATATGTAGAAGTATCCCAAAAGACTCTTAGCTTATGAACAAAGTAACAAAACAAATAATAAAATTTATATTATTCAATGATAGAAATGGAGAGAAAAGATGTAATAAACATACCATCGTCACTTAATAAATTTCTAATTTCTAATCATGTATGGATTTCAAAGACCACTATTGGCCCATGACAAGAAAAAATATACGTCTAAAATAGTTTTTGGGCCTCAAATCAATAAGTGGTATCCTGGTGAGTGGGTGGCCTAGACCTCCTAGGGTACTAGCCTTGACCAAGTATGATAGTCACCTAAAAAAATTATAGGATATTTTTCATAATATTTAAGGGATACTTCCCTTCTACAACTTTGTTTGGAAATATTTATAATTCATTATAAAATACCTATGAGCTAATAATGTGAGTGCAAATACTACACAAATAAATGGTTGAGGGATATTCCACCTCAATTTATCCCCTTATGGGATTTCAATATTAAACCACATCCACATATAGATGATACATAGATTGATAAAATAATTTATGCAATAAAATCATTCCTAATCAAATCATAAATAAGTAAAACCCATGTAATAATGCCAATGGATAATAAAAACATTGCAAACCAAGTGACCTAGGAGAAGGATTTGGGTAAGAGGGTGGAAACTCAAATAAAAAGGATACTATGCATTCAAATAGGATTGAATGATAGGAGGAAAAAAATAATTTGTCACAGTGACAAGGGTTTGATGGGATAATGAAAACCAACACTCAAGGGTGATAAGTAAGGAGGTGAACACACAAAAGTACATTCAAAGATGATGGAAATAATAACACAAAGGCAACATGACAATATGAGCTTAAAAAAAATTTAAGGATGGGGTAAGGTATACAAAATTAAAGTAAATGTTTTTTGATGGAGTTTTTTAAAGAAATAACAAGGGAAATTGATGAGGGTGCGATCCGAGACACATAAAATTACACAGAAAAACTAACAAATCTTATTATTTTCAAAGTATGAAATTCCTACATGCAGAGGATCTCAAATCCTCAAGTTTTGCAATACATGCAAATTACAGAAAGAAACTACAGAAATTCCCCTATTCGCAGCATGCGATCTTCTTTTCCCAAAAACTCCCTAAAAGAAACAGTAACTCACCCATAAATAGCCCGTTTCTTTGTTTGGAGCCAAAAACAGGATTCAAATTATGCACCAACTTTCGGAAGCCCTAACTCAAGATCTAACTGTCAGATCTTCAATGATAATACCTTTTCGGAAAGCTCTCGCGAAGATCTCTTGCTAGAAAGTGGGGCCTAAAGGCTAACCACTTTCGTATTCCGCCAATTTTTCAGGCCCATCCGGAGCCTCTAAGTACCTCAAAATTAGCTCCGAAGATTTCATAAGGCAAAAAGCAGAAATTGAAACTTGAATAACTTTTGAACCGGAAATGCTCTTGATCTGATTCTTTCACCAAAGTGTTTATTATTATGTCCTGAAGCTTCCCTTAAATTTTTGTCTCCTCACGCCTTCAAATTCATACCTGCTAAAAATAGCAGTTGAGCAGAAAAAGCAGAAAAGCAGTTCTGAAAGTTGGGAATTCTTCTTCGACGAAAAGGGTATCCAGAAATGCAAAAACATCTACAAAAAAAATCTAAATGAAAGTAAATATATTTTTGGGTGATGTAGGATTGCCCTTACACCACTGGATGCTCCTGCATCAGAAATAGAAGGGAAACTCAAACTATGCCTTGACAATTGAGAGGAAGATAGTAGAAGATAAAATTTAAATGGGATCAAATGGAAATAAAATGAGTGATAATGGATGTAATGGATGAATGGAAGAGGATAGAAGGTTAAATTATAAATAAACATTGGGGACTACATAAGTTTAAAATTAAATCACAATTGGAAATTAATCACCAATGAAAATTCAAGAAATCAACCACCTAGTGATGAACATTTTATCACAACAATTTCTAGGGGCCTAATAATAAATATTCCAAGGTTTAGGGATGAAGCTATCTAACTCTTATAATGTTTGGAACTTTATAGAAGTATCATCTATATGTATAAACGACCTAAGTAATATGAACACCTCAAAATTTTACTTTTTCTATATAAAAATGGGGAAATAATTCTTCATTTAAAGATATTGCTAAGAGAACTTGAGAATAAAAATATGGTAGCTAGGAAACCCTAGATATTAATCATTTTACATTTCAATTTGGTGGTAGAAGTATCAAAATTCAAGGTTGACCTAGTGTGTGTCCAACTCTAAGAAATGACCTTGAAAGATAGCCATGTTTAGATTTTAGAAAATCTAAGCTTGAAAGGGCCCATCTTATAATGGATGATAACATTAAATATAAGCTATGAAATAAGGTTTTGTGAAGGATAAATTAGGGATTTTGACATAATATAAGGTTAGGCTTGACATTTAATAGCTTAACAAATGATAGAGGAATAAATTAAAGAAAAATTAAAGAGATAAAAAATTAAATGAAATAAATACATTAGAACACTAAATATAACATAGGAATAACAAAGGAAAGGGACATGGATAATTAGGGAGGACATATTTTAGGAATAAAAGATCAAAATAATATAGAAACACACAAACATACTTGAGTTAAAATAGAAATAAAAATATAATTAACATAGATATTTTATATATTATTATTTAAAAGACACCAAAAATATATTATTCTTGAAGTTCTTATATTAAATTTTTTATCTAAGAAATTGATATTTCTTAATATCTTAACCAACCTATATTATATAAAAAATAAAAATGACAATATTATTATTTTGATATATTAGATCCAAAAGAAATCCATGGTACCCATTAAATATGGTCTAATATAAATATGCATTCCTCAAAAAATTTATAATGATTTTCACCAAGTCTGTTCATTTTTACAAACTAAAGATATTGAAGATATAAAGAGGGATACAATATTAATTATGGCTCAAATATAAGTTTTAGTTTTATAATATATAATTTTTTTACCCTCTAATATTATTTTGTAAATTATACTTCTAAACAAAATAAACATTTTATCTATAAGTATGAGTTATCTAAAATCCTAAAATAAATTATAATAATATTTAATCATATAATTATTTCAAAAAAATTATTTATGTTATTTTTTTTTTTAATATTTCTAATATTTTATTTATTAAAATACATATTCATTTAATATTTTATCTATTAAAGTGTATAATTATTATTAAATTTAAATGATTGTATTTACTATAATTAAATGAAAATAAAAATATACATAAATATAATATATAGTATTATTAAATAATTGTTGAGTATTTGTGGTTATATATTTTATTTTATTTGTATTTTATTATTTAAGTATGTCAATATTTAATAGTTTTAGTTAATATGCTCATATAATTATACTTCACTCTTTGTTGTTACTATAGAATACACCCCTTGATGTAATAAGGAAGTTATAGTGTATGCATTTTTTTATTGTTACACTTCCACCGTCATTAAATTGAGTCACAGGATTTGATGAAAGGAGAATAAAGTATTCCTTGACAAGCTTCTTAATGGTATCATAGATATGACCTATCTCTAGACACATGTACAAGAGATAATGTGACCAAATTCTAGTTATCAAATTTTATTAAGATGTAACTCACAAACAAAATTTACTTCCATATAGAAGTGAGGTTGAGTTCCATATGCTAGGTTCATTTTTGAAATTGGATAATTCATATCTATAAACTAGAGCAAATCTCAATTGTTCAATAAAATTATATGTAAAATCTAATTTTTTAATACCATGACAAATAAATTTTTAACATCTATCATCATCATTTCAACACATCATCAACTCTAAATCTTAAAATTTATTAATAAGAATTATTTCAAAATAAATTAGATAATAAACCATACAAAGTTACAAACCAAAGATCAAATAAAAAAATGTTAAAAGACATTATATTTTCTTGTTATAAAACCAATTTTTAATGTTTACATAACATAATTAACATTTCCAATGTAACCAAACATGCCTATTTTCCAATTGACCAAATCTCCACACCAATGAAGTTTGCTTAAAATTACAAGACACCCAAATTAACTAAAACCAATACAATGAAGCTTGTTTAAAATTGAAAGATAGACCCATTAACTAAAACCAATACAATAAAACTTGTTTATAATTTCAAAAAAACCCCATTAATTAAAACCAATAGAAAAGAGCCCCATTAATTAAAATCAATAAAGCTTGTTTAGAATTCCAATAGAGCCCATTGAAAAACTATTAAAGACTCATATGCAACATGGTTGGATACTCATTTGGATTTAACCTACCATTGATACACAGTGCCTTTGCTATCCAACTTATCAAGACTCTGATGCAGATGACCATGGCTATGAAGCAGTTGTTCTTGATGGTGTTTTTTCTGGCATTTACAGTGAATTTGATGAGTGCCCAACTGATCTATTCCTCTCCTCCTCCACCGGTGGACCCATGCAAGGACTGCAATGCTCCTCCTGTGCAGTCTGCAGCACCACCTCCACCATCCTATCCCAAGACAAACAACCCTTCTCCTCCTGCAGATGTTTACTCCAATGGCTCCCCTCCTGCTAATCAGGCTTCATCAGTTTATCCTTACTATTCTTACTATCATTCTAATCATTCCCCACCTCTTCCTAATACCTTCACATCCTACAATTTCCTCTTTCTCATGGTGGTCTTGTCATTCCTGCATTTTCTTCTTTTTAGTCAGTAAAAGATGTGTTCTACCCACCAGCATTCTCATTCTGAGATCAGATATGTCTGCATTTTTATGATGTTCTAATGGAGAAAAACTCTGTTGTTTTGGGTTAATTTGTTTGGGCTCAATTTCACATTGCATTTTGTAGATCTCAAGTTTACACATTTTACTTGGATTGCATAAATTTCCTGATCAGTGGCTTTTTCTTTCCCTTCTGTTTGAATCCAATCTACATTTATCTGCAGTTATTTATAGAGATTTCTTCATAAATAAAGTATAAATTTATGTTTTCATATGAAATCATAAAAGTAGATGATATAAAATCTTATATATTATATTAGTTTTGTGATAAGTTGTGTCATATTGTAAGAAAATAATTTCAGAGTATATATGATTTTTCTTTCTAATTGTATTTTATTCTGATGATGGATTATGGAATATGATCAAAAACATTGATGTGAAAAATTAAATAGAGTTTCAATCCAAAAATCTCAACATAGACTGTTGAAACTTCATATTATTGATTCAATCTAGAAATCTCGGAACACTTTATTATCATAAACTGTAGAAATTTCATATTATTAATTCAGAACCAATGTTTAGGGTTTCTATAGCTTTCTGGTTTTCTAAATCAGACATTTTACTCTTTAATTAATTTTTATTTTATTTATAGTTTTTAAATAGAAGGTTTTTTCAAATTAATGGTTTTTGTTTAATAATTTTGTAAAAATATAAATTAATATTTAAATACTATTAAAGTTTTACTTATTTAATATATATTTTAAAGTAATTAATATATTCTTGTTTATTTAATATTTATATATTAATATAATTGTTTATAAAATATTATTTTAATCATTCTAATTGATTAATTTTATAAAAAAAAATTGATATAGAATATAGAATCAATATCAAATATTTGGAATAAACAACATTATTATTGAATAAATACATATTTCTATTGGTGAGATTATATATTTTGTATTATTTTTTGTTTTGTTTTGTTTTGGATTCACTTTGATTCATTTGTTTCATCAAATATTTGGAATAAACAACATTATTATTTGATAAATACATATTTTTATTGGTGAGATTATATATCTTGTATTAATTTTGTTTTGTTTTGGACTCACTTTGATTCATTTATTTCTAATGCAATGACTAGTGTGTAAAGTAATGTATTTCATATAGAAGTTGACAAATAACCTAATAAAGTATCTTCATTTATATTTATTCCTAGGGTTTGAACCTAATCCTTAGTTTATCCATTCATCACCTTGATTCAAATTCATAGATTATGAAATTGGCATAGGCAATTTGCATAAATGAATCCAAATTTTTAAATTCAATTTAATTTTAATGAGAGAACTTGAAGTATTATCCTAGGTATATGACATGACTTTAAATTGATATCTTTAATCTTTACATAGAGTCTTTAAATCAGTATCCGAAGAGTTTGACTAAAGTGATAAATATTCATCGTCTAACAATATCCTTTATTCATAATACTATTTCTATGAAGATTCTAAAAATTAAGGAGTCAAACACTAAAATTCAAAGAAAATCTTGAATTCCAAAGTCTCAATTCAAATTTGTGCAAAAGGGTCAAATCAATTGATGTGTTAAGAAAATTCACTATCACAAAAGTTATATATATTGATAGACCAAAAATTTAGTGATTAACATGCAATTGTTTAACAAGCTCTATTTTTTTAATGTAGGTGTGAATCAATTGAAAAAATCTATCAAATTCAAATCAACATCAAACCAAGAAAAAAATACCACTTATTTATCTATACAAAATCTAATAATCTCTTTACATTATTCTTAATAGTAACTACCAATCTTAGCTCCTATTCTTAGGGATACTTATTTATCAATGGTAGAATTAATTGATTCAGTATCTTAGTAATAATATGTTAATTGAAGGGGGCAACCTCCTAATCCACTTCAATACCTATAATAGTGTTCAATAAGAACTCAACAGTCCACACGATAATAATAACTAGCCACTAACTCCTATATATACCTAATTAATACCCTGGTTACCACCCTTGAACTTAGATACTTAATTATAAACCCTTGGACAACCTAGATACCTATATATGATTATAATATATTTATGTAAGTTATTTAGTATTTAAGTTAGCTACAAGCCTACTAATCATAGCTCAATACACACTATAGGGTTAGAGGCATACTACATACACCCTAGGTTTTTTCCTTGTGTTTTTTAATATTCCTTCTACCTTAAGCTTTTAGATTTTATCCTTTCATAATTTTCTTAGTCATCATATTAGATTTGAACATCATATTGGATTCATCTATGTTCTTTGATGATTACTTTTCTTTCTTTCATGATGATGAGATATACAATGATTATCTTTCTATTTTGGCTCCTTATGTGATCTTTTACTAAGAGTTATTTGTTAGGGATATACTTTTGTTGATTCATATATTTTTATACCTTATTTAATATATGTGCTATTATTTTTACCCATGTATTAACTTCATTAGATATCTTTCATTTACATGTACATAAGGCTAGATTAAATGGTATCTATGTGTTCTTTGTTTTATCAGACAATGGTATGTTGTTACATTCATTTTCTATGGCCTAGGATGTCCACTTGTGCTTCATTGTTTCATTCTTATTTTGACGATATTTTAGAGGTTCTTACACCAGTATGAGAGGATCTTTCCTTAGATGTTCAAGTTTCTTTTACTTCTAAATCTACTAATTGTGCCGCTAATTCTATGGCTCCATCATTTCTAAAACCACCTCATCATAGATTTCCTACTTTTTCATGTAAAATCTAATTCTACAAGATATAATTCAATAGTGATACTTATCAAAGAATAGGTAGAGGCCAAAATTTTGTACATCTAACTAGCTAATTTTCCCATCGAGTACTTCAATGTTACCTCCTCCACCTAAGTTGAATGAAAAATAACATAAAGGCTATTGATTAATTGATCAAATAATTGAACATGGAGCAAGGAAATGAAAAGTATTCAATATTTAGATACACAAATGTATACAAAGAGTACCTGGTAACTAACCAACTAGTTCAAACATACCCAAAAAAGTACCTAATACAACCAACTATAAAATTCTTTTATGGTTATCATTTATGTTAATAATATTTATGAATTATATTGACATATTACAATAGTTTTATATATTGTCATGCTATAATATTCTAACACCCCTTATTGCATCATATGCTCAAGAAAGCAAATCAAGAAATTTTGAAAATTATTGAACTTCATCATTGTAAGAGATTTTTTAAATATTTCAACATGTTTCTCTTCAGTGAAAAAATGTAGTAGTGCAATGTCATAAAACTGCACCTTGTGGCAATTTCACATTTGCACATTTAACCATTGCATTTATGACACCTAGTCATATTTATGGAAAGAACCTTATGAGTGAAAATTTTGCGATTTCAACTTCATAAGGACCAATGATGAATTGACAACATTCCGCCACCTCGTTTCTCATGAAATGATGATTTGAATGTGTGTGTAGCATGTGGATGTCCACATGATGTGCTAGCATCCTCATACTTTCATGAGTTCAAATGAGGAATCTTGGAATCCTTGATTGTGACACATGTCTTTGTGGCAGAATTCTAAGAGAAACAACTCTTCCTACCCATGTAGTTGAACACAACCTCTTTTTTCACTCTCATTTGCAACACTCTCTCATTCTAACTTTCTCTTCTTTATCTTCTCTTCTCCATTCTGTTTCTATGGTGAAGCTTTATCAGACTGAAGTCTCTCCAATAGCCAAAGCTCTCTTGCAAATGCTCAACATTGTGTCTATCAAGCCAAGAGGGAGCCATAAACTATTGGTAACACTCTCTTGATTCTTGTCTATTTTCTAGCACATTATCTATTTTATCTTTATCTCTTGATATGGGTTCTCCCCCTTGAGAGGGGTTTGCTTTTATCACTTTATGTCTTTATTTCATGATACAGGTTCTCCTCCCGAGTGGGGTTTGATTTTATCACTCTTGTGTCTATTTTACTTTGTGTCTTTTATTCTCTCTATCTATCTAGAGGTTCATGGAGGTGGGAACACCAAAACGGGTGTTACACCATATTAAATAGTTACCAAGTTACTTTTTACCATTATGAGTGAAAATGTTGATAAATGTAAATTATGACTTTAATATGTTTGATTAGGTGAATGAAATATGTGAATATGCAATAAGATGTTAATGATTTCAAAAGAATGAATATGTTTTGAATTGATAGAATGTTATGTATTGCAATATGAACACTCTAATGCTTTGTTGATAGAAATAAATTATGATGCAAATGAATTTACTATTCAATATCTAACTACCTTGGTGTTGAACTAAGCTGGATGTAGGGACAAATTCAATCCTCTGGAAGGGAGGGGAAGTATCACTTAGGAGAAGTGATTAGTTGGGTAACCCTTAATGAAACCTAATTGAGCTTACACACACTCACTTTTAGTTGGTTAAGTCAAGTTAGTAGCTTGGGTTCTCGGGTAAGTGCCTTTGGTCATAGTCTTGACTTGATTGGAATAATTGAGTAGTCATCCTTGGGTAAGATAGGTTATTTCCTTGAATTGAATGACTTTGGTTTTATTCTCTGATTTCTCAATTGATCGTGATTTGTTTGAGTCTCTTTCCTTATGCGAGTTCTTCTTTATGTGTTTATAATTAATCAACAAGCCTTAAAAATATGCAATTCATATATATCGATCGATATAGTTGCTTATATATAAGTAAGTACGTATATTAAACATACATGCACATATGATTTATCGATGACACACACATAAGATGATATATGCAAGTAATCGATCATCATATGTATGTATGTATATATATATATATATATATATATATATAAACGTCAATACATATATGTGTCAACATATGAAAGATAATGGTGTATATTTTTACATGTATATACATATGCATATATATATATATACATTAAAGAATATATATATGTATATGTATGTATATCTATATATATGTAAATATATTAATGAACATTTATATATATATGTATATATAAATATTATACTCAATATAAATATAATAGTAAAGATATTTAAATATTGATTGGTGGTTTTAATATGTGAATATATATGCATATGTTAATATGTGGAATATGTAAATACAAATATATATATTCAAATATTGAATAAAGCACTTTATAATCTTATTGTTAAGGAATATATTTATATATTATATATTATATATATGTTATGTTATATATATATATATATTAAAAATGTATTATTTAGTTTAAACATTTGAAATGTTTATATAGTGCATTATATAAGCACCGATTATGGGAACAAAGGCATGAGAAAGGAACTGCCTTTGAAAAGAATACATGCAACATACATATAAATATATGTAAAGTGCGGGAAAATGAGAAGACAACGCATAATTTGTATCATTGAATACATTTGAAATACTTTTGTATAAACTTAAACTCATTACCATGTATGAGATATAATGGTCTAAGCTTTTAATATAGTGCATGAAACAAAGGTGGACAATAGCTCAAACCTCTGGTAAAGGTCATCCCCATTATACAGGAAGATCATAGTGTGGATTGGCTCTTCTAGGGTTTTGTGGTTTCTACGGTCACCCCTGGCCCCTCTTACACCATACTGCGCCTCTTGCGCAGGAAACCTTTCCTCATTGAGTACGACCACATTTACTATGGTTTTAGTGTTTTATTATGCCTTCAACTGGATCTAACCCAACAATTCATGCTGGTGTTAGCGGTTCAACGACGCAACTCAATGGATCCTCCTCCAAACAAACATCCCCAAAAGTTTGTTCCGAAAGTCTTTCACTAGGTAAGAACTCTAATTCCCCAACTGATGTGATTTTTCCTTTACCAGATTTTGATTATGCTTGCTAGTGGTTTGAAAAACACATCCTTGTGGGTTATTTTGTTGGGAGGACTCCCCCCGAAAGTGTGCTGAAAGAATGGGTCAGCAAGGCCTGGGTCCCTCATGGGGTCCGCCTTGATATGGTCCAAAACTTGACCAAGGGTTTTTTCTGTTCCAATTCACGGAAGTCAATCATGTCCAGGCTATCTTAGCCCATGGTCCCTGGTATGTTAGGTCATCCTTGCTGGTTTTCCAGGCATGGACCCAGGATTTTGTTGTCTCAGATGACACCAAATTGTGGGTCCCGGTCTGGATTGAGTTCCTTGGCTTGCCTTTGCCTTGTGTGCCTTTTCTGAATCACATTGCTTCCTCATTGGGGAGGGTTGTTTGTGTTGAGCTAGATAGGTTTTTCCAGGCCCGACCCCAAAAGCGGGTCTGTGTGGAAATTGACCTATCCAAGGATTTGAAAGAATCTGTTGATATCCAAATAGGAGCTATCAGGCATACCTAGAAAGTCACGTATTTTAACTTGCCTAACATGTGCTATTGATGCCATTCAGCCAAACACATGATTAAGGACTTACCTTTGGCAGTGCCTCGTACACCTTCCCCATCACGAGATGCTGAAAAGCCATGTCAGGCGAAGCCTTTTGCTAAGGCTGAAAGAAAGTGGACTATGATTACAAACTGGAAAAATAAGTCAACTGGTTCTGGGTCGGCCTCCAAAGCTTCTGAACCACAAAAGGTTGCTTCAAACCCTTCAGAGAAGGAGACAGATGCTCCTACTGGAGTTGTTAATGCTTCAGTGTAGCCCAGGTTAAAGGCGATGCCTCAACCTGCTGCTGTTATGTATGCTCAACCGAATCTCCCTCCCATGTCGGGAGCTCAAAGGCGGTCTTGCAAACCATCTCCACCGTGTGAAGAGGGTGAATATGTGCAAGAAAAATGGAGGTTTTCCCCTCCTATTCAAATTGGTTCAGTTCCATAAGATTTTTTGCAGAATTGTTTCTCTTCCCTAAATGAAGAGGAACCAAATTTCGTTAATATGGAGGAGTTTCATCCATGAAATTCCTCTCATGGAATGTTTGAGGTCTGACAGATCTCTCCAAAAAGTATTATGTTAGAGATACTTTGCAAAAGTATTATGGTATTGAAGTGCTTTGTCTCCAAGAGGATACAACTTTTGGTTTCTTGCTTGCTTCAGCTTGCCGCTCTATTTGGCTGACCAGTAAAATGTTTGGTACCATGCATGAGGCTGGGCGTGGCAGAGCCATCACCCTTCTATCTCCCATGATGGCATGCTTGTGTAGTTGATCAGGAGACTGATCCTTCTCATCGGCTCATCTAGATTCTCCTTAACATTGAAAATCACTCCTATGGGATTATTAATGTTTATGCCTCTAATGATGTTGTGGAGCACTCTTTGCTTTGGCGCTGGATTGTTGACTCTTTACCAGTTGCCACTTGGTTACTCTACAGGGATTTCAATATGGTTGAGATGGCATATGACAAGGATGGCACCCTGCCATTCAGATGGGTAGCTGGTGAATGGGAGGCGTGGTTTTACATGTGTAATAAATTGGGCCTTTTTGATCCCAATATTGGTCACTACCATTCTCATTCCCTTTGGCATACTTGGTGTAATTACAGGGCTGGCTCTAACTGAGTATTTAAACGCCTTGATCGTGCCATGGTCTCGGCTCAATCTTTTTTTTCTTTTGACAACTCTACTCTGCTAGTGAAGCCGTTAGTGGATGTGACTTTGTCCGACCACTTCCCTATTTCTTTTCGCATTAATGGGAGTCTTTTCAGCCTCGCACGTGTAAAACTCAATTCTTTTTTAACACATCTTTGCTCTGCCACAAGCCTACCCTGGCCCACATCCGTAGAGTGTGGAATTTGGAGTGCAAACCAGCTAACCAAACAGGTTGGATTATCTGGTGGAATGATGCCATCACTCACACGACTAGATTTTTTCATATTTATGGGCACCAACTGGCTATTTTTTGTTGGCGATCTTACGAAGTTACCATTGCCGACCTACGTTTGGCTACTGAGGCTTTGGCGGCCAACCCATTTCCCCCATCATTACAAGTTAGGGTGGCAAATTTAAGGCACAAAAAGCAAGTGGCTGACAATTATGCTACCAGAGGAGTGCAAATCAAAGCTCGGTTGTGTAAAAGTACAAAGTTGTGTCACACTTTTATAAAGGAAATGACCAACACTGATCTAAATTTTAAACTTGAATCACTAGAAAGTGCCATATATGTTTTGAATTTTGAAATGATGTAAACTAATAAAATGTTTATTTTTTAGTATATTTTATGTTTGTATTTTTTTTACCAAATTTTAAAAAATTATTTGAATATAGTTTTTTATAAATTAACACTATAATTTAGTTGTTGATAAAATGCTGAAAAATGACATTACATGAGACGTCACGGTTTATACACTAAATTTAATTTTTTTGCCTTCAATTTTTTTGTATATATTTATAACTTGAAACTTTAGGGCATGGATATTTATTTTTTCAAATTTAATAAATATATATATTTTTAAATAAATATTTAAATGTGCGTGTATTAAAATACGGCTATTTCCACTCGACGTCAACTTTTATATTAAATATTTATCTAAAATAGAAAACAAATTATACTATCTTAATCTAGATTCTTTTATCTAGGGCATCATATTTTTTTAATAAGTTTTAGTATTTTTTTTGACATGGTAATCAACCTAATATTTTTGTGTTGATAACCTACTTTTAGTAAAAAATAAAAATAAAATATAAATAATAGTTGAACTATTAAAATAAATATATATTTAAATACTACACTTATGGATCTATAAAAGGGTATTTGTACATTTTTAAAAAAATGTTATTTATATGAGTAGGAGTTGTTGAAACATTAATTTTTTCAAATAGTCTCATTTTTTTAGTAAATTGGCCTCAAAGTGGTGCTACATATTAATTTAGACAACAATTTTAGTTGGAAAAGTTGTGGAAATATTTAACTTATCTATAATGAATCTTACTAAATCATATGTTTGACCAGAATTGATTTTTAGTTATAAATATGAAAATTCACTTATGCTAGTAAGTTGGCTGAAAGTGTGACACAACTTTGTACTTTTACCCGGCTGCATTGGCTTAAAATTGGTGATCATGCTTCCAAAGATTTTTTTTGGCACTATGTGCCAAGCACTCATCCTCGGGTTTCAAAAAAATCAAGGATGACATTGAGGTGCTCTTTGAGCTCCTTGACATTCTCCAGGCCTTTGTGTGCCATTATGAGCAAGTTTTCACTGCACAGGAACCCATGCCTATGCCACAAAAAGCCCATCAGAATTGCCTTTTTGTTGTGCCAAATAGGATTTCTTCAACCTAGATAATTTTTTACGATCTCAAGGAATTTGTTCATTCCATGGCCGATGATAAAGCCCCGGGGATCAACGACTTCCCTTGTGAATTTTACAAGGCCTTTGGGACTGTGTTGGGAAAGATTTGTATCATGTTTACCTTGAGGCTTTTCATGCTAACTCTCTAGGTAACTTAATTAATAAAGGTAATATCAAATTCATACCTAAGTTTGGGGATCTGAAAGACATTTGCAACTGGAGGCCCATCACACTTCTTAATGTCTCCTACAAGATCATTGCCAAGGTTTTGGCTCTAAAAATCTGCCATCTCTTGCCTCAGATTGTGTGCCCAGAGCAAACCGGGTTCATCAAATCTAGGTTCATTCTGGATAATATTATTGTTGTTTGGGAAGGTATGGAATGGGTCCAACATTCAAACCGGAAAGCCATTTTCATTAAAATTGATTTTGCCAAAACCTACAACTACATTGAATGGCGTTTTATTCTTGCAATGTTGCAAGCTTTAGGGTTTGGGCCCAATTTCATTTAGGTTGTTCATATTCATTTTACAGATTCCTCGGCTTGTATCACCATTAATGGCCACCAATCTTCTACCTTTGGTATTTTTCATTCAATCCAGCAGGGGTACCCTCTTGCCCCCTCTTTGTATGTGCTTGCGGTTGAAGGATTTGGCTACCTCTTGGCTAATGCAGCTTCTCAATGATGTGTCAAGGGTATTTCTCTTCCCAATTCTCAGGTGCAACATGTTATGGCCACTTTGTAGATGATTCCTTCATCACTCTCCTAGAGGAAGAAGAGACAATTAAAGTTGCCCTTGAATGCCTCAATATCTTCTGTCTGGCCTCTGGCTCTGCCATCCAGTGGCACAAGGCTTTGTGTTATAGACAATTTGTTCTGCCCACTCCTGCTTGGCTTCAACAATATAATCGGAAGAGGATTGAGCCAGGAGAATATTTCAATTCCTGGGCATTCCTTTTGCTTTCTAGGCTTCCCCGACTGAGCTTTGGCAAGTTGTGCTCTCCAGGGTCAAGCAAAAACTTTCTTACTAGATTACCAAGCCTCTCTCTTTGGCTGAAAAATTCTAGGTGTGCTCTAAAGTTCTGGTAGCCACCCATGTGTACTATTCCTCCTGTTGGGTCCCCTCCAAAGCTACTTATGGAAAGCTTGAAAAATTACTCAGAGATTTTCTTTGAGCCTCTTCTGAAACCCACAAGGGTTTTCACCATGTTTCTTGGGAATTTTGTTACCTTCCCAGAGATTTTGGAGGACTTGGCTACTCTCCACTCAATGGAAAGAAACTACTATGTGTGTCAAGTGGATTATTTATGCCCTTACCAGGGATGAGGCTTGGAAAATTCTTCTTAGGCATTGTATTCATTCTGGCTTTCCTACTCATAGACCCACTTGGAAGGGGATCGACTTTCAAACTCTTCTGGTTATGAAGGAACCAATCCAAATTGTTGGGACCTTTGTGGCCAAAATTATTTGGCATGCTTGGGAGGCTGTTAAGCCTTGGCTCTAGTGGGCCAACTCTGGATTCTGTGATGGGCTTTCACTCAGTCAATAGAATATTTGGTGGTCTCCTCTTTTTGAGCATAATGTTCAGCCATTGGCTAAGTCGCCTTGGCTTAAAGCACTCAAATTTCACAAAAAAGGTATTTAGACCCTGCAACAACTATTTCATTGACCCACTATGTGTATCATACAATGGGAAACTTTTTGTGCCCAATATAGACTTCAAAACCAGGACCATGCTACTTATGATGGTTTGGTGAGTGTTATTCCAGCAAAAGTTCTTCATAAAGTTGGTATTTGTGGGACCAAACCTTGGTGGAAAGATTGGAAGTGGTTTCTAGACACCCCTTTTAGAAATTACAAGCCTCGGCTTGGTTACAAGTGGCTTTCACCCCATTTTCCAATGATTCAAAGTTTGAACCAGAGGTGGCTGCTCCAATATTTTTCTCATGTCTGGTGTAAAAGATTTGTTGCCACTTGGTCTGCAAGTGTAAGTCCAAAGCTTACCCACTTTGCTTGGTGTATTCTTTTCCAAGGCTTACCTGTGGGCTCTCGGCTTGTTCACTTGGGGGTCCAGGACCCTCGCTGCCCTTTTTGTGGGAAAGCTGAGACTTTTAAGCATCTTTTCTAGTTTTGTCCTAGAGCTCAACAACTTTGGACTTGGATTCATGACTTCTTTCGGCCTTTTGGGCCAAAACCTTTTTCTTGGCACATGGTTCTACTGGGAGACTCGCCTGGAATGCCTGCTAAGTTTACCCAACTTTGGCACACTCTCAGGGTGGAAATCCTCTTTAATATCTGGAAAGATAGAAATGCCTACATATTTTCTCATTCTCAAATGGATATTAATGTATCTTTATATGCTAAAGCTATTATTTTCTCTAATGTGCTTTTACAGATTCAGGTGCAAACAAACAAAGTTGCACTGAAGGTTGCTCACCTCCAAGTTTTAATGGACCATTAGGGAAATGCCCCGTGTACTATTGCTCGGATCCCCACTTCGCCCTCCTCTTCCCATGGCCAGTCGCTTTCTTGAGGCCGGTAGCGGAGTGGCTCCACGCATCCTCTCTCTCAGCCTCCTCCTCGGTGGGACTCTTGCCCTCCTCGGCTTGCCCACTCTCTTCCACTGCGGGTTGGCCAGGGGTAGCCCTCTAGTGGTGCTTTAGGGAGCAGTGGTGGTGGTTCTGGGTGGCTCTCTGATGATCCACCTACCTCTGGTTCTAGATAGCCAGATACTAGCAAAAGCTTTCTACGTCTGGCGCTTGCAATCTCGCCTTGACGCGAGGAAGAAGATAAAGAGAAAAAAGATGATGATGATGGTTGGGGTGCTCCTCCTGACGTCACTCCAGACCCTGCTGATGTACGGGGGAAAAACATGGATGACAAAGACCTTCCTGACTATGCTGGCATTGCTCTGGCTGCTTAATGGTCATTTTTTTATTGTTATGTTTTGTAATCTTGGACTTTCGGGCTCGGCCCATGTGACTAGTTGATTAGTTTTAGCTTTTTTTTGGCATTGCCCATGTGACTTTTGGGGTGTGCCCTTTTACCACCCAACCTTTTTTTGTGAATATGTAACTTTATCGTTATATTAATATAGATAGTTGCTTATTCATAAAAAAAAAAACCTCTGGTAAAATGCATAACTCAGCTCAAATCTATCTTTGAAAAACAATGCATGATCTAAAGTGCATAGAAGGAGAGTAAAGCAGGTGTGTGAATGTGTAAGTGAACTAAGATTAGAAGCCACGAGCCAAGCATAGGGAAACTTAGTCAATTTTAATGCAAAGTGGTATATCAATGTATGACTTAGTCTCTAATCAACAACCAAAGGAATAAGATTCAGTCATGAGTTTATAAGAGATATTTGAGAGTACATTTAAATGTTGACTTAGTCCAAAACACAACAAACACCAAAATTCACAATGGAAGAAATAGGTGGTGCCAAAATATGAAAATTTCATTGTGATTAGAAGTCTAACTTACTGAGTGTTGTCCAGTGAAGGTAGACCAAGAAAAAGGTAGAATAAGTCATGAAAAATCTGGCATTTTTGGAGTCAACTATTAGTCTTTCACTTGCATTTCTAAGATGAATTCTTGTTGTCTCTATTTCAGTTGACCTTTTCTATTTTGGTGAGTATTGTTTAAGAATGCTAACACTAGTTGAAGTTAATTGCTAAGTCGAACCATATAGCTGAGAAGTATCAATGTGCAAGGCTTGATTATAGGCAGAGAAGTCTCTTAATTTTGTATAGATAGGGGTGTTGGATACTTCATTTGGACGCATTATTTCACTTGCATTATGTTGTTTTTATTTTGAGTTATTCTTGAGTGAGCCGAGAATTGTTGTGAGGAGATTTTAGTGAGATTTTGTGAAGTATTTTTTATTGTGGTTTGGAGAATTTTTCGAGGAGTCTTTGAGTCGATTGAGCTTGGAAATCAGTTTATTACTTTTGGAATTAGTGTTTAACATGCATGTTATTCTACCCTCTTATATTCTTTATATATTTTTCAAAATATTGAATGTTATTGATGGTTAGTGTGGAAAGAGCATTGATTTTCTAGATTAGGAAATATTATGTTATTGAAAGTCTTATTATATTTTACTTCAAGTATGTACCTTACTTGAGTGTTTGTACATACTCCAATATTAAGGAGTGTTTGTGATCTTAGTATTATATACTAGGGATAGGAAAATCTTAGAATAACTTATGTTGTATTCATTCCATGTTATTATATATCCGAACTATAGAAAGTTCATAGATTACCTTGGAAATAAATTATCCAATGGAAGAAGTAACTTGTAATTGATAGTATATTATGCTAGATCTAAACCCTAGTGGTTAATAAGGGTAGTAATATAAAAAAAATGAAGGCATAAGAGACACGTCATCGTTGATAGGTTGTAACATTATGCAAACCGGATTGTTAGTCAAACACTTGAATGTTTGATCACTTGATTGTTGCTTTACTTAATTATTGGTTGGGAACCCTAGGTTGAGAATAACCTTCACATATGGTATGAATGTTGATTGTTGTTTTTATCCCAATATTAGGGTAAACTAAGGAGTATATTACCTATGTGATTAAGTCGATCACTTGAATTTGTGAATTACTATTGATTGGATCCATAGTTGGGAATACCTTATTTAGTTGGATTGTTACTTTATTGGTTTTTTTACAATATTGACATGAAGTATTTTTATTGATGAAAAATCTACTTTTTGGATGGTCTTTTATTGATGTAAATTCAGCCTCAATTAGAGTCTTTTTATTGTTGAGATTGTATTTTTGAATGAGTCATTTAAAATGATATGATTTTTCTTTCGATTGAGGTCATTTATTGATAAGATTATACTTTGTGTAAATTCATTCCTTGTTGAAGGTTATACTTTTAGTCTGAGGTTATTCAATGATACTTTTGAAGGGATTCATTTAATGTTGAGATAAACCATTGACTGGGGAATTTTATAGTGGCATTCGTACCTTTTGTACTAGAGGCATTCAATGATATGACATTATGTTATTTGATTACTCGATATGTAGGAGTTACTTGAATTTCTTAATAGGAATGTTATAGTCATAGATTGTTCTTTGGGTTAATGATTACCCAACAAACATAATTGCCTATGCATAGTTTATTATAAAAGAGATAGGTTGTTACTGGGGTTAACAATTACCCAATGGAGGGAACTGCCTAAGCATAGTATATGGATTTTCATTAAACAAATCAATCTAGGATAGTGGGTGAGTGGATGAATTTTTATATGAAACTTTGGCCAAAGTAGTGTAAGTAGCCATTGTTTACACTATCAGTTTACTATGTCTAGTATAGACAATTTCTAGTTCGTGATTTTTATACTTGTAGTTGTAGCTATCATATGATTAGGTTCTAGAATTATAGGGAACATCACTAAGCTCAGGAAGGCTATTTTTTATGGGGTTTTACTAACCAATCTTTTCATCGAAGGGTAGGGCCATCTTTCCATATGTGACATATGTGCAAGGGATCACATTTGAGTCCATGGTTGGCAGAAAATCACTTGAGTGATGCTTCTCCTCATTAGTTGGCAGTCGATATTTGTAGGGGATTTCTTGGGCCATTTTTTACTATGTGCTAATGAAGCTCAAGGATTTATGTATGTTTTCTTATATCCTTGTCTATGGAAGTTGTAATAAAAGAAATGTTATCTTGAGATTTTAAATGTATTGGAATAATTGTAATATCCAATTATAAATGCAAATGAAAAGTTTGGAATATGTGTTATTTTAGATGTGCATATAGTCTTTGAATTACAAGAATTTTTTTATTGTTACGTGATGGAATCGTGAATTATTCACTTGTGGTTAAAACATTCATAATTATTTTAAGTAGAACAACAGGGTTGTTACACATGGTATCAGAGCTAGCGGGTTCAGATCTGGATCCTATGGACTCATTACATAAGTTAAACGTAAACCTAATCAAAAGATAATGGTTGAAAAGTTCTTATTCCAAGATGACAAGAGGAAAAAAAAAATGGAAACAAAAAGGGAAGTTTAGATTCTTGAAAACTTGTTTGCGTTGGGGACTAGAAAAGAACTATTCTCGAAATTGAAAATTCCTAAACCAACAACTCAATATGATACACCTTGGATTGTGGAAGACTATACAACCAGGTAGGATGGTTATAAATTTTTATCAATGGGTTCCTTCATCTTATGAAATTGTTTAAATGACTCTAAGGGATAGAGAGGATTGAATAAATTACCCTTATTGATAGCAACCAGTAGTTACAAAAAGTCAAGGAATTGGAATGAGTCGGGATATTATGATTCTATATAAATATGTTTTATTGGAAAGAGCTAATGGATAGCATAAATTGGAAACTTTTTTCGAAGAAGGAAGTCAACATTTTGAGAATCAAAAACAACTAGAGAGGTAACAAGAGGTGGATAAACCCTTGAAAAACCTAGTTCGATACAAATTTAAAATATTGCAATGATAATTGGAGTCAAGAGAGGAATTTGATAATTTTGAATGAAGGTTAGAGACCAATGGTCAAGAAAAGAAGCAATCCATGAAGAATTAAAATCCGACATGATTCCACCAACTGGAATAGGAAAAGTCAATTTGGAGATCCCAATTGAAAAAGGAGAAAAGAAGACAAACAACCCTAGAATGTCTAAAGTTATGAGAAAATAAAGTTACCAAGAAATTGGGATAAAATCACTTAGAAAGATGATTGTTATTTGGGAACTAAAGTGTGAATCGGATTAAATCCAACAAAGGATTAGTTAAGAGCATAGTTTGGTTGAAGTACAAATAGAACTTACCAACTTTTCAAATGGAAGTAAACTTGCCTCTAGAAGGAAATTGGATATAAAAGGGGACTATGTGTCAAATCGAAAGAATATTTTGGAAAAAAAACACTAAGGTGAGGACACATTTTTCATAAGGGATCCTTTGACAAGCTCAACAATGAAAGAGGTTTTGTGGATATTAATATTCATGGAAAACAAAATTGGAATAAAATGCTATGGTATCTTGTAAGTTGTGATATATTTATTAGATCTCGTTATGGTAGATCCAACTGTTGATTCTAAGAGATTAGAAGGCGATGATGAAACCATTTTTGGAAACAAAAAGTATGTTCAAAGGTATATCTAGTAAGGGTAAGCAAGGTGAATAACAACTGTTCAACTATGAAGAGCCAACAATAAATAATGTTAAATCAATTCAACAATTTGAAGATAATGGATGATTGTTATGAGATTAACTAATAGGAGTATCTAATATCATGGAAACTCTAAGGGGGGAAGGAGAGTAGATAGAATTAGATAAAGTACCCCATACAAACAAATTACATTGATGTATTTTCAATTTGAAAGAACTTTTGACTTCTTCATGAGTCATGAATCAATCAAAGTCTTGTCCTTAATAACCACAACAAGGTTGGAAAGGATATAAGATAAGATTTTGGAACTATTAGTGAAAGGTAGTGGAAAGGTCAAGGATTATGACCAATGAGAAAGAAATATTTACAACACAACTCTATACATAATTGATGCCTTCGAAAAGGGATAAGGTAGTATGACCAATCTTGGAAGGAAAAATTATCACCTAAGAAGTCGGAAGAATTATATATTTCTAACCTTGGGTTAGCAAGTAACATACATGTTTGAAAGTTAAGTATGCAAGTATTGTTGATATCTTTTGGAAGATAATATTGATTCAGCAGGAACAAAAAAGAATAATTACTCACACTAGTATCAATGCTCACTAGAAGAAATAGATTGAGTTGAAAATTGGAATACAACTTAGAAATGAGGAAAGGACGAAAGAAATCCAAGATATGGATGTCCTAAGAGGAAGGAGTTTAGCTCCATCATCAATAGTTAAATATTAGAATCAAATGTGGCATAAGTCCATGAAAGAGGTTTTCATTTAGTTAGGATGGACTATTATGAATTGGAAAAGAACATATGTACCCAAAATTTTGAGAGATGAAAGAGTGAATGAGGTAAATTGATGTTTTACTTAGAACATTGGAATGAAAAAATTATTTGTTAGTTGAGGAACCACTATAATCTAGAAGGGGATAAAGTATAATGATGCAAGATATGTAGCAAGTTGATGTCCAAAATGCCAGAGGATGATGATAGGATGTTGTCATTGGCAGGGCTCATATACTCCCATGGAATTCTAGAAGGGAAGTGGTAGATCACAAGCATAGTTTTATCTTTTTATGTTGATGGAACTGACATAATGTTATGGTGGATGGACTCACCAAGGTAACCAATTTTGATTGAAGGATAGTAGTCCTAAACATCATATTGTGAAAAGAAGTTGCTTAAGATTCCTAAGAAGGTTATCTCAAATAGGAACAAGCAAGAAATATTAAGGTTTTGTATAAAACAAGATTATCTTATGAGGAATTCAATTATGTTAGCCAGTTAGGAAAATGGGATAAACCAAATATTGGTGGATTTGTTGAATACATATAACTTCTATCATTAAGGTTACATCCATTATATGGGAAGAAGGATTGAATCTCTATAAAGCCGTGATAAGCTAAGAAATAGGATTATCCTTATATTAGAAAGGTTGTCAAAATGGAATAAGAGATCGAGATAATCAAAAAAAATTTGTTGATACAAAACTTAAGAATCAGTATCAAATTATGCTCGGAATCGATAGGTGTCTAAGGGATATATCATGCTCAAGATGGATAGTAGTCAAGGGTGGTACTAATATTCTTAAGGAAAATGTTTGAGATAGTGATGGAATTCTTGGCTTTTGGGTTATCTAGTGGTGTAAAAACCAAAGGGAAGGATGGGACCCATGGTGTAGTGTGCAATACACCGATAATCTTTTCTACTTGGATTTCATTGAGGATAATTACATTAGCCAATGAGAACATTTTTTCCAGTCACTAAGGTATAGGTTTCATATAGGATATATGGTCACTATTGTACTTGTGAATCACAAGAGAGTTAACATTATTGTGAAGTATAGCTCTTTAAGGGAAAGTATGTGTAAAATTACACGAGCTCTTCCTAAATATTTTTTTGGATCCACATTACAAAATTCAACTTGGATGAGATGGAAAAAGCTCATGCTCTGAGGAAAGAATGTTTTGTTATTAATAAAATATGCTTATTTCTTACATGATGAGAAAATCAAAGGTAAAACCTTTATTTGGTTATATATATCACTATATATTTAAAATCTTCAGAGATGATGATTCACAAGGGGAGAAGTATGTTACACCCCATTTCATAGTTACCAAGTTACTTTTTACCATTATGAGTGAAAATGTTGATAAATGTAAATTGTGACTTTAATATATTTGATTAGGTGAATGAAATATGTGAATATACAATAAGATGATAATGATTTCAAAAGAATGAATATTTTTTGAATTGATAGAATGTTATGCATTGCAATATGAAGGTACTAATGCTTTGTTGATAAAAATAAATTATGATACAAATGAATTTACTATGAACGTCTAACTACCTTGGTGTTGAACTAAGCTGGATTAGGGATAGATTTAGTCCTCTGGAAGGGAGGGGAAGTATCACTCAAGAGAAGTGATTGGTTGGTTAACCCTTAATGAAACCTAATTGAGCTTACACACACTCACTTTTAGATGGTTAAGTCAAAGCATTAGCTTGGGAATTGAGTAAGTGCCTTTGGTCATAATCTTGACTTGATTGGAATAATTGAGTAGTAATCCTTGGGTAAGATAGGTTGTTTTCTTGAATTGAATGAATTTGGTTTTATTCTTCGATTTCTCGATTGATCGTGATTTTTTTGAGTCTCTTTCCTTATGTGAGTTCTTCTTTATGTGCTTATAATTAATCAATGAGTCTTAAACATATCCACTTCGTGTGTGCATATATATATATTAAAAATGTATTATTTAGTTTAAACGTTTGAAATGTTTATATAATGCATTATATAAGCATTGTTATGGGAACAAAGGCATGAGAAAGGCATTGCCTTTGAAAACAATACAGGCAACATACATATAAATATATGTAAAGCACAGGAAAATGAGAAGCCAATGCATAATGTATCATTGAATACATTTAAAATATTTTTGTATAAACTTTAACTCATTGCCGTGTATGATATATAATGGTCTAAGATTTTAATGTAGCACATGAAACAAAGGTGGAACATAGTTCAAAACTCTAGTAAAATTCATAACTCAGCTCAAATCTATCTTTGAAAAATAGCGCATGATCTAAAGCGTATAGAAGGAGAGTAAAGCAAGCGTGCGAATGTCTAAGTGACCTAAGACTAGTATATCTATCTTTATACAAAATCTATATAAATAAACTCTTAAAGATATATTTGTATGAATATTAAGTTATATTAATCATCAAATTATTTACATTAATCATATAATAATAGGTAAGATTAATCATGGAGTCACAACTATATTGGATAAAAACCCATTATCAAATAAAGGTTGTTGCAAACCTTAACTACCACAATTCCAGGGATGAACAAAACATATATGAACGATTTGAATCCTTCACTTCCAAATAGGACCGACATGAGATAATAAAATGAAACACATGCCATAATAGAACTTATAATCCAAACAATCGTTGGATGGCCTTCACTCCTACTAACTTCCCTGTAATTCCTCTATTTTGTCAAGTATTTTCTCTACAATTCCAAAATTTATCATGGTCATTACGTCTCCTATAACATAGACCACTTTCCAGGAAATGCAAGCCATTCCTTCCATTAGCATCATCTCCTCTCATATCTTCCAAATGGTCGGTATGTTTAATCATTCTCAAACTAGTGTAATCACTATCTAAAACTCTGTACTTCATCTCAATGATGCATTCTACAGCCTTGCAAGGCAATATGTCCAATATGCCTAAGATTTTTGTGAGGACATCACCGTCCAAATCCATGGTGTCTTACAAATTTAGAGTTTCTAGGACTAATTGGATATATATTTATAAGGTATGAACTGGCTAAATTCTCAAATGTCTTTATGCTCTTGTGATGGCCATTTTTCATGCTCCACATTTGCTAGTATGATGGTTGTTTTTCATGCTCCATGCTCCTCGAATGATGGCACCAACTAAACGTGGTGTAACTAACTTTTATGTATTTTGGCGAAGTTTGTAATGATCAAACATCTTACTTGAATGCCAATGTAGATTAAATGAATAAAAATGTACAAACAAAAATATTGCTGCAGTGGAAACACCTTTCGATGTTAATTAGAAGCCATGTGCCAAGCATAGGGAAACTAAGTCAATCTGAATGCAAAGTGGTATATCAACATATGACTTAGTCTCCAATCAAAAACTAAAGGAATAAGACCCAGTCAAGAGTTTATAAGAGATTTTTGAGAGTACATTTAAGCACTAAGTCTAAAACACAACAAACACCAAAATGCATGATGGAAGAAATAGGTGGCACCAAAATATGAAAAATGCACATTGTAATTAGAAGTCTAACTTACTAAGTACTATCTAATGAAGGTAGACCAAGTAAAAGGTAGAATAAGTCATGAAAAATTTGGCATTTTTGGAGTCGACTTGTTAGTCTTTCACCTTGCATTTCTCAGATGAATTCTTGCTATCTTTGTTTTAGTCGACTTATTGTTCTATTTTGGTGAGTATTGTTTAGGAATGCTGACACCAATTGAAGTTAATTTTTGAGTTGAACCATATAGATGAGAAGTGTCAATGTGAAAGGATTGATTATAAGCAGAGAAGTCTCTTAATTATGTATAAATAGGGGTGTATGATACTTCATTTGGACGCATTGTTTCACTTGCATTATTCTTTTTTCATTTTGAGTTATTCTTGAGTGAGCTGAGAGTTGTTGTGAGGAGATTTTAGTGAGATTTTGTGAAGTATTTTTTAGTGTGGTTTGGATAAATTTATGAGGATTCTTCGAGTCAATTGAGCTTGGAAGTCATTTTATTACTTTTGGAATTAGTGTTTAACAAGCATGTTATTCTGCTCTCTTATATTCTTTATGTTTTTGAAAAGACTGAATGTTGTTGATTTTTTGTGTGGAAAGAGCATTGATTTGCTAGATTAGGAAAGATTATGTTATTAAAAGAGTCTTATTATATTTTACTTCTTGTGTACTTTACTTGAGTGTTGTACATTCCCCATATTAAGGAATGTTTGTGATCTTAGTATTGTAGACACTAAAAAATGTCCTAGCCCTGCGACTCTTAACTTTTGCATAATTCTTACATCTTCATTTCTTATAATTAAATAATGTTAATTATTTAATTATTTTCTAAAGTTGTATGTCCTCTATTAACTAAATAACTTAAATAATTTAACTAATTCATTCCCATCTTTATTTCCCTTTGATTAGTTAAATAAATATCATTTATTTAATTATGTCGCTAATTAAACATATTTTCTTTCTAAAATTAAATAAATGTTTATTTATTTAATTTCCTATGTCACTTTCCACTATAATTAAATAATTATTTTAATTATTTAATTATTTGTTGGCCTTTTATGTCTTTAATTAAATAAATCTTTATTTATTCAATTTAATTCAATATCCCTGAATTTTGAATTAAATCATTATTTAATTCAAAATGATGATTCCTCCTTATGACAATCTTCTATAATTAAATAATATCTTTATTATTTAATTAGTCATTAATCACTTAAGTCTAGATAAGATTTGATTTTCTCTAACACATAGTTTTATCTATGTCAATCTTATCTTCTACATGCAACCCTCTATTAATTAAATAACTTTAATTATTTAATTAATTTATTCTTACCTTTATTCTTTCTTGATTAATTAAATAAATACTATTTATTTAATTACATCGCTAATTAATTAATCCTCTTTCTAAAATTAAATAATTGTTATTTAATTTATCCTTATCACATTTTCGACTATAATTAAATAATCATTTCAAATTATTTAATTATTCCTTAACTTTTTTTCGAGTCAATTAAATAAATATTTATTTATTTAGTTTAATCCCTAAATGTCGAATGTTGAATTAAATAACTATTTAATTCATAAAAAGAATTATTCCTGGCATATTCTTCTATAATTAGATAATTGCTTAGCTATCTAATTTGTCATTTACCACTTAAGTCGAGATTTAATTAAATCAATCAGTTATCTCTTGATAAAATATCTGTTTATTTTTGACGAACAAACCTTCTTGTTTAATCAGCCAGTTATCTAAGTTTTGATTCTTCTGTGTGCAAACTATTATTAATTAAATAATTTTATTTAATTCATTCATTCATTCGTGTGTTCGAACACAACGTTTCTTCTTTATCTTTTACATGTAATCATTATTCTTCTAAATTTCAAATAGTCTCGACTAAAGATTAAATTATTATTTAATTTAATCTCCATCAGTTATGTTTTTTCACTCGCGTTGTTACTAAAACTAAATCTCTATCGCATGGCATTCATTAATCTCAATCATCAATCTATCTTTTGAATCTGAGCCGATCATTCAAAAATCAATTTTCTATAAATTGGCTTGACCTTTGTCATTGTTCCTCCTTCCAAAAAATTTATACTTTTAGGAAGCTTATTCAAGAATCTTCGATATTTTTCTAAATCATTATCACATAGGCCATACTTGCATACTTAAGAAATATGAGGGCAATTATTTTATAACAAAAAAATGGAGAAGTGCAATCGAGGTTATTCATGGAATTATATAGATGTTTGGTGAGATCTTTTTGTTTATATATGCTTTTTAGTTTCCATAATACTTTGTTGTTAGTGTAGGATAGATTTAGAGTTTATTGCATGTACAATTGCTTAACCTTCTTTCTTGTCTTCTATTTTTCCTTAGTGTTACATTGGTGAATCCAACATGAAGACACCATCTTCAAAATCCATAGAAAGTTTGAATTTTGTATGTATAGGTATGATGAGATGAATTCGCAGCACGAGATGACATAACTGATATTTTGAGCCGCATATGAATTTTCACGATGCATCTGATATTTTGCAACACATCTGTGCTTTTCTACAACACATTTGACTGGTAAATAGTTTTTTGAAATTTCATTTTTAATTTTTAATTTTTAGCTTTATTTCGACTAATTTTGAGTTTGCAACGTGTGTTTCTAAGGAGTTAACATAGTGTTTGTAGGATGATTCGTAGAAGACAAAAATTCAAACCTTTTGCAGGACGATTGATGAAGATAAAAAGATTAAAATACTAATCATTTATTTTTTAGAACCTTTGTTGAAGGTAATCTGGAAAACTACTAACGATTTGTTTGTAGGACCAAAATCAGAGATAAATTTTTTTTAAAATTGTTTGAGTAGATTAGAAAACCATCATTTGGACTTAAAATTAACCACTATTTTTTGTGTTTGGTGTGTTTGCACAATTGTTAGATTAGAACCCGATTCGATAACAAAAGTATCTTCTCTCCTTGCACATTCGTGCGATCCTAGGTGCAAGATAAACTGTTATTGACTCTAGAATTTGGGCCTTCTTTGGTGGGAAAAAGTACTCACCCCAAAGAGACTCATAATTGGTGATGAGATAAAGCCAAACTACTCCCAACCTATATACAAATTTTAATGTTGAGGAAAAATTAGCATTACAGGAGCTCCTGCAGACAAGCAAGTGATATTGATTCCCTCAGAACCCTCGTGGTGCATCAAAATCTGTAGAGCGTAACCTCTACAGGTTGGGAAGCCTCCTTATCAGAGTTAATCTTGCCTCTCACATGGCCTTCTGAATAGGTGCCCATACTAAAAATCCAAATTATTTATAGATTAACCAAAAACCCCTATTTGTTGGTGCAAGAGGTCAGACCTCTGAAGCTATCTCACATTCATACGGTTCTTAGTAGAGATGAAAATTTTTCCATGGGAGAGTCATGGGAAGTGAAGCTTGGATGACTTGAGAAGTGTGTGTCGTGTAAGGGGGAGCCAGTGTGGTCAAGATTCTAGTCATCCGCTTTGAATAAGCGTAGTTGGGGAAACCCAAGTGAGGATTCAACAAGTATTGTCATTGCCAGCCTTAGGATTGTACATGTTTTCTAGTATTATACACGTTCATACTTATCAAACCAAAAACATTTTGTTTTTTGATTGTATATTTTTTCCAAAATTTGATCATGAACAGAGTCAATCAAAACCCCAATTAACTAGAAAACCAAAAACTGTCAAACTGAGTCGCATCTATTAACCAAAAAATCACAATTGCCAAACTGAGTCCCATCTGTTAACCAGAAAACCGCAACTATCAAATCTAAGTACAATCTATCATTCACCAAAAAAATTGAGTCGCATATATTTAACAGTCAGTCATATCTATCATAGTGAGTCACATCTGTCAACTCTGAAACTGCAACTGTCAAACTAAGTCGCATTTTTTAACCAAAAAATCACAACTGCCAAACCGAGTCACATCTATTAAACAAAAAACCGCAATTGTCAAAATTGAGTCCAATATGTCATTCACCAGAAAAATTGAGTCGCATCTGTTTAACAGTCAATCACATTTGTAATAGTGAGTTGCATCTATCAGCTCTGAAATTGCATCTGTCATAGTGAGTCACATATGTTTAACAGTCAACCGCATCTGTTAGGGTGAGTCGCATTTTCCTGTCATAAACCTGAGACATAGTTTACTAGAAAACCACATATGACACTGTAAACTGCATCTATTAAATCCTGCGATGCATCTGTAAAATTGAACCACAATTTCTTGATTACCAGAAAACCATTATTCAATGTCACAGTCCGAAAAAAGTAGTCATACCAGTCTCTAATTTCTCTTTTTACAGTAATCCTTGGACATAAACCAAAAAGTTTGCTCATAATTTGCATGATTGCATCCTTTAGGTATCATTTAGCTTTAGTGATAGACATCCTAGTTATAAAACTTAGTTACATCTTGGAAGTCTTTATTACTTTCAGATAGATTAAAATTTTAGGATAATGACCTTTGCAAATTTTAGAATAGGCTAACTTTCCATACACTAGATAAGCCCTTGCTTCAAAATAAATTGTCACTGAACCTCGTCACTTTTCACACATATATTTTTTCATCTTGGTGAATCTTTCTAGCTCAACATTCTAGTTTGGGACCTTACTTTTATCTCTTAGTCTTACAAAAGGTGCCTTGACAAACCAAATTGAAGCCTTGGTCAAACATTACATGGTTAGTAACCTCTTTTCAAATCTTCCAAAATTGATTACCTTAAAAGCTAGCTTACACTTTTGCATACTTAGACATAGTCATTTTAGGACACTATCATTTTAGACATTCCTTATTTTCCAAAAAATACCAAAAAAATTAGTTGCATTAACATTCATCCCTTATTAAAAAAACAAAAAAACAAACATAGCTTAGGTTGCATACCTTAGACTTAAGCCACCCTCTTTGCATTGTCATACCTTAGACCTCATATCACATACCTTAGTCATACTCCACTTTTTGTCGTAACCTCACCACCATGTCTACAATTTACCCTGATATGCTTGCTAGTCAAGTTGAATACTAGTTACTTTGTAATGGTCAATACCAACTATGAACCCCAATCCTATACCTGCATAAACATAGCAAAAAAACACAATGTTAGATCAAATGTAAGTGAGAATCAAGATTCCCCATGAAATCCAATATAATTGCAAAGAATGAGAAATGAGATGAAGAACACAACCAAAGATGAAAAAAAGCTATCAAATCCTATTCAATGCAAATCAAACTCTTGATCCCATGGGGGAATTGGTGCCAATTATGTGTAGAAATTGGCCCTTTCCCAATTCCTTTGTAAGCTTTGTGATGATTTTATGAAGATTTGATCCACTTTGGTTGAATTCCTGCATAACCTAGCTAAGATCTTGATACAATGGATGAAAATAGATATGCTTGAGGATGAAATTGAGTATAGTGAGTTTACTCAAATTGTGGATAATCAAAATAAGGAGAGGATCCTCTCATTTATAGATGAGATTGAGGGAAGAATGAGCAAAATGGAGGAATGTGGGATCATTCAACATCCAATGGCCAAGTGCCACTTGTCAAGATGTGAATGGAGGAAGGTTGAGCACATTTTGATGAATGTGCACAATAAATGATATTAGGTGGAATTTGAAATTTGAAAGTTGGTTTGTTGGAGAAGGAAGAAAATGACTTAAATTCCACTTGGCTCAATGCACAAGGATATGTAAGAGGGGAGTGAATGCTTTGTTCAATGTACAAATCCACTTGGAGGGATTTTCAAGTTTGGAAGAATATTCCCTTTTTATGCCATGTGAGGGAAAATAGGAGATTTAATAAATCAAAGTAATTGATTTATTGTGCAAGTTGCATTCTCTAGAGGATGTGACATAGATTAAGATTAAATTAATCAAAGATTAATTAATTTAAAGAGAGATTAGGGGATGTGACAACTTTGACTTGAATTTATGAGTTAATTTAAATCAAGAATTGTGAAGAAAGATTTAATTAAATAAATGATTTGATTTATTTATCTAAAGGGGACAATGTTAGATTAAATTAAATAAGATTTAATTTATTCAATTTAATAAGAAGACTTTAGAGATTTAATCAAATAAGATGAATTATTTAATTAAAGAGGGATATGAGGGTTAATTAAACTAAATGATTTGTTTAATTAGTAGAGGAGAATGACTTAATCAGATAAATTTGATTTATTTAGTTAAGAGAGGGAAATGATGAATTTAATCAAATAAAGATTATTTAATTAAATTGATTAGTGAAAGTGATGATTTAGGACGAACTGATGTTAGTAAGATCAGGATCAGGTGCATGCATATTTTACTTGTCTACATTTTTCCCCTCTTTGAAGCAATGTACCATTTGCATTGGTTCAAAGAATAAACTGTTGTGATCAAAGTTTCAAAATTTTCTTGATTTTTTCAGATGGCCCATTGCTGCCCTAGCAATAAGGATTATGCTAGTATATTGCCCCCTCAAGAGATCGAGCGGAAATGTTTGATTTTCCGATCGAGATCATGATAAAATACGAGAGGAGTAGTTCTATTGATCAGAGGACGAAATATAATTCTTTGATGTAGACAATTTTGATGATGTATAGACAGTCATCGGACATGGGTAGCCTCGTGTATATTTTGATACAACAAACTAATTTTGGATATAAATGTTAGTAAAGATAGAACAATAAGAAGAAAATAATGATGACAAGAGGATGCAACAAGCCTACATTATTAATAATGTTGATGATGATGATTTGCTTACCAAGAGTTGGGATTTTAAAAGGGCCAATTACTTAATGTTTGATAACACACATAGGTACAATGCATCAAGGTATAAAGAACTAGGACGACGTTGTACCTAGTGTGATTGAATTTGACTCGACAATTAGATAGGAGTATTCTTGTTCACACTTGACATACATAAACCTTCCTAGGATGCACCTAACAAAGCAAGTATTCGCCAAGTTATTTTACAAGAATGTCCAACAAGCACAACAGATAAAAAGATAATGATCACTGCCCTATTCCTTTCTCTCTAAACCTATTTTGTTTAGGCATCATCGAGAGGTCCTTGGAATGAGCACAAAATAAGATAAGTCAAAAAGACTAGATAAAGTAAACGAACAAGCTAATGTTCTTCGTACCACTAGCCAAGACTAAAGTACGGTGCTACTTGATGTTGATGTCGATCATGGGAAGGATGCATCCTAGGACATGTTGTGATCAGGGTTTTGATGAGATTGATTGGATGATAAGCTATTGATACTCTGAGTTGATCAACTTGCTTGCTTACTGACCTAGACTTGAGAATTTTGACGATTAGGGTGTTCACTTTAGAACCTGCTAAACTTGTCTCTGATTGACTCATCAAAGGATGAAGGCGATGATGATTTATTTTGAATGATGATTATTTCGGGTGAAAGCGAGATGAGACGGGTGCACCATTTTGGGTTTTTTCAAATATTCAGATGTTTTTGGAATTTTGAAATGTTTTGAGGCTATTTTGATTTTCAAGTTTTTTCAATGTTTTTGGATTTTCAAGATTTATGAATGTTTTTGGATTTTTCGCATGATTTTGACAATTTGGATATGGATATTGATGATATCAATGCTCTATTTTGGGATTTTGTTGAAAACCAAGCTAGGATTGATTCATGGGATCAATGGATTGATGATGATAACATTGTTGAGGATACACAACAATGCAAGGATAGTGTTAAGCAGCACAAGGATTTCAAGATTGATGATGAATTGATTGGATTTGGAAGCTTAGCTTGGAACAAAATTGTTTTGATGATTTGATGTGACATTAAAGTGCGACCGATATTGATCTTTCAGATTGATGTTCGATGAAAGATAAAACTTGATAAGGAACATTGTCTTGTCAATATATGCCATGGGCTAGTGATTTGGCCTTTTTGCTCACAAATGCCTGACCAATTTGATTTTGTGTTTTCCAATGTTCGAATCACCACATAAGTTAGAGGATATAGATCAAGATTTATTCCCGAAGCAAGATGTAAATATCTACCCCCAGTGTCTAGCAATGTTTGAAATTCCATGGGTGGATGACAAGATAGGTGTATGGATGGATAAATACGATAAGCATGTAGAGGATGCCAAGGATTATCTTGTGACAAGATAAGGTATTCGAACAAAGGATGCTCATTTGGATAATGCTTCAAGGCTCAAATAACATTGGGTAGGATAGGATCAATGAAAATGACCCCTATCAAGATGTTTACCATAAGCAAGTGTAAAGTGTGCACCAAAAATTTTCAAGATCAAGATAAGGTGGAAGATGGATGAAAATATATGAAAATGGATTGGATAAATGGTTCATGGACGAACGGATGATATGGATGGAATGTTGGCTTTATTATGGATGTGATGAGATACTTCCAACTGAACTAGTGCATGCAAATGATAGATTCTACACATGGTGTCTATTTTCCAGGTTTTCCTCATGGTACCTATCCAAAGCGCCACCGAAGTGGTTTTCACTAGAGGATGATTTTTCTCTTTACTATTTTTTTTTAATCCTTTTTTCTGATTTTTTTGGATTTTTTGCTGAAAGATTTTAAGATCATGTTTAACCACTTGGTTTTGTCGATGTAGATGCTTCTGTCATAATGTGCCATTGATATCCTACTTGAATAAGTTTCTTTGCCAAGATACGTGCACTTGAATGGAACTTTTGAGATTCCTGATTTGCTTTGTTGACACCGGAGTTAACTTCATCTTTGTGTGTACATCAGGATAGAGTGCCTTCTAAATCCTTATGATGAAGGGTTGTCGCCAACACATGGTCAATGTGAGAATTGGATATTATGTGTGGAGGCGTGGATGGAGTGTTTTTAGGAATATAAGATGGATTGGTTGATAGTTTGGAACCTTTAACTCTCCAAACTTGAGAAGATGAGCAATGATGGGTGGATATAGAAGTGTGCATGGAATTAAGACCAACTGCTTGATATACTTTGTACGTTGCTTGAGAAGCCTGCTTTTTCCTTTGTGGACATCTTTGATGGATACGTTCCCCCTTTTTATTTTGCCCCATAGTTTCTTTGACTAATGGAGTATGATAGGGATCATCTTTCTTTGTATTTTTTGGTATCCATATGTATTTGATTTGTCCTTCATGCTTCATAGCTTCTTTTTCTTTGATAATGTTCTTCATGCTTTGATTCAAATCTTTCTTTTGATGTTGGTCCCAATTCATGGATGGGGTGATGGGTGGATGAAGATTGGTGACGTGGCAAGTTGTAGTATTGGCATTGGTTTCACCATAAGGATTCTTCATGCCCCCTATGTTGACGTTTGCTTGAGATGAAGTTGCCCCCAGTATGGTGGTAGTAGCATCTTTGTTCTTTGATTCTCCCTATTTTGAGATGTCTTGTTCAGAATGCATTCTCTGACAAATGACCACTGCAGATGACATCATTCCAATTTGTTGCTCTGCTTACTCTGGAATATCTTGTTTTGTCTGACATGTTCCCTTGAGTGGATAATACTGGATATCTTCATACATAATGTCTTCGGTCTGAATTTGGGATATATCTGATCCTGATGTTGACAACTGATTTTGACTGTAGGAATCAATATCCTGCTCATTTTGTGTAATAATGTCAAGAGTAAAGGAATCTTGTTCTGAATGAAGATCATCTACATGTCCATCCATGGAAAGCATCTCATGGGTAGATGGAGGGGTATGTGTTATGTGGATGTGATCACCTCGTATAGATATGAGAGTGTCCATTATATCACTGTAGGAGGTTGGAGATACAAATTCTTGATCTCGAATGATTTTGGAATTGCTTTCGACATGCTTTGGATCAAGTTCTTGACATGGGTCAATTTCAAAGAATGGATTGCTTATAAAGGGTTCTTGGATATCTTCATTAGGCATAGAAAGTTTCTCAAATGTCATGAGGTCAAAGGATGTCCATATATTTTGGAAAGGATCATTGCTAGACCTTGGTGAAAGATGTTGATCATGCTTTGGAATAAATTCTTGAGATATGTCCTCTAACTCATTAGGTGATGTAGAGACATTTTCAACATGATCATTGGTTGAAGGATCTTGATCATCATTTTCAACTATTGTGGTGGGAATCTGTTGCAAGCTTTGTTGAGGGAGTAATGCCTATGTTTGCTGCTGAGCCAACAATGTTGGTTGTTGGTCATGTTGTTGTTGTGCCAACAATGCTTTTTGTTGGGCTTGCTGTTGAGCTACTTGTTGTTGTGCTTGAAAATATTGTAAGACTTGTTGATACACTTGTTGAGGGATTGCCTGAAATTATTCTTGGTATTGTGCTTGCGCCTGCTGAGCTTGGTGTTGCGCTTGAGCTTGAGCCTGTTCTTGTTGGGTTGCTTGTGCTACTTGTGCAACTTGTGCGGCTTGGGCAGCTTGAACTACTTGTGCAACTTGTATAGCTTGTTGGGCCGCTAATTGTGCTTGCACTTGCAAAGCAACTAGCTATGGAGCTTGTTGGTTTTGGAGTGCTTTTTGATAAGCGGCTTGTTGAGTAGCTTGCAACGTAATGCTAAATGAATTTTTCCTAGTTGTGTTTTGGCAGTGGTGGCAGTGGATTGGGAATGGTGTTGACTGTTGTGATGAGCGAAATGGCCGCATTGATTGTCGGGGTTTGATTGGTAGAGGGTATGATTGATATAATTGGTCCCTAGAAAAGCATGCTTTGAGAGACTTGGGGAATGGTGGATGTGTTGATCTTTAGGGTTTCTTGGATGGTTGCCATATGTTGTTGCGGTATCAATGGAAAGACAAGAGGATTTGGTATGATGTTTTGATTTATGGTTGGGTTGTTGCTCATATTTGGTTGATTGATGGTTGTTAAAGGGGGAAGGCTCATTCCTTGATTGTTTGGTTGATAGATTTGTAATTTTTGACTTTGATTTAAATCTACCATAGGAAAAGATGTTGCAAAATTTAGACTGGGAAAACTCACATTTGTTGTACCATTGAGGTTTGTAGGAGATAATGATCCCATGTATGAGTTGTACAAATGCAAGTTTTTAAAATCAATTGGCATCGTAAGGATTGGATAGTTTGGTTGAATTGGATTACTCATGATGGATGAATCAAGTTTATATTCCATGTTCCTCTTGTGTTTTGACCTTGTTGACCTCTGAGGGGTTTAGGACTAATGATGAGATGAAGGATGAAAGGAGTGAATGATATGGGTGTTTAAACTTTTAGGAACTTTGGATCAATGCTAGACTTTAGGACTTGTTTTGATTTTGATTTTGATTGATTGATAATGAACTTGTAGACTCTAGGAAGTTGTGTTATCCTAGGGTAAACTCACACACGAGAGGATAGTTTGACTAAGTGTGTTTAGTCAAATAAGATGATTTTGGATAATGAACTTGTAAATTATAGGAAGTTATGTTATCCTAGAGTAAACTCATACACAAGAGGATGATTTGGCTAGTTGTTTAATCCAAACAAGGTGATTTTGATTTTTCCTATAAGTCTAGCATGAATGATGTTTTCAAAGTTTCCAAAAGTTGTTTGTGAGATGGGATTTGATTGATATTTTGGGATGGGTGAAATGTTTTATTTTGATCCTAAATGAACCTAAGAGGGACTTGTTTACAAGACCAAGGTTTTGAAGAACATGCATTTCCCTAAGAGTACTACAAACCAGAAGATCAATGTTTGCATGGAAAACCATATGACCAAAATATACCAAGCACATGTGTGGGGTTCAATTGATTTTATCTTGGTTAATGAATTGATTTTTACCACATCCACTTCTTGATTATCTTTTCAAACTAAATTTCTAATGTCTCAATTCCTTTTCATTCAACAAGGTCCATTATGTGAAAATCAAGGTTTCAAGAGTATAGTTTCCTAGGTTGACTTTAGAGAGAGAAAATTGTGATTAAGTCCAAATACTTAGAATCCTCTAAGAATGAAATCCCTAGGACAAGCATGAGCCCTTGAATTTGTCAAAGGTATTTTCTTCCCTAAAGGGTTTGAAATTTTGAAGATCTTGGTGAATGTTGGTTTTCCAATGTATTAGATCCAAGCAAAGTGTTTTGATTCTAATGACATGCACAACCCTAGGTTGAAAAGACAATATTTGTTGGGTTCCCACTTGGATAAATCCAGCTGTGCATATTCACTGTAGATGATTAGATGCTTGACCACACTGGCTCCCCTCCATGACACACACTTCTCGGGCTAGCCAAGCATCAGTACCCAAGAAAATCCCATGGCATACTCTTCATCTCTACAATAGAACTGCATGTTATGTGGGGAAGCTTCACACGACATGACCTTTTGCACCAACAAATAGAAAGGATTTTGGCCTTTTCTAAACTAGAGGTTTTAATGCAAGAATTCCATTCGTAGGGGACTATCCATGTGGTGAGAGACCATTGTTGCCCTTCTCGTCAGAATAATCCTCGTGATTCTTGAACTTTCCTCGAGAATCCACACTTATATACCGGTTGGAAGTCGCTTGACTTTAGTGTGTTCCCGGTTGGGTTGCTCCCTTGGGTGATTAATTTTTCTCACAAGGCAGACCCTCTAAGATAAACAAAAGTGAGCAAGCATATCTCGTAGTTCAATCAAACTTCATTGAAAAACAAAGGGAGAACACTCGCAATATGCCACACTCACACTTGCAAGATTGGTTCAATTTTTAAGTACCCAAATTGGAATGTGGAGGCAATATTTTATGAAACTTAATGTCACCAAAAAGACTTTTGATTCTCAAGATTGCCATGAAGCGCGAGAGAAGTGCATACACCTTTTTAAATGAAATTACTTTGCAAAAAATATTACAAGACAAAAAATCACATGTTCATTTTAAGTCCACAAAGCAATGATTTGATTCTTTTTAGTGCACTAAAAGGAAAGATGAAAGTTTTTTTGTTCAGTTGTTAACCTTAAACAAAATCTAGTAAGTTTTCCTAAGTTTTTTTTAACCCTTTGTTGCAAAAAATGAAAGCTTTTTTAGTGTTCTTTTTAGAGCCCAAAAGAAATTTAGTGTGTCCTAAAAGCATGAAGGGATAAAATCCTTAAACTTGGAATTATAATTGCTTCCAAGAGTGTCTATAAACACTTGATACAATAGAGAAATGATGTCATAAGAAGATTTGATTTTGTTCCATCCTCCCATTTTTGATTTCCTAACCTACGAAAGTGCTCAAAATGTTAGATGAGATCAAGAAATAACAAGATATAAGGGCTAGATGAATCATTAAGCATAAAAACCCTAAAACTTAGACCAAGTTTCATGGCGTTTTGAGGTTAGGTGAAAATTTGAAAACTTTAACTGTATAAAAGTTGAGAAACATCTACACCATTGGATAGCTTATGAAATTCTACCCCATTTCAAGAACAAAATCTCTGAAAAAGGCCAAAAAATGACCAAGATACGACCATTTTAAGTTTGGGTGAAAAAACAAGAAATCAAAGGCGACACCCTTTGTAGTGGCATTGTTTGCAAATGCGGCTCTGTTTGAGTTTCAAGCGGCACTCTGGTGAAATTAGCAACTCTATTTGGAAAAAAAAAGATCACAAATGCTTTGCAATTTTCTTTAGTGGCGTTGTTTGACCTCCAGCAGCTTTGTTTGACCTGGGAAGACACAAAACACAAAAAACAACGAAATTTGACCAAAAAACATGTTAGATTTTTCAAGTTTTCCCTCCTTCTAGCACCAAAATGTGAAGCCCAATCCTATACCTACAAAAACATAGCAAACAAACACACTGTTATATCAAATGCAAGTGAGAATCAAGATTCCCAATGAAATCCATTTATAATTGCAAAGAATAAGAAATGAGATGAAGAACACAACCAAAGATGAACAAAAGCTATCAAATCCTATTCAATTTAAATAAAACTCTTGATCCCATGGGGGAATTGGTGCCAATTATGTGTAGAAATTGGCCCTTTCCCAACTCCTTTGTAAGCTTTGTGATGATTTGATGAAGATTTGATCCACTTTGGTTGAATTCCTGCATAACCTAGCTAAGATCTTGATACAATGGATGAAAATAGATATGCTTGAGGATGAAATTGAGTATAGCGAGTTTACTTGAATTGTGGATGATCAAAGTGAGGAGAGAAGCCTCTCATTTATAGATGAGATTGAGGGAAGAATGAGCAAAATGGATGAATGTGGGATCATTCAACATCCAATGGCCAAGTGCCACTTGTTAAGATGTGAATGGAGGAAGGCTGAGGACATTCTAATGAATGTGCACAATAAATGATATTAGGTGGAATTTGAAATTTGAAAGTTGGCTTGTTGGAGAAGGAAGAAAATGACTTAAATGCCACTTGGCTCAATGCACAAGGACATGTAAGAGGGGAGTGAATGCTTTGTTGCATTTACAAATCCACTTGGAGTGATTTTCAAATTTGGAGGAATATTCCCTTTTTATGCCATGTGAGGGAAAATAGGAGATTTAATAAATCAAAGTAATTGATTTATTGTGCAAGTTGCATTCTCTAGAGGATGTGACATAGATTAAGATTAAATTAATCAAAGATTAATTAATTTAAAGAGAGATTAGAGGATGCGACAACTTTGACTTGAATTTATGAGTTAATTTAAATCAAGAATTGTGAAGAAAGATTTAATTAAACAAATGATTTGATTTATTTAACTAAAAGGGACAATGTTAGATTAAAATAAATAAGGTTTAATTTATTCAATTTAATAAGAAAACTTTAGAGATTTAATCAAATAAGATGAATTATTTAATTAAAGAGGGATACAAGGGTTAATTAAACAAAATGATTTGTTTAATTAATAGAGGAGAATGACTTAATCAGATAAATTTGATTTATTTAATTAAGAGAGGGAATATGATGAATTTAATCAAATAAAGATTATTTAATTAAATTGATTAGTAAAGGAGATGATTTAGGATGAACTGATGTTAGTAAGATCAAGATCAGTTGCATGTATATTTTACGTGTCTACACCAAGAAGCCATAGACTTCAAAAGACAATTTATCCTATCCAAATGCCAATCAACATCAACCCATTGTCAAATAACCACATACCCTTCCTACCAACAATCCATAAGGCCTAGTCATTCAACCATCTGTCATCATTATCAAGAGTCACTTGGCATAATCTTTGCCATTAATCCATGAAAAACATCTATAGGAATGTCTATCCTAACCTTGACAAGGGAAACTAACTTTCCATTAATCCCTTCCAACCTTCCATGTCCTATCCTAGTCCTTCATCCACTAATCCTTTCCAATCCATTCCATTTCAATCTATATCAAGTCATAAAAATATATCTAGTTATGGTCTCCAAAGTAACATCCCATATACTAAACTTGAGGATACATGTCAAATGGAAAGTCCAAAGCATGACAGCATGGCTTCACCTTCATGTCAAGATCAAAGTACTCCATCCAACGAACCTATATTTAATTATATCCAAGAAGTTCTTCTAGATAGTCATGACATCCAAAGTACACCTATCCTTGATCAACATTCCATTCCCAACCATATCATTCAAGACAAAGCCATATTTGATCAAGACACTACCATTGATCAAGAAATCCAAAATGATCCACTCATCAACCTTTACACCATTCATGATCAAACACTTGAAGACAACCCTATCCAAGATCCAAATATCAAAACTTCCCAAAATGAGACACTTGCCTCCTTTGGACACATAGATGATCTTCCTCTAGAACAAGATTCTTCCACTCTAGACATATTTGCAAATGATCAAGCTATAGCCGAGTTCAATGGAATCTATGACAATGACCATAAATACAATTTTGAAATCCACTTGGAAGCACCAATAGAACCATTTGAATTTGATATGTCACAAAATCAAACCAAATATATTAATCAAAAATTTATCCCACGTTTCAACGAAGCAACGACATTTTATTAGCTAGGATCATCTATCTTTTTCAGAGCAGGATTTCTTGTAGATGAGAATATTCCAAGTAACAATTTCCACATACACAATGATGGGTTAGCATCTTTTTTTGAAAACAAAAAATATCCCATCACAAATAAAATCTGTCAGAGCATGCAGTATCAAGGAAAAGGACTAGGCCTACATGAACAGGGAATTTGAGAACCAGTACGGTTTCAAGAAAACCCTAGACATCAAGGCCTTGGCTATTCTTTAGTCAGAGAATCAAATGATGTTATTGGTACCTCCTCGATATTGGAGGCAACTTTATCTAATACAAACATCAAAATGGGGTCCATGAGTAGGCTTTATCATAAGGTTGTTGCCAACACTTCTTCCATCCACACCATACACCATCATTCCAACATAAATAAACCTTCCATTTGGAACCAAAAAAAAGAAATATATTACAAATCCAAAGTTTAAAATCAAATGACAGAGGCGATTAAATCAAGCAAAAATCCAAGTGGACAAATGAAGTTAATATGGATCCCAAAGAAAAATGGATCAAGCAAAGAAAATATTCCAAATCCAAAACTCAATCAAAATGTGGAGCCAAAAGAAAAAAGGTCTCCCACATATAATAAATGTACACCTCCTTCAAAATGGTCTTCAAGCAAGGCATATAAAAGTTTTGGTTCCAAATGGTATCACAATTTAATTCCAAACTCCGCCATCTAACATCCCAAGTTTGGAAAAATAAAATTAATTCATCCAAATGTCCAGACAATACTTCCACATAAACCATCATCCATCATAACCCTACATCATGCCTAAAGTCTAAAAGACATACCTCACGAATCCATCACATCTTGGTAGCAACTCTTTATTGTAAGGACTCTCATGGAACTCTATCATGATGTGTGTATTCTGATAAGGCCAACTCTATTATCAAAAAGGGTCACAATGACATCAATCAGTTGTATGCAAGCGTTATGATCCTAACAAGACAACTACTTCATAAAGGTCATTATTGAAAGACCATGGAACCAGTCTCTACATCAGCACCATCAATGGATTCAACACAACTAGTGATCATCTAAAGCATCAAGGCCATCCAAAAATATCAAAAAAATATAAAAATAAATAAATAATAATAATAAAAATAATTGAAATATCAAAATATCGTCACCTTGAATTAAAACCTAGTAAACAAGCGTCTTGTTGACACAAAAAAAAAGAATCAAAAAGTCCAAAAAGTAGTAAAGATAAAAAATTTGTCCAATAGTGAAAACCATTCTTATGGCACTTTGGATAAGTACCATGATGAAAACCTGGCAAACAGGCATCATGTGTAAGAGCAATTATCTGTGGATCTTTACACTTGGGGGAAAGTTGTCTCATCTCCCATCCCCTTCACATGACATTTTTTATGATATTTCCATCTATCCATTTAATCCATATCTTTCCTATTCCATTTTCCCACCTACTTGGATCTTGCTAAGGGCTGGGGTACAAATATAAATCATGCTTTTGGAAAAAAATTCACATGTCTATCCTTTGGTCATATACTATCCATGAAACATCATGTCATTACCTTCATAGCTTCATTATCGCTATGCGACATTTTCCTTGGATACCAAATGATAATACTCTTAGCCAATAATCCTCATGTCTCCTATCTTTTACCAAAAATAAATCCATTATCCTTTTATACCTATCACATGCCTTGGTTTTCCCTTGTCAATAGTCTAAGGATTCTAATCCAACATCCTTACATCATCCCATATAGTACTAACCAAGTCATTCCAAAATGCAACAAGCTTAATCCATACAATATTGCTATGCATCCTAACACATCATCCAAAACATTCTTTGGCTTTGTTTATTGCCTTGCTACAAACCTTGATCCTTAAGTCACATTATCGTCATCATCATGTTTTTTTGGGATGTGCCCTTCCCATGTCAAACAACATCATCATCATCATCACCTGGTAATTGGTTTTCAGCTTGAGTAGGAGTAAGATCATGGTTGTCCTTGGATTCTTGTGTGTAGGCATCATTCACATGCATTTGTCATGACCCTTATAAAACGACAAAAAGAAAAAAAAATCAAAATATGAACAAACCCAAAAACATTCAGATATCATTCAAAATCTCAAAAATAGAGTCAGAGTCAGTTGAGTCAGTCAGTCGTAAACATAGTCGAACTACGTTGCCTCTACGACTGGACGTAGGGAAGGCCATCACTTGATGTGCCCCCGAGGCATTAGGTTTGTCTTTCTAGGTTTTTCAGGTATCACACACATAAAATCACAACTCATTCTTTGTACATCAAAGTCATTGGTTGTTTCGAACTACGAGGTCTATGTGTGTATAACGTAGGCAAGGCCATTAATCAATAAGCCCCCGAGGCCACACTAGGTCAGTCCATTAGGGTTTATCACATTCACTATCACACACATCAGTTATCATCAAGTTAAGTAAATTTTTTCAGTCAGTTTTGTCAGTCAAAGTCTAGTCAAACTACGAGGTCTTTGCATGTATAACATAGGCAAGGCCATCAATCGATGAGACCCAAGGCCACACTAGGTCAGTCCTTTAGGGTACATTGTGTCAGTCAACATAATTCATACACTGTCATCACTCACAAACAACAGTCAAAACATTAGGACAAGTCACATGTCAACAAGACAACCAAGTCAACAATGTCATCAAGTCAAACCAATCAACTTTTGTCTTATACAAGTTGTGTCCTTCTTGACAACAGATAGTATCAATTAATCAAACGTTATCAGTGCCTTAAATAGGTGGCCAGATGATCGAAACCAAACTTGATGTCTTATACAATATGTGTCTTTCTGAAACCAGACGTCATCATGCCTTACACATATAGTCACAAAATTGAAACCAGACTCAACATCTTATATGGTATGTGTCATCCTTGAAATCAAGCTTTATCAAACAAACAACAACAAATCAATTTTTGGCAAATATTCTTACTGGCCATTGAGTTTATGTCTTGTTTTGTCTTATCTTTTTATTTGGCTTTGTCTTTGAGTCTAGTTACTAGATTTCTCAAGGATGTCCCATGAAGGATTTAGAGAAGCAAGGATGTTTTAGCACTATTTCTTTGACTGATGTCTATCGACTATCTTTTAACTTGGTTTTCAAGTCAAGTTACTAGCTTCCTCGAGGATATCCCATGAAGGATTTAGAGGAGCAAAAATGTATCCCGACTTTGTCTTTTTTTCATTGCTATCTATGGTTTGTCTTGACAAAAACACTGGGGCAATTTTTCCCTTAGTATGAGTCAGGACACTCGTTGTTTGTGACTGTCTTTTTGTAGCAAGTGGATGAATTTGTACACCTTGGTCTATCTGATATCATGGTTTTTATTATCTATTTGTGTCATTTAATGCCCAATGATGATTCATGTAGGACCTATTATGTATTTGGCAAAGTATTGAAGATTCTGAGATTCAAGTTTAACATCCATGTCTTCCATGCTAACATCCATGTCTTTTATGCTATTACTCATCTTTTTTCGCTCTAACATTTCTTCTTTTTTGCATCTTCACCACCCTTATCTATGTTCATCTATCCTTTTGTCCTTCATCTTCTAGTTCTCTCATCCATTTCAAGAGAACACTCATGTTCTTTGAACCGGGGCATACCACTACCTCCTCAATTTTCTCCCTTTCATTGGGGCATATTTTTGATAAATTTTCTTTGACACAACGTGATAAACTGCATTGTATCAAAGAGGGGCAAACTGCAGGCTTTAAAAAATATCCTAGGCCTACGACTCTTAACTTTCGCATAATTCTTACATCTTCATTTCTTATAATTAAATAATGTTAATCATTTAATTATTTTCTAAAGTCGTATGTCCTCTATTAATTAAATAACTTTAATAATTTAATTAATTCATTCCCATCTTTATTTCCATTTCATTAAATAATTAAATATTATTTATTTAATTATGTCGCTAACTAAACCTATTTTCTTTCTAAAATTAAATAAATGTTTATTTATTTAATTTCCTATGTCACTTTCCACTATAATTAAATAATTATTTTAATTATTTAATTATTCGTTGGCCTTTTCTCTCTTTAATTAAATAAATCTTTAATTATTCAATTTAATTCAATATTCTTGAATTTTGAATTAAATCATTATTTAATTCAAAATGACAATTCCTCCTTATCACAATATTCTATAATTAAATAATATCTTTATTATTTAATTAGTCATTAATCATTTAAGTCTAGATAAGATTTGATTTTCTCTAAGAGATAGTTTTATCTATGTCAATCTCATCTTCTACATGCAACCCTCTATTAATTAAATAAATTTAATTATTTAATTAATTCATTCTTTCCTTTATTCTTTCTTGATTAATTAAATAAATATTATTTAATTAATTACGTCGCTAATTAATTAATCCTCTTTCTAAAATTAAATAAATTATTTTTTAATTTACCCTTATCACATTTTCAACTATAATTAAATAATCATTTCAAATGATTTAATTATTCCTTAACTTTTTCTCCAGTCAATTAAATAAATATTTATCTATTTAATTTAATCCCTAAATGTCGAATGTTGAATTAAATAACTATTTAATTCATAAAAAGAATTATTCCTGGCATATTCGACAAATAGACCTTCTCGTTTGATCAGTCAGTTATTTAAGTTTTGATTCTTCTGCGTGCAAACTATTATTAATTAAATAACTTTAATTAATTAATTGATTAATTCGTGCATTCGAACACATTTATTCTTTATCTTTTACATGCAATCATTATTCTTCTAAATTTTGAATAGTCTCGACTAAAGATTAAATTATTATTTAAATTAATCTCCATCGATTATGCTTTTTCACTCGCGCTATTACTGACACTAAATCTCTATCACATGGCATTCATTAATCTCAATCGTCGATTTGTATTTTGAATCTGAGCCGATTATTTGAAAATCATTTTTTTATAAATAGGCTTGACCTTCGCCATTATTCCTCCTCCTGAAATCTTTATACTTTTAGGAAGCTTATTCAAGAATCTTTGATATTTTGCTAAATCATTATCACATAGGCCATACTTGCATACTTAATAAATTTGAGGGCAATTATTATACAATGACAAAATGGAGAAGTTAAATCTAGGTTATTCATGGAATTATACAAATGTTTGGTTAGATCTTTCTATTTATATATGCTTTTTAGTTTCTATTGTACTTTCTTGTTAGCGTAGAATAGATTTAGTTTATTGCATGTAGAATTGCTTAACCTTCTATCATTTCTGTTTTTCCTTAGCATTACAAGTATTATATACTAGGGATAGGAAAATCTTAGAATAGCTTATGATGTATTCATTCCATGTTATTGTATATCCGAATTATAGAAATTTCATAGATTACGTTGGAAAGAAATTATCCAATGGAAGAAGTAATTTATAATTGATAGTATATTATGCTAGATAAACCCTAGTGGTTAATAAGGGTAGTAATACAATAAAAATGAAGGCATAAGAGACATGTCATCGTTGATAGGTTGTAACGTTATGCAAACCAGATTGTTAGTCAAACACTTGAACGATCACTTGATTGTTTCTTTACTTGATTATTGATTGGGAACCCTAGGTTGAGAATAACCTTCACGAATGGTATGAATGTTGATTGCTGATTTTATCCTGGGCTTAGAGTAAACTAAAGAGTAGATTACCTATGTGATTAAGTTGATCACTTGAATTTGTGAATTACTATTGATTGGAGCCATAGTTGGGAATACCTTATTTAGTTGTATTGTTACTTGATTGGTTGTTTTACACTCTTGACGTGAAGCCTTTTTATTGACGAAATATATACATTTTGGATAGTCTTTTACTGATGTGAATTCACCTTCGATTAGAGTATTTTATTGTTGAGAATATATTTTTGAATGAGCCATTTAATGATATACTTTGAGTAAAGTAATTCCTTTTTGAAGGATATACTTTTAGTTTTAGGTTATTTATTAATACTTTTGAAGGGATTCATTTAATGTTGAGATAAACCATTGATTGGGGACTTTTATAGTTGCAATTGTACCTTTGGTACTAGATTCATTCAATGATGTGACATTATGTTATTTGATTACTCGATAAGTAGGAGTTACTTGAATTGAATTGTAGGAATGTTATAGTCATAGGTTGTTCCTAGGGTTTAATGATTACCCAATGAAAGGAATTGCCTATGCATAGTTTATTATAAAAGAGATAGGTTGTTCCTAGAGTTAATGATTACCCAATGGAGGGAATTACCTAAGAATAGTACATGTATGGTCATTAAAAATATTGAGCTAGGATAGTGGGTGAATGGATGACTTTTTAATATAAAATTTGGCTAAAGTAGTGTAAGTAGCCACTATTTACACTGTCAGTTCATTGTGTCTAGTATAGACAATTTCTAGTTCAGGACTTTTATACTCGTAATTGTAGCTATCGCATGATTATTTTTGTTAATGGGTGATAGCTTCGGTCAAATATGAATGACAGTGATGCAAGTATCATTGGCATTCATAAGTGATCGAAATTATCATTCATGATATGATATTTCTAAAGGAAATATTTAAAATTGAAATTATGAGCATTCATTTAAATTCAATCATTCCCATGATATTATATTCTGCATTCATGATAAATCGGAATCCTCTTATGTCATCCGCCATCATATAGAAGGATGTATACGTGTGAAGAGTATACACAACAAATGGTAATCAAGTTGTTAAACTCGCATCCTAAGGGACGCGTCCCATGAGTGGACGTGCCTCCACTCGTGGAGACACATCCTCTCATGAGGCGCGCCTCTTAGGGGGCGGACTCCTCACCTATTTATGGCGATACCTCATTTGATATGCAAACATAGAAATTGGACAATGTTCTGCAATCAGCACATTCGATAATTAATTCATATCTGGAAATCAAAAATCTGAAGAATCAAAAATCTGAACATAGAGAATAAATATTATTTGTCTTAGGAAGTTTCTCATACAATTTTCTTGAGTTCAATTCAATCTAGTATTGTATTAGGATCCCTTTAGTGAACAGATTTGATTACATTTACAATTTTCTAAAATTTTAGGGCACAAAACTAAGCTTAGGAAGGCTATTTTTTATGGGGTTTTACCAACCAATCTCTTTGTCGAAGGCTAGGGCTATCTTTACATATGTGGAAGATGTGCGGGGACCACATTTGAGTTCGTGGTTGGTGGAAAAGCACTTGAGCGATGCTTCTCCTCATCAGTTGGCAGTTGATATTTACAAGGGATTTCCTAGACCATTTGTTACTACATGCTAATGAAACTCAAGGAGCTATGCATGTTTTCTTATATCCATGTCTATGGAAGTTGTAATACAAGAAATGTTATCTTGAGATTTTATATGTATTGGGATAATTGTAATATCCAATTATAGATGCAAATGGAAAGTTTGGAATATGTGTTATTTTAGATATGCATATATTCTTTGAATTACAAGAAAAAATTTATTGCTATGTGATGGCATCATGAATTATTCACTTGTGGTTAAAAAAATTGTAATTATTTTGAGTAGAACAACAGGCTTGTTACAATGGGGGTTTGACTGCGGCAAGCCCCAAAACTACCCCAAAATTTTTCCTCATTCACCTTCTGTGAAGATTGATCATGTGGAGCTCTGTGGGAGGCTTTGAAGCACAAGAACTCTTGTAAGCTGGCTCTTCCCCCATTTGTCATTTATCAATATTTCCTACTTTTTATCAAATTAATAGCTTAAACAAACCTCAAATCTTGAATAGTTAGCAGATCCTTTGAATTTCTATCTGAGGGTTTAGTGCTTTGTCCATACATGACCCCAAGGAGTCTCTATGAATTCAGTGTGCCACGCTGATGTCACGATCCCACACTATCATCCTTTGGTTGAGAGCTTCTCTCTTTGTCTCAGAAATCTTAATGATATTCTATTTCAGTCCCCGAAGTTGTCTGCCTACAATCACTCCTAGAACTCTTTCTTTTATATGTTAAATTGAAATCTCTTTCATCTTGATCTTCTTGATCGATCTTATTAGGTAGTTTGAGGTAGTTTAGGGTAGTTTTTTCGTTGGGAATCTCTTGGTAACTAAGAGACTCATGAGCAGTGAATCCCCCTTCTCTAAATTTTTAGTGAACCTGACATGAACTATGTTAGATCTTTTTCTGCAATATTTTAATGTTTATGACAATTATTTTTCTAAGGAAGATTTTGATATGTTAGAGGATGCCTTGGATTATTTATTAGAGGTGTCTTCTCCTATTTGTATATCTCTTGAACAAACATCTTAGTCACAACCATCTACTTCCTCTTTGCAAGTCGAGGAGTCTATGAATGTAGTGACTATTTTTTTGCCCCCTCAAAGGCATGAGAGACCCATCATTTACTTGACTCCGACTAGCCCTTATCCTAAGAGGATTCATTCTATCCATGGGGTTCTAGTCTCTAGAGACTCATTGGAACTTTACACAATATTTTTAAAAGCTACGAATTCTTATAATGTCATAGGGCATGTATGTATAACACTAGAAGAAATAAAAATAAATTAGATCAACCTACTTTTGTTTTGACTTCTTTACCACCTTATCAACCAAGTCTTTCTTTAGCACCTAAACCCACGACTAAAGCATCAGGTGATTACGATCTTATTGAGAAACTTCGTGTTACTCCATCCAAGATTTCACTATGGGATTCGCTTCAATCTACTCCAATTTATCAAGGTATTCTTCAAGAAGCCTTGCAAAAGATCCTCTTACATGCTTCTGCTAGGCTAGTGAATGTTAATGTATTAATGGATTATATTCATGTGGATTCTCTAAATATTATGTTCTAAGATTAAAATTGATTCTCATTCTTTAGCAGATTCTTCTCTATACATTCATGGATTTGATAATATTGGTTGTCAAGCCCTAGGCACGATAATCTTGCCTTTGAGGCTAGGAACCATTATTGTATCCACTTTGGCTTACATAATGCCTAGTCCAAGTTTACCTTACAACATTATTTTAGGAAGACCTTGGATTCATGCTTTGGCGGTTGTAACCTCTACCTTACATCATTGCATAAAGTTTGTTGCTAATAATGAAGTGATTAAAATTAGCGCTAACCCTAAGGTTGTGTACCTTTGTGAGTTGGCAGTTGTTGATTAGGCCTTAGTTGTTTCCACTCTTAAGAATTGTATTTCAGTGTTGAATGAACAAAAATGGATATACTAAGAAGGGAAAGATGATTCGCTTTACTAGGCCCCTAGGGTTTTTCACCCAGGAGCACTTGGTGTAGGATTGACACTCTTTCACCTAGATGATATGGTTATTTTTGGTGATTGCATTCAAAGGAAGGGATTGGATGAGGTTGTGTTGTGTGTGAAAAGTGTGGTTGAATGCTAGAAATGAAATGAAACTAAACTAACTATGAAATGTAAATGAAAGAAAATGTAAACTAAATGCACCTAAACTATATGCCCTAAATGTATGCAATCTGGAAGTAAAATGGAAAAATAGAGATGGTGCACCTGGAAATGGAGAGTTACAGATGAGAAGCCTTAGAATGTTCTAAAATCTTCCCGAAATTTTAAAAGGGACACTTATGCAAGAATGGGTGATCTATTCCTTCTGTTGAGAAATTCTGTCGGATTGGGTTTTAGAGAAAACAGTATCAAGAAAAGTCAAAACCCTTTTTTAGGCTCAGTATAAGGACAAGGTCACCAATAGTGGTGACCTAGTCCTCCTGGTACTCTTGAAAGATTTAGGGTCTAATTATGTGATTCCCCACTTGTACTTTCCTTTTTTGCAAAAGCTTGTGTTTGAAACTCCAGAAAATGACCTACAACTTGTCCTTTTGCTCCTCCTAGGGTTTGGTGTCTTGAGTTGACTTGAATGGAATGATTGTACCTTTCCCAACACTTCGAACCTTGATAAATCTAAATACACCTGCAAAAAACATGCAAAGACAAATAGAATATTGGGGTTAGGGAATAGGGGTTTGCCTAAGTCAAATCCCTTTGATGGTAACTCAAACCCAAATGAGAAACAATGAAAGGAAAGATGATTGAATGATGAAAAGTGTAAACACAAACCAAACCTTTACTTGTTAAAGTCTGCAACATGCAAGAACCAGCTCCAATGGAGGTTGCTTGAGATGCCTTTGTGCTTGAGTGCTTGCTTGAGAAGCTTGATTTCTTGTGAAGATGCAAAAATGATGTTAAGGGGGGGAAAATGAAGGTGAAAACCCTTATTTATACATACTATGCCCTAGTTTCCTGAAAATGTCACATGATAGGCCGACACTAGGGTTTTGGAAGGAAGTCCTTGTTAGGTTTTTTATTTAATTTTGAATTTTATGCCTAAAGGGACTAGGTCGCCCAAGGTGGCGACCTAGTCCACTTGGGAAAATTCAAGTGGTGGTTGAGAATAAAATTGTGTTTAGTGATGCTTATTAGGCTTGCCTCCCAAAACAAACTTAATTCGGGCCTAAAAGTACATTAAGGGACTAATTTATCATTAAAAAGGGCTGAATTAGTGATCATAAGCCTAGGAAAGTGTGAAAATACATTACAACACTTTACAACACTTTGTCACAAGGCTTGGAAAGGGGTAAAAGGGGGTTATTTAGGTGAATTGTGTTGAAAGAGTCTTATAAAAGTGGGAAGATGTGTTACAACACTTCACAACACCTTAGTAAAACACTGTTAGATTGTTGTTGAATTACAAGCATTCAAGACTAAATCAAGGCAAAACAAGGCCAAAATGAGTGAAAAAGTGTCAAAGACTACACTTTTTGGCAACACATTTAGCCCTCACTTTAGTGAGAGGATGAACTTGATTCAAACTCACACTAAAGTAGCTAAATCATGTATGTTGAGCGGGATCCAATGTATTCATGCTAGTAAGGTGAGATGACTTTGATTAAGAGGGATGATCAAACCCCCAGGATCAAGATCCCATGGCGAACCAAACATAAGCACAAAAGATCACACAAGGAGTGATGTGAAAGAGTGGAGAGAGAGAAAAATTTGGATTAAGATTTGACTGTTTGTCCAGCTAGTTGTGGATCAGATCTAGGCTATTTGTTTGAAAGGAAAAGGTGTAGTCACTCTAGGCCGACGAGACTTTTGGTTGTTCACCGGGTGAGAATGCTAAAAAGAGGTGAGATACATACACATGGTTGGTATGCACTCGCACACACAATGGTGGCTATGGGGAAAGTGGTGCCACTAGTTGGGCTTCCCGCTCAACCATACCAAAGTTATACCTCCTAATAACTTTGATAAGGTGCCACAAAAGATAAGGGTGCAGTTCATGAGACAAGCAAAGCCTTGGATGCTTAGAACTCATGAAAAATTGCAAGATGGCACCACAGGAATGCAAGTTGTGTTATGCAAGGTGTCCATGTATGCACAATGCAAAAGTTTAACATGTAAAAATGCAAAATGTAAAATGCAAAAAGAGTGTCCCGAGGAATCTTGTTTAGTTCATATGAGGTCTTTCACTTAGGGAACATTGTGTCTAATGTCTCCAAAAGAGGACCAATCAAAGGATAGAAGATTCACAACTTAGGGGATGTAGTGTGTTGCATCAAGCCACTAAGAGGAATGTAATATGCTAAGATAAGTCACATTTATGAAGGACATTACACCCAATGCCATCCACTAAGTGAGAAAACACATCATGTGAAGTGACAAGGCTGCACTAGGAACCAAGGAAAAACAAAAAAAACAAATGCAAATGAAAAATAAATAATGCCAATGTATGCCCCCACTTTAAAGGAATTGTTGCACACCATTTTGTGAGCAATTGATTTAAAGTAGAGAAAGGAAAAATGCAAAAAGAAAGAATAGGACATGAGAGCCTATTTGAAAAGCCCTATGTCAAGTGATAGGTGTCCAAGAAAGGGTGCATCATGCAAAGGAAGAAGAAAAAGAAAGGGAAAGGGTTTTCCCCCAAAATGAAAAACACCAAACACATAAGGGATCTATGGATTTGGGGTTAGTTTGTTCATTGTTGCAATGTTTGTTTAGAGAGCGTGGAACTAAAATACATAGAACTGGAAGAAGACACGAAGAGACCAAAAGAAAATGAAAAGAAAAGGGTCATTTTTTGGTCAACATGGAAGAGACATAGGATGTCTCGACGCTTTTCATCATCCCCAAAAGGACAACAAAATAAAAAAGGAAAAAGACAAAGAAAAAGAGCCTTTTTGAGTCAACATGAAGGATACATTACGGTCTTAATGCCTTACATCATCCTCAAATGGAAGGAAAAAAGAACAAAAGAAAAGGAAAAGAAAGGTCCATTTGGGTCAAAATTAAGGAGACATTGGGGTCTCAATGCCTTGAATCATCCCCAAATGGAAGGCAACAAGGAAAAAAAAGGAAAAGAGTCCATTTGGGTCAACATGAAGGAGACATTGTAGTCTCAATGCCTTGCATCATCCCCAAATGAAAGGAAAAAAGAACAAGAAAAATGAAAATAAGTTCATTTGGGTTAGCATGAAGGAGACATTGCGGTCTTAATGCCTTGCATCATCGATAAATGAAAGGAAAAAAGGAAAAGCGAAAAGCAAAAAGGTATGCACAACATAGACAAGAATGGAGATACAAATAGAATAATGTCACAAAGAGGGGGAGCATCAAACATGAAAATACGAGGAAAATATATCACACACAAACAAACACGCTAATAGTAAGGCAAGTGTAAGTCAACTGTTAAGCAAGTCATTTGCCTCCCAATCTCAATGGGTACAAGTGGGAGGTGAACAACGAAGCTAAGGGACAAGGACAAATGCATTACTAGGGAAAGGATAACATATTGCCCCCACTGAGTGCAAGGCAAGAGTGAATTGAGATAGGTTATGGAAAAAAGGGCATGCAATAGTAAGAAGAGTATGTCCTACAACTATTACATGAAAAGGTGGATGGGAGTGGTTTATGGTGTGAGGGGGGGGAAAGTATCACCAAAAAAGTGATACTTACTCAGTATCTCTTGTAGTTGACGAAATTCATAACTTCTATGACCAAGGACACGATGGTAAGAACAATGTGGTACGTTAGCATCTTTAGGGTAAATCACAACCGATTGCGATGCGGTAATGTAATGAGTCCTTTGTTTAGGAGGATTTGTAATTTCCTCTCAAATTCAGGAGGTGGATGAAGAGGGAATTTGAGTTTTTGTAATTTGTACGGCCTCTTGCATCTGCTAGATTCCCCAACTTCGAAAGAGGAGACTAGGACATGAGGGTCTGAGATGATCTTAGGATTGTCTGTGTTGTTATTAGGAGATCATGGGCATTCTCAAGGGAGGAGAACATTCAAATCAGGAGGGTAATTGAAGATCATTGTGCCATCATCATGAAGGCTTAGAGATTCTCTAGGAGGCTGAGGGTGAGGAGGATGCTCTTGATAGCCTATTCATACTGTATGTTCATCAGGTGATAATTGTTCATAAAACTTGTGTATTTCATGTTCATTTGTTATATCACCACCTTGTTTTCTTAGAATAGTGAACCCTTTTCCATAATTTTGTTGAAGATTAATGGGAGGGTGTGTGACCGGGTTATGGTAAAAGGGTTGAGTAGTGACATGGTGGGAGGAACTAGGCTCACCTTTTACAGGTAACCTAGGTTCATTGTTTGTTTCCAGATGGAGGTAAGCAAAGGTATCAAGGGATGACATGTTGGGAAATAGGGGTTGTTGCATGGATGGATCAAAGGCCACATTTGCCCCAAGATGGTCCAAGCATTCATTGAGGAACCAGTTCTTGCTAGCATCATCATCACCAATGATGTCAAGTTCATGAGTACACTTGTTTGGAGTTGATTGAGCAGGATTAGATTCAAGGTCATTAGGATCAGTAGCAAAGGTGTAGCTTGACATATCCATTAAGGATTTGAGGGAAGTCCAATTTTTTTTGAAAGACATAGCCATAATGAAAGAAAGCAAGTGACAAGAAATTGACTAAAATAGCAAATCTCGAATTAGAAACAAAAATGCAATTGCAGAACGAAGAAAGGTAGAAAATGCTCTAAAAATGATAAAAAAGACTATCAAAAATGTGCAAGAGGAGTAGGTCGCCCAGTGTGGCGACTTAGCCCCAGTAGTGTTGTGTTTGCTAATTTTATGAGTTTTTGAGTAGATTTTATGATGTTTAGGTCTTTCTGATATAAACAAAAAATGTAAATGCAATTTTTTTTGTATTTTTGTAATGAGAAATGCAATGCAAAGTGCAATCTAACATGAATTTTACACTAAATGCACTTTTTTTTTTCACAAAACCTAGGATGCAAAAAATATAAATTTTGAATGCAATGCATGCTTTTTCCTAAGATGAAATGCAAAAATTAGAAGATTAAAAAGTGGTCTACGGTCGGTTTCACCAAAATAAACCACCAAAAATGGATATACTAAGAAGGGAAAGAGGATTCCCTTTAGTAGACCCCTGTGGTTTTCCACCTAGGAGCACTTGGTGTAGGAATGACACTCTTTCACCTAGATGATATGGTTATTTTTGGTGATTGCATTCAAAGGAAGGGATTGGATGAGGTTGTGTTGTGTGTGAAAAGTGTGGTTGAATATTGGAAATGAAATGAAACTAAACTAACTATGAAATGTAAATGAAAGAAAATGTAAACTAAATGCACCTAAACTATTTTCCCTAAATGTATGCAATTTAGAAGTAAATAGGAAAATACAAATATGGTGCACCTAGAAATGGAGAGTTACAGATGAGAAGCCCCATAATGTTCTGAAATCTACCTGAAATATGAAAAGGGAAACTTATGCCAGAATGGGCGACCTAGTCCTTCTATTGGGAAATTCTACCATACTGGGTTTCAGAGAAAAGGGTATGTAGAAAAGTCAATACCCTTTTTCAGGACTGGTACAAGAACAAGGTCACCAATAGTGGCGACCTAGTCCTCCTGGTACTCTTAGAAGATTTAGGGTTTGATTATGTGGGTCCTATTGATGGTGTTTTCTGCAAAACAACTCAGATAGAATGTAATATCTCATCTCTCTTGAAAGGTGAATCTCTATCAGCAAGCCTCAAAAGATAACCCCAAGGTCTCTAATGTCAGATCTTGACAATGCGAAAACAACTTAGTGATAAATGTGAAAATTTTGGTAATGACAAGGGACCTTACGAAAAAATGTTGGAAACCTTCAATTCATCAGATCTTGCAATATTATTGATTCTTTCAATCCTAAGTCCAACCCAAATTTCAAAAGAAATAAAAAAAGATAAAGGGTTTTTAGGGATTTCTAAAAGTAAACTAACCCTAAGACCAAAAATGCAAATGATTAAACACTTGAAGTGGACCAATCCTTTAAAACTAATTCCTGCTAAACCTAGATTAAACCTACAATCTCACATAAATAGTGCAATATTCTAGGGAATTTAAGATTTTTAGATCATGAAGCATTCACCCAAATCAACCTTATTTGGCAATTGAAATTAATAAATACCCACAATTGAACTTAACACATAAATTCAAGGCCTAGACTAACTTTAGACAGCAACTTACGATCAACAAGTTACTAAAAGTATGGACCAAGGATTGCTCAAACACCTCAAATATTAAACCATAAATACCATTGCATCACATTTAAATCTAAAATATGACATGCAAATAATAATCTCAAAGCAATCTTAAAGATCTGGAACAACAGGAACCATGTAAAGTAAGAAAACACAAGAAAGAGCACCAAAGAACAATGTCTTCACATATATTGAATCGCCCAAAGTTTGTAACAATTCAAGTATTCTCAATGTATCAGCACTTGCTCTCAAAAAATGCTAACTCCTATCTTAATTCTAGCTCTGGAAGTTATATGTCACTAATTCGAACCCTTATAAATGAGGTTGGAGCATCAATTTATAGAAAAGCACCCCTAAAATTAGGGTTTACATGTTGAGGTTGGCCCAGTAGGTCGGCCTAGACAGTTTAAATAACAAAATAATACATTAAATGCTAAAAAACATCATCTAGGTCGGCCTAGATTCTTCCAAAATATCTCTCTTTGATTGCACGAAATTTGAGGTCACCCTCCCAACTGTATTATCACATGATTGGCACAAACTTCTAGGCGGTTGCGAGCTGGATATTTTCTCCCTCCTTATTGGTTTTTAATTTAGATAATTCTTTGAATTTCTCCAAAATCTCCTTCATATCAATTGGATTTGGAACTGGAATAAACTTAACCCTTGTCTTATGATTTCTATATTCTTCTGAATATCGGGGCATCACCTTATTCCACTCAATTTGTAACTCTTAATATTTTTCCAGTTTAGAAATATAGATTGTTGCATCCTTCAAATTATCTTTAGTAATGGGAGCACTATCAGAAGGAGCATGAATTACATGCCACCATGACTAAAACCTATTAACATTCATATTCTTTTGTCCAAATTTCCTTCTTCCAGACATGATCTCCAAAAAATTGATACATCTATCATATATTTCTTTCATTTTTCCCTGCAGCTTGGTGATTTTATTCAAAACTTTGGAAAGGAGTTCCTTCCTATGATTCCAGACTTCCACTCACTCCTCCGCCTTACCAATTTCATCTGAGAAGATATTCATTTTGGCCAATTCATCACTAGGAACCTGTAAAATCCTCTTCAACTCATCAACAATTGATTCACAATCTTTTTGTAATCTGCAGCAAATCGGGAGGTGTCCTCAAGAAATTCAGCAACCTTGGAGTAAATTCCCAAAATCTATTCAATTGATTCATCACCCCATTTGTTGACTTCTTGCAACCATTCATGGGTGTTGTGAGCAGTAGATTTCAATCTTTTTATCTTTGACACAACTTCTTTGGGTAGCAACCCCTCAGGCGCAGTACCTTCACTTCCACTAGTTTGTAGAGGCTTCATCAGGTGTTGGACATATTTGTAAACTTCATTTAGCTACTTCTGCAACTTTTCTTTTTCCTTAGTTTCTTTGTCTAATCTTCTCAAAATTGCTTGAGAAGATTCCTAAAATTCTTCTCTTTCTTGCTCCTTGGTGGTTGGCCCTAAATTAATAGTTTGTACCTTAAAATCAGAAGGCCTAACCTCATCCTTGAACTTATCACTTGTAGGAATTACAACATGGGTGACCCTGTTATTGAACTCATCTCTTGAGATTCTAGAGATAGTCTTAGCCTTTTTTCTTTGCTTAGGCTACTTGCATTGTTCGAGCAATTTTTTCGAGCTCGGGGTTTCCTCCTACAAAATTATTGGCTTCTTGCTAAGACTTTTCTCCAGCCACTTCGAGATAGTGGATTTCTCTGTAGCTACCTCCTTATTTGGACCATCATCCCTTTTTGTCTCTGGTTGGTCCTCTTGTCCATCTTCATGTTGGTGAGGACTATCAACAACTTCCTCCTTATTCTCTTCTGCATCCAAATGATTTTCCAACTCCTCAATTACCACCTTCTCTGGAGATTTAAGTGGCCTTTCTTGTACCACCTCAGATTCCACATTCTTTCTCTTTGTTCCGAAAGTAGATTGGTTCATTTCCTGCATGAACTTCCTCCATTCTCCACTATCAAGAGTAGAAATTTCTTCGTCTTCACCCTCATGATGCCCAGGATCATTTGATATATTTCCCTCTTCGTGGGAAGTTTCCTCTAAAATTTGTATGTTAGGAGGAGAAAGAGGAGGAGAATCATTTCCTATAGTTGTTCTCTTTTCAACATCATTAGTAGGTGCCTCTTCATTCTGCACCTTTACTTCTACAGTTTTCATTTCCTTTATGGGAGATGCCTTAAGTTTTGGGGAGCTTCTTCTGACATAGAATTGGGGTTTTTCCCCAGAACTCCCCACATCAACAACATTTGCTAAAGAAGGGGCATTAGTGGTGGCCTCACCTTTCATTTCCTTAGTAGCCTTCTATCTTTATGTGACTAACTTCCTCTTCTTAGTTGGTTGCGAAGTCTCCCCTTCCTCAGTTATAACACCAGCTCCTGGAGCCTTCTTTGCCTTGGGATATTGCTTCTCAATAGGCCCAATTTGTGTGTGGCTCTCGGTTCTTCTCTTTATCTTGAGGGTGCTACCCTCCTCTTGATTACCCTCATTTTGAGGCTCAGTAGTGTCATCCTTTTCAATCTCTACCTCCTCTTCAGATTGGGATTCTCGATTCCCCATCAAGTCATAGGTGAGCTTGGTTCCATCCGCCTCCATCTCTAATATCTTATGCTTCACCCATAGCCTTGATTACTTCTTGACTAGAGTAGTAACCTGATCTAAATCTATTATCTCCTCCTCTGATCAGTTGATTGGAGGTAAGGGCTTGTTCTTGTAAGGCTCAAAATCATGATGTTGGAGTAAGTCTGCATCATCCTCTTGCACCTGATCAAGTACCTCTGCAACTTTGTATGATCTAATTGATTTCTAGGGTAACCTAGAGAATCTTCTCCTTGTTGCTTCATACTCATCTCGATAGTTAGCCCAGTAGTCCTCAATATGATCCTTGTTCTTGAACGTTTTGTTTGCTTGCCTCATAGCTTTGCCATATGGATCAAACCTACTTTTGTTTGTATGAAAATATAGTTCAAACTATGCCATCTCCTTTTTGGAATGAGAGGCACTCTGAATAGAAGGAAATTCCTCCAAAGTTCCTATTCTCAAGGGGAATTTAGATCCCAACCCCTTATTTTTCATCTCCTACTGTAGGATCTCCTCAAAGCCTACCATTTGTCTTGTTACTTCCAACATCAGGAGCTTGTTGGTCGGATACCTTGGTAATCTAAGTGGGACAACATGGGATCCTTGTATCCGGATGTATGTGAATCTCTAAAATTGAATAAACCATTGACCATATTATTTGATCAAGTCCATGGCTTTAGAGGAAATCCTGATGTGAAGAGCATCCTACAACAGCCTAGGAATATACATGGAGAATGGATCGTTGGCTCTTTTGTAGTTGCTTGTTTTGTGTTGCAATTATGGATATACATCCCATATTCTATCCTTCCCAATAGTCCCTTTGCAATTGAGACCTTTGTACTTAGTCTTATGAGCCAACATATAGACAAGATATGAAGTCATAGTAAACTGATGGGTCTCCTATACACTTCTCAACTGGGCATCCAAGTTGTTGTTGATGATTCTAGCCCAATGATTATTCTTATTAGCCACTATCTGTGTAATGGGGTAAAACATCCATGCAAGGAAGATGTGGGCCTCGTCAAATCCCATGACCTTGTCTAGAAGAGTTATAATATCATGATATTCTTGTTTGAAATCACTCTTGTGCAACTGTTTGGGCAACTTTGAATAGTGGGGCTTTGGCTTCAATATCCAAGAGTTTTTCGTGATCTCCAAAGCCTTGTTGGGGTCTTGATCATAGAAATTTATTTCTTCCCCAATGTTAATTTCCTCAATAAGCTTATGATGTGAAGCAATACTGAACACCTCTTCAATAGATTCCTTAGTAAGATTTTCCATGACTCTTCCTTGTGGGCCAATTATAATTCTTGTTCTGGAGTCATAGTGCTTTGCACATTCTAAAACTAGCTCTGAACAAAGTTGTGTTCGTGGGAATCCCACTGCTTGAGAAAATCCAGTATGGGTGATAACCTATGCTAACTGAGTTGGTGCACTTCCAAACATCCTCTACTGAAATTTATCATAATCTATGTGTCCCATATTTGTATCTGTAATCTTTGACCAAGCAGAACCAATCCTGGATTTCGGCCATATTCCCTTGAAGTCATACTTCATCCTTTCTAATTTTTTCTTAACTTGCTCTTGTGCTAAAGAAAATTTTGATTTAGATGCCTTGTCCGGACTCAGCTTTGCCTGCATTTGTTAGAAATGACCAAGATCACAAAGATGGAAAACAATAATATAGTCTATCATATCTATTCCATGAAACACCAATGTGAGTAACAATAGTTATGTCAAGTCAGAATGATAATAATTTAAGTTTCAGTGGAAACATAAGGTAAGCAATTCCTTTTGAAAGATCTCATCAACACATTGTGCATGCATATAAAGTCCAATTTCATCAATCAATATCCCATGCAATGATCATAAAACCCCATTATGCAAGCCCACTTGTGATTATTACTCAAATTGGGAGACCTCATGAAAGATCTTGGGTAATCTGAGTAGGCTCAGATTCACCACCCGAACTAGACCTTGGGTAATCCAAGCAAGCTCGGATTCCCCGAAAGTCACAACACTGGTCTCATTTACCCATAATTGCTTGGAGTCTTCAATAGATGATGCTCATGGACACACTCAATTATGGATCATCGTCTCACAAATTTTCTCATTCAAATTTTAGTTCATTTCATGCATTGGGTATGAAAATTCATAGGGCTCGGGTACTTCAAGAGGTCTCAGATTACTCGGGTGAACTATCGTTCGAGTAATCCGAGGAGGGTCAAAATTACCGAACGAGGGGGTGATACCAAGAATTCACTACTTGTGTTCACCCTTCGAGCTCGGGTTTTTGGCTAGACAAAAGATTCGAATAATCTGAGGGAGCTCGGATTCTCCAAGCAGATTAGGGCTCAAAAAATCTCAACTACCGCGAAATTAGCGAGATTTAGCTCAAGGGCCCAAAATGTGCTAAGTTTCAAGATTACTTCATGTAAAGATGATAAATGAAAGAAGTTCACTTTATTCAGTCCAAACCACTTTCAATCTAGGGTGAAATTCAAATGACTCAAGCAAAGATTCAAATACTTGCTCCAAGATCCACACACTATTCATCCTCATTCGCAAGTACAAAACTAGGGTTTTTCGAATTACCATTTAGAACAGGGAAACACTCCAAAATATTGATATTAATCATGAACATAGCATGCAATGAATGAATCATAAGGATATTCAACAAACACCATTCACTAAATGCATTCAAATTGAAGACCTATTTTAACCTCTAGGAACAAACGCTTTTAAAGAACAAAACCAAAACCCTAGATGGCACAACAAAACCAAAATCCAAAACTTGATGAATGACTCATCAATCAAAGGTTTATCAAAAAAGCCCACAATAAATCATAATCACTCAAGAAAAATCCAAAGTAATACCTTGAAACAACACACAATGAAAGAGAAATGCAATAACAGACCGACAATGGATGCTCCGAACTCTAGAACGATCACTTGGAGGAGATAAACCAAACGTTGGAGCTCAAAATTGAATGCAAGACGATGGAAACCTCCTAGCTTCAAGCACATGGAAACGTAAAATGACCAAAAGACCCCTCAATCCCCATTATATTTCCAATTTAACCTTTACAATTCATTAATGTGGGCAATAAATGCTCATGCGCACGCCCGCAGAAATTTGAGAATCTGATGGGAGCTCGGACTTGTGTAGTCCAAGGTAGCTTAGATTACCTGGTCAGATTAAGGTTTGGGTAACTTGAGGGGTCTCAAAATTACTGAACCTGGCGAATACTTAGCCAATTTTACCCCAAATCCAAGATTTCAAGTGTAGATCCAACTCCCAAGAGAAAAGCCATCATTCAAATGTTGCAAAAGGCATCCCAAATGCAGATTTATCGTTAAGAACATGGGCGAAACAAAACCAAGACCGAGAAACTTATCCCTTAATGGGATGAATTCAAGACCCTATGGAAAAAAAAAAAGAGGACAAAGCAAGAAAAGAGGGTCCTCGCTTTCAACGGTGCATGTGTGTGACAAAATGCACAATAGGTTCCCACTTGTACTTTCCTTTTTTGCAGAAGCCTATGTCCAAATCTCTAGAAAATGACCTGCAACTTGTCCTTTTGCTCCTCCTAGGGTTTGGTGTCTTGAGTTGACTTGAATCGAATGATTGTACCTTTCCCAACACTTTGAACCTTGCTAAATCTACATACACCTGCAAAACACATGCAAAGACAAAGAGAATGTTGGGGTTAGGGAATAGGGGTTCGCCTAAGTCAAACCCCTTTGATGGTAACTCAAACCCAAATGAGAAACAATGAAAGGAAAGATGATTGAATGATGAACAATATAAACACTCATTGAACCTTTACTTGTTGAAGCCTGCAACATGCAAGAACCAAATCCAATGGAGGTTGCTTGATATGCCTTTGTGCTTGAGTGCTTGCTTGAGAAGCTTGAGTGCTTGTGAAGATGCAAAAATGATGTTAAGGAGGGGAAATGAAGGTGAAAACCCTTATTTATACATATTAAGCCCTACTTTCCCAAAAATGTCACATGATAGGCCAACACTAGGGTTGTGGAGGCAAATTACCATTAGGTTTTTGATTTAATTTTAAATTTTATGCCTAAAGGGACTAGGTCGCCCAAGGTGGCGACCTAGTCCACTTAGGAAAATTCAAGTGGTGGTCGGGAATAAAAATGTGTTTAATGATGCTTATCAAGCTTGCCTCCCGAAATACACTTAATTCGGGCCTAAATGTACATTAAGGGACTAATTTATCATTAAAAAGGGCTGAATTAGTGATGATAAGCCTAGGAAAGTGTGAAAATACATTACAACACTTTACAACACTTTGTCATAAGGCTTGGAAAGGGGTAAAAGGGGGTTATTTGGGTGAATTGTGTTGAAAGAGTCTTATAAAAGTGGGAAGGTGTGTTACAACACTTCACAACACCTTAGTAAAACACTGTTAGATTGTTGTTGAATTACAAGCATTCAAGACTAAATCAAGGCAAAACAAGGCCAAAATCCAAGAGAAAAGGCCAAAATGAGTGAAAAAGTGTCGAAGACTACAATTTTTGGCAACACAGTTGTTATCTTCTGATGCATTGGAATGATCTTCAATGGTGTTTGCCTTATAGGATATCCCTGAGGTGAATGCCCCTGAAGAAGAACAACTCAAAGAAAATAATCCTAAGTCCTCCCCTTCCACTTATTTTTCTAAATCAAATGTGTGTCTTGGTGATGATTATGGGTCCTTGTATTTCTCTGATTTCTTCATCATAGAATATAAAGTTGAACCTAACCACTTTGAGCTTCCAACAGTGTCATACACCTTTACTAAGAAGGTTGGTTGTCTTCCTGTTGAGAAGGGCAATTGGGATCCTATCAAGGAAAATGATTGTTCTCCTGTCGAGGAAGATAACCACACTTCTATTGAGGAAGCTAACATTTGTTGTCCTATCAAGAAGAACGGTTGTGATCTTGTGTATACATTTGAAACCCATTGGTTGAATGACACTCTCTATGTGGATCCACCTTCTTCTCGAGCTTTAAAAATGTGTTACAGCCTTGGATATGAACTTGTGTCTAAGTATGGTTATGGGTGTAAATGCCTTGGGAATATCAAAAAAGGAAATCAAGTCCCTATCTAAGTTAGGGCTCGCAAGCGCAACTTGGGTTTTGGTTGTTCTCTTGAAAAATCTATACATAAACCATGGTGGAGAGCTGACATGATTTCCATTGAGCCTCTTGATCTAGTTCATCCTGAACTGATTGAGAGTAAAGTAGAACCTAATTAAGTTCCCCTAGATGTTTTCTCTTTGAAGGAAGCACTAGAAGAATTCTTAGGTTTCCATTCCCGTCTACCTCCTTATCACCATAAATGACAATTCTTGTATTGCTTGCATAAAGAAGCATAATTTGGAGAATCTATTTTGAATATGGATGAGGAGGCTCCTTTATCTAATGTGGATGATGATGTTCATATTTCCCATATTGAAGACCATACTTCTCTCCTCAAAAGGGATACTACTGAAGTTTTCATGGATCGTAAGTCTTCTAAAAAGGTGATTAAGATAAGAAACTATGGTTCCTATTTCCCATATTGATGAGTCTGTGGTGGTTCACAATATCGTCCTAGGTCCCGACACCAAGCCTATTAAACAACAAACCTGAAAGATGAATGCCTAGGTTGCACTATTAGTTAAGATTGAAATAGAGAAGATTCTAAAATTGGGCTTTATTTGTCCTATTGATTACTTGCCTTGGATATCAAATGTCATTGTTGTTAGCAAGCCTGATAGCTGTATTTTCATTTACATTAACTTTTGTGATCTTAATAAGGCTTCCCTTAAGGATGACTTTTTGTTTCCTAATATCAATATGATTGTAGACTCGACCACAGGCCATGGCTTGTTGTCTGTCATGGATAGTTTCTCAATCTATATTTAGATTCATATTAATCAGAAAGATCAATACAAGACAACCTTCACTAGCCCATGGAGTACTTCTTATTATATGGTCATGTCGTTTTGGTTGAAGAATGTAGATGAAAATTACCAACGGGTGATGAACTTAATTTTTCATGATTTCATTCATAAAATTCTAAAAGACTATGTCGACATCTTGGCTAAGTCTATGAGTCGTCTAGAGCATGTAGAAAATCTCTATCTTGTTTTTAAAAGGATTTGACTCTATAAGATGAGCCTAAATAAGATCGATGCGATTGTTAACATTCCTCCACCTAGAAACATCTCTTATTTGTGTACTGTGCAGGGGAAGATTCAAGAAATTCGTAGATTCATATCTCAGTTAGTTGATCATACCCTTCCCTTCACACATTTGTTGAAAAAATATGTTCATTTTTTATGGGACGATGAGTGTAAGAAGGATTTTGAGTCAATCAAAAGTTACTTGGCCAATCCTCCTATCTTAATTTTGGCTATGCAAAGTAGACCCTTTCTGCTTTATCTCAACACATCACCTCATGTCTTAGCAGCTTTATTGGCTTAGTATGCTGATGATGGTAGAGAAAGAGTGGTCTACTATATTAGTCATGCTATTTTTTATAATGAATTTCATTACTCTACCATGGAGAGATAATGTCTAGCTCTTGTCTTTGCAACATAGAAGTTAAGACTATTGGGAATAGGATGCCATTTAATTACAATCCTAAACATATTTCATGTATCTCCTAAATCCTTGGAAAGTGTTCCCCAACACTAGGATTAGAAAGAAATTAAATTCGAATGAAATGAACATGTAAATTAAAATTTGTAATTATTCCTAAATAAAAGGAACATGTGGGTATGTCCAAGAAGAGCTCCTAAATAATAAGAGCACATGGGGCACCCACATGGAAGGTGGAACCCACCTTGTTTCAGTTAGCTGTTTGGAGGATTAATAACACTTCAATAATGTAGGTCTTGTTCCTACAAAATAAGGATTGATATATACAAGAGTGGAGTGGCACTATCAGTTCAGTGTCAGTTTAGTTTAGTTATCTTCAGTTGCATGTAGCTATTTTGAGTTGCATGCTAGTTGACTTGGGTTGCATGTAGTTGACTTGAGTTGCATGTTATTTGAATTGAGTTGCATGACTAATGACTTCAGTTGCATGAAAGATAACAGGTGGATACTTTCAGTTAAGTGGGGATGATCAATCGTGCATGTTGTTTGCATGAATTGATGGAGAGATATGTTTCAGTTAAATAAGATTGACTTGGGTCCACCTTGGGTGCCCAAGTTGGCATATTTTAGTTAACACCTTTTGCATGAGAAGATATTTACAAGGCTTAGTTAAGTGGGCCCATTCTTGGGTGCCAAATTTGAGGTGAAGCTTCCAAGATATCTTCTTGACCAGATTTCAGTTAAGTGTTCAGTTGGGGTGCCTAAATTGAGGAAGAATTTGCTTTGGCTTATGTTTACATGGTGGAACTCTACTTGCCAAATCTAGGCATAGGTTTTTGAGAGGAGATTTATGCTCTTGTATTTGACAACTCTTAGGAATTTCAATGTTGATAATTGTCCATTTATTGCAGCAAGTGTATGAGAGTTCTATGAGAGTTTATTGCAGGTTGTGAAGAAGATTGTTGAAGGCAAATAAGCATATCAATCAACGATTGATATAGTATTATTGTAATCTTGTTCTAAGGTTAAATAATACAAGCACTATTGGTTTTGGTGGAGTTTTTCTTGAAAGGGTTTCTCCACGTATATGTTGTGTCACTTCTATCTTTTGTCTCATTCTTCTACAATCTTCTGTCTATTTCTACAATTGATAAAATTGATCTAAATAAAATAATCATACACAAAGAATTGATCTAAACAGATTAAGCATACACAAAGAAGTGTGACAAAGAATACTTAATTAGATCTACAGTCACATAGTTTTACAAGTTTTAAGCTAAAATTTTACCTTCATTTCCAACATTTGGTATTAGAGCTAATGGTTGGGTAGGATTTGTGGCGTGTTTTTCTTAATAGTTTGAAGGTTTTTTGGCTGTAGTGGGAGATTTTACTATTGTGTTATTGTAGATATGTAAAATAATTGTGTTACAATGAGTTCTACTTCGCATCTAGATATTGAAAGATTCAATGGATCAGTGGTTAGTTGTTTGTAATGATAAAAATCCATCTACATTAATGTCAAATGAGGATTGGGCTAAGCTTGGTAAGAAGGCAAGAGGGACCATAAGGTTATCTCTTGCTGATGTTGTTCTCTTGAATGTTTCAGATGAAGCTACCGCATATAAATTAAGGAAGAGGATAGGTGATATCTATCAAACCAAAAGTCTTACTAATAAGTCGTATCTAAAAACATAGTTGTATTCTTTAAAGATGAAAGATGGTGATTATGTTACAAATCATTTAAATGCTTTCAATTTTATTCTAAGTCAGTTAGCATCTGTAGATGTAAATCTAGAAGATGAAGATAAATGCATTTTGTTACTTTGTTCTTTACCAAAGTCTTGGGAAATCTAATTGTTGCTATCAGTGGTAGTGGTGTAGATCCTAATATGGAAAATATAATTTCTACTCTCCTATCAGAGGAGACGAGGAGGAAGTCTAAAATGAGATCTCAAGATGCCTTGTTTGTAAGAGGTAGGCCTAAGGAAAAGGAACCTAAGGGAGACAAGAAAGGAAAGGGTAAGTTCAAAGGATGGTCTAAAACCCCTGTAAGAGTAAGGTAAAGTGTTGGAACTGTGGGAAACCAGGACATGTAAAGAAGGATTGTAAGAACAAGAAAAATAGTTTTGATGCTTCCATAGAGAAATCCTCAGATGACAGTAATGATGCATTGATCATTTCATGTAAAAAATTTAGTGATGACTCTTGGCTTCTTGATTTAGGTTGCTCCTATCATATGACTCCTAACAAGGAGTGGTTCACTAAGTATACTGAATGTGATGGAGGAAATTTATTCTTTGGAGATAATAGCACAACATAGATTATGGGAAAAGGAGAACTAAAGTTGAGTTTCAATCATGGTAGGGTTAATACCCTTAATGATGTTTTACATATTCTAGGACTTGCTAGAAATATAATTTCTATATCTAAGTTCAATGATTCTAGAATGCATGTGACATTTGACAAAGGTGGTTGCAGATTAGTGAAAGGGAATATGGTGGTTGCTAAAGGATCTCGAATTGGAACTTTGTTTAAGCTTAATAAGTCCAATTTGAATAAATCAGCCAATGTAACTGAAGCTGAAAATACATGTATGTTGTGGCACCATATATTGGGCCACATTGGTGAAAAAGGTCTGAGGACCATTCTTAATAAGAAATTGGTTGACGGTATTCCTGATTATAAAATTGACAAAAATGATTTTTGTGAGCATTGTGTGTTTGGAAAGAAACCTAGATCTTCATTTCCCAATGGAACCAATAAAGCTAAAAGATTATTAGAGATTATTCACTCAGATGTTATGGGTCCTATGGATATTGACTCTATTGGAAAATCTAGATATTATGTCACATTTATTGATGATGTCTCAAGATACACTTGGATCTATTTTATGCATAACAAATCTAATGTGTTCAATAAGTTTAAAGAATTTGAGGCTTTAGTTCAAAAACAATCAGATCATAAGATAAAATTGTTGAGATCAAATAATGGTGGTGAATATTGTTCTAAGGAATTTGATGATTATTGTAAGCATGTAGGAATTGTGAGATAGAAAACTACTCCATATACACCTCAACAAAATGGAGTAGCAGAAACGATGAACCAAAACTTAATGGAAAGAGATAGGAGTATGTTAAGTAGTGCTAAGTTAGATCGGTGCCTTTGGGCCGAGGTTGTAATTACTTCTTGTTATTTAATCAATAGATCTCCTAGTTCATCTATTGAAGATAAAACTCATGAAATGTGGTTAGGTAGGAAACCTAGTGTTGCACATTTAAGGATCTTTGGTTGTGAGGATTTTGTTCACGTGCCTAAAGAAAAGCGATCTAAGTTGGATCCAAAATCATAGAAATTCATATTCATAGGTTATGGTGAAAATTTAAAAGGTTACAAGGTTTGGAATCCTCTAACTCAAAAAATTACTTTATCAAGAGATGTGATTTTCAAGGAATTTAGATCTTATACTGGAGAAAAACAACCAAAGGAGAAGGATACTTCTCGAACAGTGCATTTTGAGACAAAAACTGAGAAGCATGAAGATGCACAGGTTGAAGAAAAATTGGATGGATTGGATTAGGAGAGTTCATAGAGTTTTGAGATAGATGTTCATGATGAGCATATTGAGGAACAAGAAGAACCTTCTTTGAGAAGATCCACAAGACAACGAAATCTCGTTGATAGTTATAGCCCCCCTAATTTCCATTGTATATTTTCTTTAATGAGTACTAATGATGAACCTAGATCTTACAAGGAAGATTTGTCTTCAGATGACAACAAGCTCTGGTCACAAGTTTTGCATGAGGAAATGGTTTAATTGGATGCATGTGACACATGGGATCTTGAGAATTTTCCCAAAGAAAGAAAGACCATTGGTTGTAAATGGATCTTTAAAAAGAAAATTTGAGTAGATGGTAATCTCGAAAGGTACAAGGCTAGATTAGTAGCCAAGGGCTACTCCCAGAGAGAGGGAGTTGAATTTAATGAAATCTTCTCTCTTGTTGCTAAATTAACTTGTATTAGATTATTTTTATCTATTTTTGTTGCTTATGATTTTGAGATTGAGAAAATGGATGTGAAAACTGCTTCTTACATGGGGATCTTGATGAGGAGATTTATATGAGGTAGCCTGATGGTTTTTTTGTAAAAGGAAAATAATCTTTGGTTTTCAGGTTAAAGAGATCTTTATATGGATTGAAACAGTCACCTAGAATGTGGTACCAAAATTTTCATGCTTTTGCATTGAAAATTGGTCATGTTAGGAGTGAGGAAGATCATTGTGTTTACATAAAATTTATTGATGATCAAATTTTAATTATTATGTTGTATGTTGATGACATGTTGTTTATTGGTAACAACAAGGTAATGATTAAGGAATTGAAAGCAAAAATCTCTAGCACATTTGAGATGAAAGATATAGGGGCTAAAAAATATATTCTTGGTATGGAGATCAGCAGGGATAGAGGTAACATAAATCTTTGCTTAAGTCAAAGCAACTATGTTGATACTATTTTGAAATGGTTTAACATGCAGGATAGTAAACCAATTAATATTCCTTTACCAATTGGCACAAATTTAAGTTTAGACATGAGTCCTAAATCTGATTTTGATCATTAGGAAATATCTCAAATTCCATATGCTAGTGTAGTTGGTAGTTTGATGTATGCAATGGTCTATACAAGACCAGATATAGCCCAAGCAGTGGGAGTTGTAAGTAGGTTTATGTCTAACCCTAGTAAAGAACAATGGACTTATGTTAAGAGGGTCTTTAGATATTATGAGGTACTTCTGACTACTATTTGGTTTATCATGGTGCTAATGATATTGATATTATGCACAAATCATTGGACATACAGGGTTTTGTTGATTCAGATTGGGTAGGAGACCTGGACAGTCAGAGGTCGACAAGTGGCTATGTGTTTATTTTGTTTGGAGCTGCAGTTAGTTGGATGAGTAAGAGGCATCCCATGGTTTCTTTTTCCACCATAGAATCATAGTACATGGCTTCTACACATGCCTCTAAAGAGGTAGTTTGGTTATAAAGACTTAGGAAAGGTATTAGTTTTAATTGCAAGAAAATTAGACTTGAATGTGATAGTCAAAGTGCTAGCCAAAAATCCTATGTATCATGCTTGTACTAAGCATGTTGATGTTCAGTATCATTTTGTGCGAGAAATGGTTGAGAGTGGGAAGGTATTGATTGAGAAAGTTGACACTTTCATCAATGCTACAGATTATCTTACGAAACCAGTTCCTACAAATAAGTTCTCTTGGTGCAAGAAGGCCATTGGCCATGACAACTGTACTTGATTTATAAGAATGAATCCTTGTTTAGAATAATTGCAATGTATAATATCAAGTGGGAGAATGTTGGGAATAAGATTCCATTTAATTGCAATCCTAAACATATTTCATGTATCTCCTAAATCCTTGGAAAGTGTTCCTCAACACTAGTATTAGAAAGAGATTAAATTCAAATGAAATGAACATGTAAATTGATATTTTTAATTATTCCTAAATAATAGGAACATGTGGGGGCTTCCAAGAAGAGATCCTAAATAATAGGAGCACATGGGGCACCCACATGGAAAGTGGAACCCACCTTGTTTCAGTTAACTATTTGGATGATTAATAACACTTCAGTAATTAAGTTAAGTAGGCCCATTCTTAACTGTTCAATTAAGTGTTCAGTTTGGGGCACCTAAATTGAGGAAGAATTTGGTTTGACTTATATTTACATGGTGGAACTCTACTTGCCAAATCTAGGCATAGGTTTTTGAGAGGAGTTTTATGCTCTTGTATTTGACAACTCTTAGGAGTTTACAATGCTGATAATTGTCTATTTATTGCAGCACGTGTATGAGAGTTCTATGAGAGTTTATTGCAAGTTGTGAAGAAGGATTGTTGAAGGAAAAGAAGCATATCAATCAAGGATTGATGCAATATTATTGTAATCTTGTTCTAAGGTTAAATAATACAAGCACTATTGGATTTGGTGGAGTTTTTTCCTAAAAGGGTTTCTCCAAGTATATGTTGTGTCACTTCTATATTTTGTCTCATTCTTCTACAATCTTCTATCTATTTTTACAATTGATAAAATTGATCTAAATAGAATAATCATACACAAAGAATTGATCTAAATAGATTAATCATACACAAATAATTGTGACAAAGAATACTTAATTAGATCTACAATCACATAGTTTTACAAGTTTTAAGCTAAAATTTTACCTTCATTTCCAACAAAGACATTACCTTCTTCATGCTAAAACTCGTGTCATTGTAAAATGTGGTCTTTTGAAGCATCTGTTACAAGAACCGATCTTGCTAGGAGATTGGAAAAATGGGTGATGTTTCTTTCTAAATTCAACATAAATTTGGTAACTCATAAGTCAATTAAAGGTTAAGTTTATTTTGATCAATCGACATAAGCTCTGTCATCTCACTCCTTCCCTAATGTAGATTTATTTCTAGATGAAAACCTTTTAGCAACTGATCATGAGCCTGTATGAGAGATTTATTTTGATGGTTCGAGATGTTAAGTTGGCTCTAGAGTGGGAGTAGATTTGATCTCGCCAAAGGGTAAGTTAGTTCCCCTATCCTTTTGATTGGAATTCTATTACACTAATAACATCACTGAATACGAAGTCCTTATCATTGGCTTGTGTGTCATGCTTTCTTTAAACATAAAACATCTTTACATACATAGTTACTCCAAACTTATTGTAAATTAAATTATAGGGATGTATCTGTTAGAGTAATAAGTTATTATGTTGAATTAATTATATCATATTGGTTAATTAATTAAGTCACTTATTCCTCTAGTTTCTTAGGCTAAACTTAGGCGCATTAATAATTATTTATTAATTATTAAGTGTGCACACTAGGGTTTCATTTAGGGTTTATTGATCTCCTTCATAAGGATTGATCTCTTTGTAATATTTGAGATTCTCATAATGCATTTTACACTTTGAGGTTTACAGATCTTGTTTGTTCTGAATTTCTTTTGCATGTGACAGGTATCCATTTGCATGCAGGTGATCTTGAATCCTAACATGGTATCAGAGCCTTGACATGCAGCCCCTTCTCAAATTCTGGAGAAATTTATTGTAGAGTTCGTTTGGGGTTCCTCGAGGATTTCATGTCTTGAGCTCATCTGTGCAGCATCTTGAATCAGATTGGGCTTCACCATTGGATTCAGAGCGCTGGAAAAATTCAGGTTTGGCTTTTATTTTGCAGATTTTGGTCATCATTTGCCAGATCTGTGAGGGTTTCAGTTTTGGTGATTTTTTGGAAGCTCTGGAGGTAGCCATTTTTTTGGAGCATTTTGAGTAGAAACGGAGGTCACCATTGCATTCGTAGCGGCCAAAAACCCTAAGATCGCCTTTCGTTTCGTCGATTTTGGTGAAGTTGATTCGGAAGGCAAAAAAATTTTGCTAGGGAAGCCGTACGACCTCCCCAACATGCTTCACGAGGCAAAAATGGCATGAAAATTGAAAAAAATGTCAAAAAAAATCAAACTACGCATTGGGTTTTGCGCTGCCAATTTAATGGATGTCGCCGCCAAGCGGCCACTCGCTCGCCGCTCCGGCCAGCGACACCACCTGCAAGCCGTCGATTAGCTCATCCGCCCCACCGGGCCCCCTTTCCTCAGACCGAGGTCCTATGGGGGACCAGGTGCTATGCGCCCAACCCCTAGCCGACCTCCTAGCTCTCCGTGTGGTCGTATGGAGAACCAGGGGCTCCGCCCTAGCCCCCAGTCTGCCAGCCCCTAGTCACACACAAGACTAGGGGCTTATTCTTTTTTAGCCCCCTAGGCTGCCTGCAGGCCATATTGGCCATTCTGGAGCACTTTCACCAAATCGGGCCTAATTTTTGCGTACGGAGTTGGATTTTTGCAAACGAGATATCCTTGGAAAGCTAGTTCTGAAGATATGGCTTCTCAGTGAGTTTCAAGTGCAAGGGTTTCCACAGGCATCTTTTTGCAATATTTGGGGGTAGCCAAATTTTTGGCACACTATGGGCTCAAACAGACGTCGCCATCGCGTTCACAGTGCCCCAAAACCCTAGAAATGCCTGTCAAATCATCCATTTTTGAGCTGTTGGTTTTTGAGGCAAAAAAATTTTGCCAGGGAAGCCGTACGGCCTCCTTGGCACGCTTCACGATGCACTAAAATTTAAAAAAACGCAAAATGGAGCATTTTTCGGGATCCGCACCGGCTCCTCCAGTTCAAAAATCCCTGCCGCCGCCGCCGCCAGTGGCTCCACCGATCCACCGCCTCCCATCCAGCCCCTGTGGGCTCATTTCGGCTCCGCCCCGGTCTCATGGATGACCGGGGGTCCCCCGCCAACCCTTGAGGGCTCCTACGCTGTAGCCGCGGTCTTATGGAGGACCAAGGGCTCCGCCCAACTTCAGCCCCCTGAGACCCCGTCCACGGTCATATGGCGACCAGGGGCCCAAATTTTTTTTGCAGGGGGGCCGAATTTTTGCTCCGACGGCCAGATGGCCGTCAATTTTTTTGTAGTGAAGTGCTGACGTCATCGGTCGTACGACAGTTTGTCCCCCAAACCATTATTTGCCTTAAAAGAGCAGTTGTTTTGTTTTTGGCATAACTTGGGCATACGGTATCGAAATCGGGCAAACGAGATATCGTCAGAAAGCTGGTTCTAAGAACTTTCATTTGGTATAGTTTATTTTTTAGTATTTTCTTGTTTTACTATATTTATTGCTGGTTGAAGTCAGATGTTTATTTTATGCTTCCGAGCTCATAACTCTTTGCCACAATCTCCGATTTTTGCTATCTTTGCGGCATTGGAAAGTTATTGAGGAGATTTATGTTGCTATCCATGCATATTTTTCTGTATCTGTCCCAAGTTTTTCATTAATCCAGATTTGGCCCGATGGGTGTTTTGGAGATTACTTGGATATTTTGACAGTTGGGAGAGTGCATCTTGCATCTTTGCACTTTGTTTTCAGTGATACATCATTCAATAATTGACTGTTGCTTCATAGATTTCAACGTTGTTCCCGTTTGGAGTTTTCGAGTGTTCCGTGGCATCGGGTTTGCTATTGCATCATTATGATTCCGATATGGTTTCTTGTAGACAGAAGTATCTTTCCTTGCTTGCCAGTTTGCGGTTCCACTGTTACTCTACAGTGTTCTTCCAGTGCTTCTTTGCAGCATGTCATATCATTGTAGGGGGGTTTTGTCCCACTGGGTTTTCCTCCTCTACCTCTTTCTTGCATTTGTAAATGGGTACCTGATCAGGCCTAGTTGTCGGGACCCATCTTTGCTTGCATGCATCTTCTTCTAGTGTTTTAGCTTCTTCCTAAGTTCATCTTAAGGGGGGGTGTTAGAGTAATAAGTTATTATGCTTAATTAATTATATCATACTGGTTAATTAATTAAGTCACTTATTCCTCTAGTTGCTTAAGCTAAACTTAGGCGCATTAATAATTATTTATTAATTATTAAGTGTGCACACTAGGGTTTCATTTAGGGTTTATTGATCTCCTTCATAAGGATTGATCTCTTTGTAGTATTTGCGATTCTCATAATGCATTTTACACTTTGAGGTTTACAGATCTTGTTTGTTCTGAATGTCTTTTACATGTGACAAGTATCCATTTGCATGCAGGTGATCTTGAATCCTAACAGTATCAAGAAAAGAAAAATAATCTTAGTGTGTGCAGGTGTTTTTACCTAGTCTAAAATGTAAAAAAAAAATATTTGCAAAGGAAAACACAAACAACACCTCAAGATTGGCCTAAGTTGAACTTGAACAAAATGAAAGATAGAGTGATATACCTTCTCCAAGTTTATTGGTTGGTTGGCCCTGTTGATAGCTTGATTTGTGTTCTCCTTTCAATGGAAAATTGCATGAAACTAGATGCAAAATGATATGGATGAGATGAGGAATGTAATGGTGCAAGTGGGTATTTGGATAGGTTCTTGGTATGGATGAAAAATGAGCTCAAAAGTTGCAGCAATGGTGGATGCTTGAGAATGCAATTGTGCTTGAATGCTTGAGTGTTCAAAGTTGCATGTGTTGCAAATGAGGGCAAATCCTTTAATTTTAGGGGAAAGGCCTCTAAGCAATGAAGGGTCAAGATGCAACCACCCACCTTGGACAAGATCAAGGACCAAGGTGAGTTGAGAACTCACAAGCCCTCACATCTTGACATGTGGCGGGTGAGGTGTAAAGAAGGACATGATGTGGAGGTACTTCCTTGTACCTTGGGAATGGACAAGATCTCCTCATGAAGGAGATTCTTGTCCCCATGTGGGTGATGAGACATTTGAGGAATTAAAAATTCCTCAAAAGTCCTTGGAGGAATAAATGTGAATTAAAAATTAACATTGGGAAAGGGTTGCCTTCTCCAAAAGGAGAAAGCATTTAATGAAAAGTTGACTTGGCGGTATGCCATAAATGGCATAAGGGGTTAAGGTGACCTAATCAAGTAATTAGGTTGTGCAAATAGGTGATTAAAATGGCTAATGAAGGATTAAGACAAGTGGGCTATGATGGAGGATGTGACATTAATCTTGATTAAGGGTGTGCACATCCTAATCAGAGATTAATTAAATTAATCCAGATTAAGGAAGGGTTATGGAGGATGGGATAAGGAGACAGAAAGTAATTAATCTAAATTCATAAAGGAAAATGACTAAATTAAATAAATAGGAGTATTTATTTAATTTAGATAGGAAAGGGGATAAAGGTAAAGCATTTAATTATTGAGATTAAATACCTTAAGAACATTAGAGAAATGGGGAAATATTAATTAAATAAATCATTTAATTAACATCGATGGGAAAGGTGAGATAGATGAATGAAAGGGATGAATTTGAACTTATTAGAGAGGTCAAATTCAGATGTTTACATTTTTCTCCTCTTCAAAATATTATTAGAATAACAGTGTTTTGAAGAAAAATAAGATGCAAACAAATCAATATAAGAATGGAATAGAAAAATGATGCCCCAATGAGAGAAAGGTGGTGCGAGATGTGCAATGGAAGAAAATGAAAGAACATGCCCTGGTGTCGGAGGAAGGTGGAAAGGACAGAGGAATGAAGGGAAATGACAAGGTATGCCCCCTTGAGAGGGTGAATGGGGAAGAAAAAGGGGCCCTAGATGAATTCTCAATATGAAGAAATGGAAGGTACCATGTGATAGAGCATGAAAAACCTAGAAAAATGGCTTTTGAACGGAGGAAAATGGATGAACGGGGTGCAAATGGTGGCTTGCAGAAGAAAAGGGATGAATTAGATTAGAAGGAGGTTAAATAAAGGGTAGAAATACCCAAAATTTAAAAAGGCTAAACAGAGGGGGAAAAGGGATATATAGTTATTTTTAGAAATTACTATTCACTATTTGCATAGTTGGAAGTTGAGTAAGCAAGAGAAAGAGAGGAAGGAGGTGACGAGGATAGATGACATGGCGAGGGGGCTAGTTCTACTATGAGCATGTGGTACCCCACTAGGTTAGCGTCAAAACCCTTCTTTGTGATTTCAATTAATTTTCTATAAGTTGTTGTAGATTTGGGTTTTTGGGTTTGTGGAATTTAGCTAGACGGGAAATGGGGTTTAGACGGATAGGTGAAATCGCCCATCTAAAGAGCCAAAATCGCCCGTAAAGGGCACGGTCGAGTTTAGAGAAAAATTCATCTATTTTGAAGGAAAAATTACCAGAGAAGGGGAAAAGAGAAGCACAAGGGTGAGGTTGCTCGTCCGACAGACGAATCCTCCTGAGAGATGGGCAACAACGCTCACCCAACAAGCGATCCTGCCCAAGATGGGTGAATGCGCCCACCCCATGGGTGAGACTACCTGGGGACATGCGGGAATGCCCACCCACGGGCAGGGTCACCTGTCGAATGGGTGGCTTCACTCACAAGGGGGTCACTCGTCGAACGGGTAGCTTCACCCACAGGCAGGGTCGCCCGCTCGACGAGCAGCTCCGCCCACAGGAGGGGCTGCCCGCCTGCCTGGGATGGGTGGAGTCACCCACCAAATGGGTGAGGTCACTCGTGGGTGAGCCCACCCATCACGTGGGCAATTTCTCCTAGACGGGTGTACTCATCCAGACGGGTGATTTCGCCCAAATGTGTGAACTTGCCCGGACGGGAATTTCCCAAACAGCGGGGAGCAATGACAAAGAAGAAAGAGGAAAGGAATATTTGTCCCTTAAGGGGCGAATTCTCTAGACAAAAAATAAAAAAGGGTGAAGTCACTGGGGGCGCAGCTTAGATAAAAGAAAAGAAAGAAAAGAGAGAAAAAGGGATGAAAGGATGAAAAGAGGAATGGGGGAATGATAGAAAAAGGATGAAATGAAGAATGACTGATAAGGTGTGTGATTTTTATGTAGAGTTTAGATACACTGTGTATGTGGGAGAGACATTCAGTAGTAGTACAGGCGACGATCACAAGGATGGGTGCAGAGGACCACACAACCTTAGAATAGGTAGGTCTACTACACATGTTGGGGTACCCCAACATTAGAGCACACCGACCACTATTGACTGTGTTGATAGAGAGGTGGATTTCAGAGACTTCCACATTTCATATCCTGACTAGGGAGATGATGGTGACCTTGGAGGATGTGTGGAGGATACTATGACTGCCCAACAGAGGGCACCTAGTTAGTTGGACCTAGAGCTAGGGGCGAGTACGGGAGAGGGTTCTACGGGCGGTTTTTGGACGAGTGGATCTACCTATCCAAGGGGCAAACTTAGATTTGGATGGGTGTCTAGGATTGGAGGTACCTCCACTGCCATTGTACCTATGTGGGTTGATTAATAGGATTTTATTGCCATATATGAGCGAGAGGTTTTGCAGCCTCAAGATGATTGAGTTGGTACGACATATCGTCGAGAGGAGAGACGGAGAGTTCACATGGGGTGGATGTGTACTAGTGTAGTTGTACAAAGACATGCATGTTGTTTTCTACAGGGGAGCACTCAACATGACACACATGACAAAATTGTAGATATGGGCTTGGGAGCACATCAGTGTGACTAGGCCAGGTGTGCTGATAGTGGGAGACCAAGACGAGAGGCTACCAGTAGCATACCGGTATGAGGCAGATTATGGTTAGCGTCTACACTATGTAGACGTGAGGGATGGAGGAGGAGGCTAGATGATGTGGATGGAGATCAAATTATATGGAGACCATATCTAACGTGACGGTTCAGTGGATGGAGAGAGGACGAGAGGAGGCACAAAGAATATTTATGTGTAGTATGCTACTTGATTGGGAGGGACCATCATATCATAGAGCTCCACCGACCAAACAGGTTGACCAGGTAGTTTGGGGTGACATGGGATACTCCACCAGGGCTGTAGAGATCCCGCCAGATTACCTAGGAGCGACTGTGGGGTGAGACAATCATAGCAGATGTTGCAAGATAGAGGTGGGAGGTGGTGCAACCAACACCATATCCAGGGAGGATAAGGGGAGAGGTGGACGTAGGAGTAACCATGAGGTATGTTGTATGGTGGGCGAATCATAGTCCCAGATAGATCACCACAATGCATCCAATTTTAGGGGCACTTGGCTATGGCTCAGATGATGAGAGGAGATTACAACAACAATGACATAACTCATTAAGTTAGGTAGATCCATCTTAGGACCAATATTCACTTGGAAATGGTTAAGAAAGGTATCAACAAGCTCATTAAATGAGTGAATTGAATTATTTAGTAATGAACAAAACCATTCCAAGGTTGTCTTTTAAGGAACTCCTTTACCACCATATTTCTCAAAAGGTATATCTATACCTTGTGGTACTTTTTTTTTCAATATCTCCAATGATAATGGATTTCTTTTGACATATTGTGAAGGTTGTCCATTTTGGTTTTCATTCAATGTTGCTATTTGTTGTTGAAGGGATGTGACATTCTGTAAAAGTTGTTTTATGAAAAAATCATTGGTTGTGTTTTGGGATGGAGTTGAATATGGTGGAGGTGTATATATGTTGGGTGGACAACTATATTACAATTTTGTGAGAGGTGATGGATTTGGAGAAATTATGTTTGAGCTCACAAAACTAAAAGGATTCCCAATGGAAATGCCCAAGGTTGGAGCCATACAATTGTTTGGTTGCATCATTGTGGTAGCAGTTAAATTTTTATATGTGGGATTAGAGGTTCTATTTGTAGGGAGAGGAATTTGATTTCCTCCATGGATTTGAGTATATCCCAAAGCTTGAGCATAACTAGCCATTTTTTGAACATAATCATCAATAATATAAGATAGGATATGCACAACCTCTAATCCTTGGTCATTATCAAGAATTTTCCTCAAGTTATCTATGACAAGAATTGCAATACCAAAAATATAGTTTGTACTCATATAGTCTTGATTTTTTCTAAATCTTTGTCCAATTGTTTGAGTTTTATCTTGAGGAACATGGGAAACCATGGTTTCAACATTAGTAATAGTGGTTAATGGTAAGGTTGTCATGGGAAATGTGGCATTAGGGATGGGTTCACTATTGTCGACACTTTGTGTGAAAGAGTTGGAAAACCCAAGATCCACAACACATGTACCAACAATGCGGCATGCCATGAGTCTTGAACTACATCTCACTCAAGTATTAGCAATAGGACTCTAGGTTGTGAAACTCATGCAAGTTCCACAATACCAAAAGTGCACCCAAGATGAACACCAAAAGACTAAATAAAGACAACAAACACCTAGAAATAGGAAGCAACAAGTGGGAGAAAATAACAAACACAGTAACAAAGGTCTCAAAAAAAGTTTGTTTAGCCAATACAAGCAAAACGGGGTTTCCCAGGGATAAATAGGTATTGCTCAGGGGTTTTGAGAAATGACAGTTTGATTGTGAACTACACTGCTTAAGGATCCTGAATCTACTGAAATAGTAAATGAATTTCCAAAATTTTCTTAGTGTATTCTAATGCAAGTATGCAAGAATATTAAAGATGTTTGAACAAAATTTAATGCAACTTTCAGATCTGAAATATGATTGATTGACTAAGTGTAAGATGGAAAGACCTGAAAATGATGACTTTTTAATGCAAATTTTGATTCTAAACAATGCACTTTCTTTTACCAAATAAAATAAATGTAAAATGCCTCAGAATATGTAATTTTTGAAACTATAACAAAGATTTGCAAGTACAAAAAATCTGAGCAGAAAGAGATAGAAATGTGTGCAAAAATTTTTAGAAGCACCTTTACAAGGACAGGGTTGCCCAGGGGTGAATGAGTCTATGTACAGGGTATTGAAAATTTGAAAATTGAGTGTCTAAGTTACTGTTTATGATTACTATTTTTGGTTGCAAAGTGATTCTATAGAGACTGTTTTTCCAAAAACAATTGATGAAGTGCAAGTGCAAATGTATGACAATGTGTAAATAAAAATGATAATTTTGAGTGCAATTTTGAATGAAATTTTGATCTAAATGACTGAAACACACACTAATGCAAACTATGATGCAAAATGTATGCATTATTTTTGGATTTTTATGAGTTTTTAATGATGAAAATATGCAATATGCAACCCTAAATGAAGAATGCAAAACACAAAGATGTAAAATCTAGATCTAGGGTTTGAAAGATTACCAAATCATAAATTTATGATGTCAAATGTCAGGTTCACTAAAATGAAATGGTGGGGAAAGGGTGATATTAGGTCCTTAATGTGAAGAACCTAGGATTAAAGGAGCCTCTCCCCAAATTCCATTAGAATTCAAACCAACAAGGCCATGAGATTGACTTTCAACCTTACTCAGACCTAGGTTGGTTGAATTATTTAGGGTCTTAAGATGATTAAGAATGATTTAGAATGATTAAACTAATAAAATTGTATGAACTAATATGTAAAATGTAGATTCACAAAGCTAATTAGATTGTAACAACACTTTGCAGGTCAATCTAGGATATATAAGACGACATGTACCTCTCACCAAAATTTTATTCTAGCATGTGTAGGAGGATTGATTCACCCCTAGTTGAATGGGTCCTTGTTTAGGCTTCCAAAAAAACTTTTTAGAGTCCTCTAGTGCTAGATCTGAGATGTCATTTTCCACTTGCAAACTTGTCGGAATGTCATAATTGAATTTTGCAACTTAGTTTTCATAGGTTGACAAGAATGATGACAACAAATGCAAAAATGAAAAAAAAATCTTCAAGATCTCTTCAATCCTTCTTCAACCTGTAACCTACACATTCAAAGGGGGAGAAAATGTTGGGCATGTTGGCCCATGTTTGTTGTTGCATCAAAAGATTGATCTATCAACACCCGATACATACGATAGAGACATGGATCACACGGGAGGTGGTTAGTCCCTTGTCATGAATCCCGAGGGGAGATATAACCATCTTTCAACAATATCCCCCTTAGCATTACCCAAAGGGATTCAAACCAGTGACCTAATGCATTCATACCAATTTTTGGGCCATGTTTATTGTTGTGTCAAAAGATCAATCTATCAACACCTGATACAAACAGTAGACACATGGATCGCACAGGAGTTAGTTAGTCTCTTATCACAAATCTCAAGGGGAGCACTTACCATCTATCAATAGGGCCATTTTAGGGGCTCGCCTCATTCAAACCCTATGAATAGTGTTTTCACTTTCACAATGGTAATGTCAATGATAAAAACCTTGAATGGAACGGAAGGAAATGATGAATGAACAATTTTTGCAACTAACCACCCTCAATTGCTTCCTTGAAGGACTGAAGACATACACATCACTTCAAGGAATTGGATCTTGATTGCTTTATTTTCTTGAATGTGTGGATGCATGAAGACCTACAACATATTTTAGCCTTCACAAGACAACATGAATACACATAAACTTTGAAATGATGTTGGGATATTGATTGTTGTTGATAATGACTGATAATGCTACTCTTGAATGCTCTTGACAATAATATTTTCTCTTGAATGCATATTAGATTGCTTGTTAGATTTCAAAAGATAAAAAGACTATTTATTTTTAGGTGTTTATCTAATTTCCCAAAAATGAGATTCCAAAATCTGACACTTATAATTTGAATTTTGTAAATTAAAATGCCACCAAAAACATATTTTAGAAGGGGTACTAGCTCATAAAGGGGACCCATTCACCCATGGGAAAATGGGTCCTGGCCTATATCTCTAGGACACACATGATCCAAGGTAATTTAATTATTAAATGCATTTATTTAATGTTGGTTCTCTTTTCAAAAAACAGTAAAAATAAGGCTTTGGAATGCATAATTTGGAAAATTAGAAACTTAATTAAGTCCAATAAATTAAGGGACCCAAAGATAGTGTGAAATTGTAAAGGTATACAATTTCCTACACTACAATATTATTATAATTTTGGGATTCTAAATAAAAATTACAATAATCTAAGGTTGTATGTTCAAATGGTCCCCTTGCAAAAATATAAATTATTCCATGCAATCAACATGTAATTGAGAACATTGAAAATAATGATTTAGAGTCAAAGTGGAGCCCAAGTTTAGTGAAACAGTAGCATATCTTCAAGAAGTTAGAGTCTTAATTCAAAGTTGGATTCTCATACAAAATGTGGTGTGCGGATTTGTGGCTTCACATGCAATTTATGGCTCTTTGATTTGGGTGATAATTATAGTTCTTTTGTTTTTAGGTTGAGTATTAGACATGTATTATCTGTATTCATCCATGGTTTTGTATAAATTTGATGGTTTTTCTTAGGATAAAATTATATAAGTTAAAGGCTTGGGTGAATAGTTTTACACGCACTTGATTCGAAGGAGAGAGGTTGGGATATTTGTATTCTTTAATAAGGAATATTTTTCTGTTGCATAAGAGGTTTAGACTATTTAAGTGTATGTACAAATCCATTACTAGAGTAATCTATTGTTGGATATCTTTTTGGTGATGAGTTATTTTATTGAAATGGTTTCCTAGGTTGTATATTGTGTTAATCTCTACGTGATTTTCTCATTGTTGCATTTTGTAACTTTATTTTTTATATATGTCTTTTATTTGTGAGTTATATTAGTTATCAGTATTAGATTTATAAATATTTTATTGATCCTAATTTTGGAATTAACCCCTAGAATCAACATGCATCTAATATTCTCTTTCTATTATCAAATTCATTGATTGACATGCTTTATTGAATGTATGTTTGTCATGCTCAATAAAAAAATACTCTTCATAATTTTTTTTTGATACGTAAAATGCAACAAAGCTGAATGGATTATATTAAAAGCAAAATTTACATTGATTCTGCCCACAAAATATTGGGCATACCCCAATTTGCATGTCATGCCACAAAAAATGATACAATAGAACAAAATTAAACTAAAATTTTGCTCCCACATGTGAGATATTGTATCACCCACATTGGTTTCAACGATGGCCTTAGGGCCTGAGAAACAATTCATCTATCCACTCCCAGTCTTTAGTCCCCTTCATCATAGAATATGGTTGACTCCACCAAATTGACAAAATCTTGACACCACTGAATGCCCCGCTACCTCGTTCAAACCCAACCTTCTACAAAGAAAGTTGTATCCAATGGTTGCCTAGTGCCTGTGACGAGCTAGGCCATCCACATTCAAGTTAACGATGAAAGGGTGTTATTCAACCTCAACACCTTGAAAAACATTTTTTCAATTTCATCTGGTTACGAGATCCCAACTCCCAGCTAAGCCACCACTACCACATCCACATCATCAACTAGTATTGTTTCTTTAAACACCATTCTAAGTAACAACATACATCGTAACTTTTGGAGATTCAAGTCCAAGAGTGAGGCAAGGAAACGTGAGGATATATTAGAATTCACCCTCGTCTAGTTGCTTGAGAATCAAAATTTCTTCTTGATCACCATCCTTACTGTCTCAAGACATAAGATGTCTTTGTTGAGGCAGATTTTATTGAGTTTATGGTGGGTGATGAAGCCTAGAAAGGTTGATTTCTTCTTCGAGCACCTCAATCTGATTGGAGTATCCATCATTTTTTAACACAGCTGCTAGTTTTCCCTATAGATATAGGTGCTCGCCATTGAGTTTCACAAAGCGCCAACTTGCCTCATTGAATATCTCTGCATCCATCCCCAATATCGATTGTTTATATACGGATCCCTAAAGGTGGTATTAAATCTCACATGGGAGGATGTACTTCATGCTCCAAATGTATGCTTAAGTAAATGTATAATTATAAGCTATCATCATTGACGGTTCTTTCTAGCTCCTCTCCCATGTCAAGTCCATGCAAACCAATACCAATTGATCCTTCAAATGATTTCTTCAACAAATGAATGTGGAGATCATTAAATTTTCATATCAAGGTCTACAAATATGTCTCATGCTAGTGATCTCTTCTCTATTCAAATCCAAAGAGCACAAGCCCTTGTGGCAGAGCTTGTTAATTCTCCTAGCCTCAAGAGCTATTGTGCACATAGGGTAGATTTCCCTGATGACAATCGTAATGTCTAGGTTTTCGTCACCTCCTTCCAATGGAAATTCCCATGTTCTCGATCTGACCATAAGGCTCAAACTATTTCACCCAGTTGGCACATGGGAAATAACCTTATTCACCACTTACTCCTTCATTGGCCAGTGTGTCTGCCTCCCCATTTCCCTCCCTATATATATGGTTTATAGTGTAGTTCTCATAGGTTTGCACTAGCTCAATTACCTTGGTGAGGAGATCTTGAAGTTTCAAGTTGGGGGTAGTGCCACTTTTGAGAGCATTGATGACTAGCTTTGAGTCCCCTTCAATTGCTATCCTAGATAGACCCAATTCCTTGCAAAGATTCATCTCATGGATGAAAGCCAAAAATTATGCTTCATTGTTTGTCCCTTATGTCAACTGCTTCATCGAGGATAAGATTGCATTCCCTTACCAATCCCTAATGATGCAGCTTGTACTAGATGGACCTGGGTTTCCCTTGGATGCCCCATTAGAATTTAGTTTACACCACCCCTGTGATGGGGGGGACCACACTATTGAGGCTCGGGCTTGCATAGTACCATTTCTTCCACTCCCAACCCAAGTTAGGATCCAGAGGGAAGGACAAGCTGCACACAATTTCACTTCCCATTCTGAGAATATTTTATCCTTTGCCATGTTTTGGTCCAATTTGGTGCTCAACGTTTCTATCAAATCAGCCTCAATTTTGTTGATGAACGAGGCTAAGAACATTCTCTTATCCTAAAAAAATTACATATTTCTCTCTTTCCATAGCTCCCATACTACAATTGATGGGTTGAGATTCCAAACATCCCCAAACATTGATTTTTTCTTCAAAGATGGTCATGATCGAAACCAACTGAGCAGGTCTAGTGGCATGGCACACACTCAGCCAAGCCTCTTGCACAACTAGCACCAAAAATATTGTGCATATTGGCAACTCATGATTAGGTGATTGGTTGAATCTTCTGCATGTTCACACATGACACATCTAGATGGGCCTTGGAATCCTAGGCGGAAAAACTTTTTAGCTCTCAAAATTTAATTTTGTAATGTTTCCCATGCAAATGTTCCTACCTTGGGGAGGCATATATTACTCCAACATAGATTAAGGGGAAAACTATCACCAATCCTGCCTCTTTCTTTGTAAAACATCCTGCACCCATCTTTTGCATTGTTTCGACCTGACTTAGACCTTGCCCAAATCAGTGTCACTGCCATTTCGTAGAGTTAGTGGTCTATTTTTTAAAGCTTCGATGAGTAGTTTTACTTCTCTAGGTGGTAAGTTGAGGCTAGAGAAATCTCTCCACTTCTATTCTAGCACTGTGTTTCTCTCATCTGGGACTATGTAATCCTTGACTTTATCACCCCAAAGGTTCTTCAGTGTTTTTTTTACCTCTCCCACATTGATCATACTATCCAAGCTTGGGAATCCAACCAATGAATCCTCCCAAAATAAGGCCTTACTTCTGTCTTGAACATCCCATGAGAGGTAGTCATAGATAACTAGTTTGCATTTTTGCATAAAGTTCCATATCTGAGACCTAGTCAGGGGATTGGAAATTGTTAGGATACCACCATTATTGTCATTCTTTAGGTACTTGTGATGTATTATTTTTACCCACTTGCTTTGTGGTTCATAGTGCACATGCCATATTAGTTTTTCCCCAAGCGTCTTGTTCTACAAATCCAAGTGGTTGAAGCCAAGCCCGCCATCTTCTTTGGACCTGCAAAGTTTCTCCCAAGTTATCAGGGAAATTTTCTTCTTCTCTTCATTACCTTTCCAAAAGAATTGTATGTGCATTTTTTTCAATTTAGAATCACATCCACTTGGGATACACAAAACTAACATAAGATAAATTGGAAGGGCAGATAGGACTGATTTTATTAATTTTATTCTACTCGCCCAGGTTAACCATTTTTCTTTCCATGAATTCACTTTCACACTCGTTTTGAGGTTGAGTGGATACCAAAGACCAGTCAACCTTGTTCCTTTTATCAATGGTATTCCTAAGTAGGTACATGGAATTTCTCCTCTTTTGAAACCTAACACCCTTAATATCTCCTACTCCTTCTGCATTGGTGTGTTGAAGAAGAATATGTTTTATTTTCTTTCATTAACTACTTGACCTGAAGCTTTGGCATACTTCCTAAGGATTGTGTTTAGGTATACTGGCTCCTTCCTCTTGGTTGCCCCCATTAGAGTTGTATCATCAATAAATTGTTGATGAGAGACTGCTTGTATATCACTTGTAACCCTTATTCCTTCAATTTGAGATGAGCTAATACCAAGGCTTATTGACCTACCTAGGGCTTTTGGCATCAAAATGTATAGAAAGGGGGAGATTAGATCTCCCTACCACAACCCCCTTGATACCTCAAAGAAGCCCTCAGGCAAGCTGTTTACAAGGACCAAAAATTTGGGCATGGAGATATAATTGAAGATCTAATTTAGCCATCTCTTGTTGAAATCAAAAGCCTCAAGGACTTTGATCAAAAATCTCCAATCCACCATGTCATAGGCTTTATTTATATCCAGTTTGATTGTCATACTAGCTTGTTTGTTTTGTTGCATCAAATGAATTTTCTCTTGTGCAATGATGATCCCATCCATGATTTCTCTCCCTGGCACAAAGCATGTTTTCTCTTCAAAACTCACCAATGGAAGAATAAGCTTTAACCTATTTGCCATAGCCTTTGTCATAACCTTGTATATTGTATTGCAAAGGGAAGTTGGTTTGTAATCGTCCAATGAATTTGTGACATGTTTCTTGGGAACTAGGGCTATAAATGTGTTATTAACTTCCATAAGAAGTATTCTTGAGTTCCACGAAGCTTCTATTGCATCCACTAGCTCATCATCAACCAATCCCCATAACCTTTGAAAAAAACTAGCTAGTAGACCATCTAGACCAAGGGCCTTATCTGGGTGAAGCTAGAAGAGAGCCATCTTTATTTCCTCCTTGGTGAATTTTTCATTAAGCATCTTGTTTTGAGCCTTTGTGACTAACTTTTGGATCCTCCTTATTTTTCTTGTCGGTGTTGTAGATTTGAACCTTCAACATTGTTTAGCAGGTCATTGAATAACCTTACTACTTATTCAACTATTTCCCTTGGTGCCCCCACTGTGGATCCATCCATTCACCTTAGACTTGTGATCCTATTCACACTCCTTTGCTACCTCATTCTATTATGAAAGAATTTTTTGTTTTTGTCCCCCTCTTTGAGCCATAGCTCTCTAAATTTCTGTTTCCAAAAGGTTTCCTCATTGGCCAAGATATCCTAATACTTCCCTAGTAGCTCTTTTTCTATAAGATAGTTTTGCAAGTTCATTTTGTTTTCCATTATGTATTCTTCCACACCTTGAAGGTCCTCTTCTATGATTTCCTTTATTTCAAAGATGTCTTTGAAACAACTCCAATTCCAATCCTTAATCATTTGTTTCAACCATTTCGATTTTGTTATCAAGCAATACATCCTTGAGCCTTTTACTTGGATCCCCACCCACCATTCTTCCATTAGAATTGGGAAGCTTGGATCTTTGAGCAACATATTTTCAAATTTTAAGGGGGAACAGGAAGGACTTCAATCCTCTTGGATATCTAATTGTATTGGGAAATGATCTAAACCCATGCTGTGGGAGATAACAGCTTCAAAAGTGTTTGGGAAACTGTCCAGGCCACCCCAAAATAAGAACCTATCCAATTTCTCTGCTATCATCCATGGGCCCACTCTCTTGTTTTTCCATGTGTAGATGCCATTTCTGAAATCTATATTTAACAATTGGTTTCTTATGATCCATTCTCTAAAATCCTTTTGGGATTGGTTTTCCTTTTGAATTCCTCCTAGTTTTTCCTTGTCTTCCAGAACTCTGTTAAAATCTCTAGCCAACATGAAGTTTTTCCCTTGCATTGCCTTCAAAAACACTTCAATTTCTTGTCACAAGCTTCACTTTCTTATACTTGAGTTGGGCCCATACACATTGATAAGTCCAAATTTGAGTTTGGAGTGGATACTCCACACCCAACAACACTGCCAACATGGTTTTTCTATGAGCATTTCAACCTGCACCAAACTAGGTTTCCAAAAAATTGTTATTCCCTTGAGGCTCTGCTTTCTTCGACTCATTCACCATTCCACCCCACGATCTTCTTCTTAATTTTTAAATGCATAAGACAAGTAAGAGGGAGGGTGAATCAGTTGTATCAAATAAATTTACTTCTAACCTTAATCTATTCCACTTTAACTTAATCTTTTATTAAATGTAAACATGAAATGCAAATAACAAAAAGAAAACACTAGAGACACTAGATTTACATGGAAAACCCAATGAGGGAAAAACCATGGTGAGGATTAGCTCACAATATAGTAATAATGCAATACCAGATACAAAGGCTCACTGCCAAAGGGCTCACTACCCAAATACAAAGACTCACTTCCTACAAAGGGACTTACTATCTGGAAGGAGGTTCATTGCCTACAAAAAAATAAAAGATAAATAAAGATCCACCACAAAGGTTCCACACACTTACAACTTGATCAAAATATTTTAGATACCATCAACTCATTGCCTTCAGGAATCTAAAACATCAAAATATTGTTGCCTTGATTCGCTCTTGCACACTCTGCTTTTCACACTTGTTCGCACACTTCACTTGCTTGCTTGATTGATATTCAATTCGCAACAACTTGATTTTCTTTTATACCATCTTCAAACCTAGAAACATTCTCCAAGGTCGGCTAAACATTCTTCATTTTACAAATTCAAATTAGGTCGGCTACTCAACATTCCTACGGTGGAGAAGAATGAGAGAGGACCAATTACACATTTAATTAGGACCCAAACAACATCTTGGATCAATCACACACTTCCTTAATTTGGTGCAAAATATTTATGTAACATCTAGACACTAGGTCGGCCAAACCTAATGAAAACACCAATGATATTTGAAGTTTGTGCATCTCCAGCAAGATGATCACACGTGGATCACTCAACACGCTTCACCAAAAATTTTACCATCTCTAAGAAACCTTTAAGTACATCCATAGCAACTAAAACACTCTTCATTCACATAATGTTCTTCAACAGTCTAACTGGACCAACTAGCAACACACAGGAGCTTTGGAGTAGCTCTTCTGAAGCGCCAAATAACAAGCATGTTTTTTAGAACATAGAAACCATCAAAATGAATCATCTCCCAAATCTACAAGATCTAGAACCAAATGCCAGAAGACTGTGAAGCCAAAACATTTCTCCCAGTCCACAAACAAATAGTTCTATCAAACCAATTCACACATTAGTGAACACATATTTCATTCTCCATCAATCCATAAGCTAAAACTCAGGATATATTATCCATTGAAGCTCATGAACACAACTACAAATTCATAAATATAGATCCATGTACTCTAAGCACTTGTACAATATCTCAACTATACAAGTACCATCTACAATCAACCTGAACTGTGTTGACATCAATGACAACACTACAAAACACATCCATACTTGCAACAATCTCCCCCTTTCTCATTGATGGTAACACATGATGTGAAAAACCATCAAAGACGACATACACAATCTCTTGCTTCTTCTTCCCTTTCTTTTCCTTTAGATTAGACAACCTGCACAAGCATAATTATTTCACATGGCTTTCTCTCCCCCTTTGACATCAATGCAAAGGAAATTTTGCATGAAAACTCTTGCCATATAAAGCTTTCTTCACTCCCACTTAGGAATGCATCCATATCACATACTACAACAATGCATATTTCTACTCCCCCTAAGGAGTGGACCTCAATCATCATTCCAGATCAAAAGAATCTGTGAATCCATTGGACCGATGCACCTCCATGTGCACTTATTTCAAGGAAGGAGGGGTAGTAACCCCTAACTTCCCCTTGAGATACTCAAAAGTATCCTTTGGAAGGGCCTTAGTGAATATGTCAGCAATTTTTTCTTTGGTAGGTACATATTAAAGCCTAACTTCATTATTCAACACCTTCTCCCTTAAGAAGTGGTACCTGATAGATATGTGTTATGTCCTAAAATGTATCATTGGATTCTTCAAAATATTTATAGCGCTTTTATTGTCACAAAAGATAGAGATAGGTTCATCTCACAACACGCCTATGTCCTTCAAGGTTTGCTTCATCCACAATATTTGTGTATAGCAGGATGCTTCTACAATGTACTCAACTTCTATAGTAGACAAAGAAATTGAATCTTGTTTCTTACTCAACCATGAAACTAATCTTCCTCCAAGGAAGAATGCACCACCACTTGTAATCTTCCAACCATGTACACAACCATCCCAATATGCATCAGTGTAGGCATTCAATGTGAAATCATTATCCTTTGGATACCATAGCTCATAATCTAGAGTTCCCTTAAGATATCTGAATATCCTCTTTACAACTATAACATGTGCTTCCTTAGATTCTGCTTGAAATCTTGTAACTAAACATACTGCATGCATGATATTTGGTCTAGTATCAGTAAGATATAATAGTCCGCCAATCATGGATATGTACAAGCTCTGATCAACTTTGGAAGATTCATCATCCTTACTCAGCTTACATCCAGTTATCATAGGGGTACAGACTGGTTTGGAGTCATCCATTCCAAAATTCTTTAACAATTCCTTAACATACTTAGATTGTGAAATGAATATCCCTTTGTCAATTTGATTTACTTGAAGTCCAAGGAAGAAATTCAACTCACCAATCATAGACATTTCAAATTCTTTTTGCATCTCTTCTGCAAATTTCTTACGCATACCTTCATTTCCACCAAATATAATGTCATCAACATATACCACAACTATCAACATTGTTTTCTCAACTTTGAAGTAAAGATTGTTGTCTGCAGACACTTTGTTGAATCCTTGTGTCAAGTATCTATCCAATCTTGCATACCAAGCTCTAGGAGCATGTTTAAGTCCATATAGTGCCTTCTTTAATTTTCAAACCATGTTTTGTTTGTTTGATAGATGAAAACCTTTAGGTTGCTCCATATACACTTCTTCTTCCAATTCTCCATTCAGAAATGCAGACTTGACATCCATCTGATACACTTTGAAGTCTTTATGAGCTAAAAATGCCAAGAACATACAAATGGCCTCCATTCTTGATACATATGCAAAATTTTCTTCAAAATCTATTCCTTCAACTTGTGAATATCCTTTGCATACAAGTCTTGCTTTATTCCTTACCACTTCATCATCTTCAATCATCTTATTCCTAAATACCCATTTTGAACTAGTTACATTTTTGTTTATAGGCCTAGGGACTAGTTCCCATGTCTCATTCTTCTCTATATGTTGGAGTTCCTTTTTCATTGCTCTAACCCAACTTTCATCATTACATGCTTCACTCATAGTCTTAGGTTCTATACTAGAAAGTAAACACAAGTTTACCTCAACCACTTTGCTTCTTGTCTTTACACCTTCATTTATGTCTCCAATTATCTATTCCTGTAGATGATTTCTCTATACACATTTAGGAGACTTAGGTGCAGGTTCTAGAATCTCCTCTTCATCACTTGTTCTTTATCTTACTTTTCTTCTTCTTGCACTTTCTCACAGATAGGATCATCTGGTTCAACTTCATTTATTTTTACTGGTCTATACATGGCTTCATCAATGCTTACATTAGCACTTTCAACTATATTCCTCAATATTTTATTAAAGAATCTATATGCCTTACTGTTGTTTGAATATCCAAGAAAAATTCCTTCATCACATCTAGCATGAAACTTTCCAAGATTCTCACCATCTCTTTTAATGTAACATCTGCTTCCGAAAACATTAAAGTATTTAACAGTAGGAGTCTTACTAGTCCATAACTCATAAGGAGTCTTAGTGTTGTTACCTCTGATTTGAACTTTGTTAAGAATGTAAACAGCTGTGTGAATTGCTTCTCTCCAATACATATTAGGAACATTTTCTTCTTTCATCATAGTTTTGTCAGCCTCTTGAACAGTCTAGTTCTTCCTTTCCACAACTCCATTCTGCTGAGGGGTTCTAGGAGCAGAATAATGTCTCTTTATGCCATGTTCTTCACAAAATGCATTGAAATCACTAGAAGTAAATTCTCCACCTCTATCAGACCTTAAGCATTTGACTCTTAGGTTTGCCTCATTCTCTACTCTTTCCTTGAATACCTTGAATCTATCAAGAGTATGATTTTTCTCTCTAAGAAAAGTAACCCATGTCATCCTAGAGTAATCAACAATCAAGAACATAAAATACTTGTCACCATTGAGGCTTCCTATTCTTGTAGGACCATAGAAGTCTATATGAATTAATTCCAGCATTCTAGTAGATGACTATTCTTTTCCTTTAAAACTGCTTCTTGTTTGTTTCCCCAACTAACAACTTCTACAAATTGAATTTGAAGGATTTGTGATTCTAGGCAGATCTTTGACAACTTCCCTAGAACTGATCCTTATCATATTATCGAAATTCACATGTCCCATCCTTTGGTGCCACAACCAACTTTCATTAATCTGTGAAACAAAACACTAACCATCACCACTCTTAAGTTGATAGATGTTTCCATGAGTTCTTCTTCCTACTACTACCACAGTTTCGGATCCTTTTCTAATTTCATAGGTGTTATCCTAAAACAAAAGCTTAAATCCTTTGCTACACATTTTTCCAACACTTAAGAGATAATGCCTTAAACCCTTAACATAATAGACATTGTTAGTACTATGTTTCCCATAAAAATTAATTGTTCCTTTACCAACAATCCTAGCACTAGAATCATCTCTAAACATAACTATTCCTGCATCATACTTTTCAAGTTTAGTGAACTTACTCTTATATCCAATCATATGATTTGAACACCCATTGTCAATTACCCAAAAGTCTTCATCTTGTCTAGCATGAAAAGTAGTCACAAGAGTTCCTTCCATCTCATCCTTCTTGCTCTCTGGACCAGATTTCTTTGCACATCTTCCTTGGTTAGTAGATACAACTTTATTTTCCAAGGCTAGAAATAAACATTCATCTTTATCTTCCTCAAAATCATACTCAACATCAAATATTTTTGCATCTTCTTTGACATAATATAATTTCTTGAACTTCGTATCCTTCTTGTCTCTGTGATTATTATTATTATACTTGTTCTTCTTGTGTGTAGCTCTATTAGGACATCTTGATGCATAATGACCAATATTTCCACAACTGAAACACTTAAAGGCCAACATACCTTTGTAATTACCAGTACCTTTCTTCAATTTCCTTGTGAAATTCGCTTCCAACTCTTTTGAATCATCATCCTCCGAGTCATCTCCTATCTTCATTGCTTTAAAATTTGTTTCAATTTTCTCCTTATCTCTTGCAAATTTTCTCATCTCGAATGCAGTCAAGATACCAAATAGGTTCTCCTTAGTAAATTTCTTTGCATCATATGATTCTTCAATAGCAGAGACTTTGTCACTATAATTTTTTCGGTAGGGTCATCGGGATCTTCTCAACTATATCTTCATCTGACATGGTACCACCTTGATTCTTGATCTCATTTGCTACAAGTTCAACTCTCTGATAATAGCTTGCAATATCTTCACCCTCTTTCATTATCAGGTTCTCAAATTTTCAGTTAGCTATTAGCTTCCTTGACAATTTTACTCCATCATTCCCTTCAAAAATGTCTTTCAATTTTCTCATACTTCATAAGTAGTGCCTAAAGAAATAACTTTGGTCCTTTTAGTTTTAGATAGAGCACTGAAGATAGCATACCTTGCCTTTTCATTCTCCTCATAAGCCGCAATCTCATCTACAAAGGAAGGACAAATGGATGGTGAAACATACTTTATCTCCACAACTTTCCAGGTCTTGAAACAAAGAGAAACCAAATAACCTCTCATTTGTTCTTTCTAGTCACTATAGTCAACTCCATCAAAAATAGGGATTTGCAACTTGTGCACCATCTGATATACCCCAAGTGGTTAAAATTTTCACCAAGGAACTTGAGCTCTGATACCGATTATTGAGATGTACAAGACAACTAAGAGGGGGGGTGAATCAGTTGTATCAAATTACTTTACTTCTAACCTTAATCAATTCTACTTTAACTTAATCTGTTATTAAGTGTAAACATGAAATGTAAATAACAAAAAGAAAACACCAAAGACACCAGATTTACGTGGAAAACCCAATGAGGGAAAAACTAGAGTGAGGATTAGCTCACAATATAGCAATAATGTAATATTGGATACAAAGGCTCACTGCCTACAAAGGGACTTATTGTCCAGAAGGAGGCTCGCTGCCTAAAAAAAAAAAGATAAATAAAGATCCACCACAAAAGTTCCACACACTCGCAGCTTGATCAGAAGATTTTAGGTACCATAAGCTCATTGCCTTCAAAAATCTAACACATCAAATTATTGCTACCTTGATTCACTCTTGCACACTCTAATTTTCACACTTTTTCACACATTTCACTTGCTTGCTTGCTTGATATTCAATTTGCAACAACTTGATTTACTTTTATACCATCTTCAACCCTAGAAACATTCTCCAAGGTCAGCTAAACATTCTTCTTTTTACAAATTCAAATCAGGTTGGCTACTCAAAATTCTCGTGGTGGATAAGAATGAGAGAGGACCAATTACACATTTAATTAGAACCCAAACAACATCTTGGATCAATCACACGCTTCCTTAATTCAATAAAAAATTTGTATGTAACGTGTAGGCACTAGGTCGGCCAAAACTATTGAAAACACTAATAATCTTTGAATTTTGTGTATCTCAAGCAAGATAATCACACATGGATCACTCAACACACTTTACCAGACATTTTACCATCTCTAAGAAAACTTTAGGTACATCCGCAACAACGAAAACTCTCTTCATTCATAGAATGTTCTTCAATAGTCCAACCAGACCAACTAGCAACACACATGAGCTCTGGATTAGGTCTTTCGGAGCACCAAATAAAAAGCACGTTTGTCAAAACACAAAAACCATCAATATGAATCTTCCCCTAGATTTGCAAGATTTGAAACAAAATGCCATAAGACTGCAGAGCCAAAACATTTCTCCTAGTCCACAAATAAATAGTTCTATCAATCCAGTTCTCACACTGATGAACACATCTTTCATTCTCCATCGATCCAGAAGCTAAAACTCGGGATATATTATCCATTGAAGCTCATGAACACAACTACAACTTCAAAAATATAGCTCCATGTACTCTAATCACTTGTACAATATCTCAACTATACAAGTACCATCTGCAATCAACCTGAACTATGTTGACATCAATTACAACACCACCAAACACATCCATACTTGCAACACTTAAGTGACTCTAGGTCTTCCTTTCTTAGTTTTGTTTCCAATATCAATATTGTATCTTCCTTTGTCAAAACAAGCCTTCTTTTGACCAGGAACTATTTTTTAGGGGTATTTAAGCCCCTAAAATTCCATGATAGTAGCCTCATGGCGATCCAAGAAGGGGGGATCCCATCCCTATTTTCAACAATGTAGTGAGATTTTGCTACCCTTCTGCATCCCTGTCCATCAATCTTAGTTCCTGCAGTGACTTCCTCCCTCTGGTCTTCCCTTTTTCGCAATCTAGTTTGGAATTTGTGATTGTTTGTTGTTTGATCCCTAATTTTCCTATGGTGGATACTTCCTTCAGTTCTTCCTCAAATTCTGCTATGGCCTCTAACATTAGTTGTTGTTCCAGCAAGAGCACCGACCCATTGAAAAATTCTTTTGGATCATCCTCTACATTGTTTAAGAGATATACCATGTGTTGGATTACTTGATTCTGACCTCCCTCTCCATCTCCCATAGCTAGTTGCATACAACTTTCATTGATATCTTCCCTCATATTCACACCTTTGGTTTCCCACCATGGGCCTATCTTTTTATCAACTAGCTTTTTCATCGTAGCTATGATATCCTCTTCGTTGGAGAACACTAATTCCTTATTTCTTTCCTCATTCATATCTTTTCCTGAGATGGCCATGATATTATCATTGATGTCTTTCTCCAATAGCTTTGTTTCCTTCATTAGGTTCTTGAGCTCTTTAAGGCAGTCTATACTTCCCTTAGGGTTTGCTTTCATTCATTTCTCCATGCTTTGGGTCTTTGGGGCAGTGACCACTTCCAGTGCCTCTTCTCTTGTCTATTCCTTTTCCATGTTTACATCCATTGACCTCACAAGGTTTGAGATTAGAGTATGTCTCTTTCCAAACTATCCCTCATACAGAGCCATATCAATTGCTTTCCCTACCCCTTTCGAACAACTAGCTATATATTCTTTGCTCATAATACACCTACCTCCTCTTGTGTCAACTATTACCTTCTAGAGCCATTCTCCCTTCTCAGTGAAGATTTCTAGGTTGTCTAAAAATCTAAACTTAGTGTTTATATCCACCAATATTTTGGTTGTTCCCAATTTCCCAAGAAAAAATTCTTCTTCAAAGCCAATAAAGGTTCCTAGGGCTTCACCTATTTTCCCTAAAGTTTCTTCACTCCAATATTTTGGGGGTAAGTTTTCCAAATTTATCCAATGTGGGAAGTATTTTGTCTTTTGTTGCTTAGGGTTGAAATTAGGCTCCCAATCTTTATTGTAGAAATTAAAATCCTTGAAAAAAAGAGGTTCCCCATATAATATTTTTTCTTTGATCCCCCTTTCTTCACACTCTAACAGAAGAAAATTCTTAGTTAGGGTTTTGGCTCTTACATGGCCTCCGTAATGATCAACGAACCAATCTATGATTTCCTGGTTTGGTGTGAATACTCTTCATAATATTGTTTAAGTAATAACCCCATTAAAAAATCACAAGTTTAAATTATTAGGAAATTATTAATAATCTTAAGTGAATAAATGTGATGAATAGCTTATGCAATCCAAAACTAGTGCAACAAATTAAAATTGAATCATACATACATAGAACCATGATATTTACTCTAGGAAACCATTTTATGAAACACCACCAACAAAAAAATTATTATGATATATTATCTAAAAAATAAGAGAACAATATATAAGAGACTTAATGTCTACTGAGAAAGATCTTCATCCTCTATTGTTGGATATTTTTTGGTGATGGTTTCTTTTCTTAAAATGGTTTCCCAAGTTGTATATTGTGTTAATCTCTATATGATGCTCCCATTGTTGCATTTTGTAACTATTTTTAATCTATATATTTTATTTATGAGTTATATTAGTTATTAAGATTAGATTTACAAATATTTTATTACTCTTATAACTAGGGAAGTAACCCCTAGAATCAATGTGCATCTAATATTCTCTTGGTATTATAGAATTTATTTATTGATGAGCTTTGTTGAAAGCTTGTTTGTCATGCTCAATATAAAAAATGCTCTTAACAACTAAAATTATAACCCCATCAAAAATAACATGGCATTAATGTATTTTTTTAGGAAATTAATAAAATACTAAGTGAAAATGTGTGATGAATAGCTCTTGTAATCCAAAACTAGTGCAATAAATGAAAAATTAAACCATACACACATAGAACTACTAGATTTACTCTAGGAAACCCTTTTAGGAAGCATCGAAAATACCAACACTATTATTCAATATATTATCTAAAGAATAAGAGAATAATATATAAGAGACTTAATGTGTACTAAGAAAGATCTTCACCCTCTATTAAATTTGATAGGATGCACCTTTAAAGAACATGTCTTTAATGAAACATACACTCAATGCACTTGATCATTTTCTCTCCTTGTACTCAATCTAGAAAGATTCATAAACCTATTACAACACCATGTCACCATACATCTACTACCATTCCTTCTCTTGATCGTATCACAACAATATGCAATGTGCAACTTTCTTGTGTTATTTTACAATAACATGATATTTAATTTATAAGAAAAATTCTCATAAGAAACTAACAAATGGTACCATTTTATAATGAGTAAAAAATAAGGGTCATGATCCTTTATATTCTATACATGTCTCCTCATGTGATACATGACTCCCCCCACATCACTTGACTCTTCATGTTCAACAAGTGAATCTAAATGTCCATGTGTAACACTTAATATCCCCCAAGAGTCTCTCCATATTCCAAGGTATCTATATGGTTCTTATTATCCCATATAAAATTTTAACTTATGATGATTAGTATCTTTTTTTTGCCTTTGTGGCCCCTATTTGTCGTTACAATTCTAATATCGTACAACATTATTCTAGAATAAATCAACCTAACAATCAAGTGTGGCATCTTATTCAATGAGACCATAAATTACAAAAATAATTAATTTTATTATACAAGGTGTAGAACACATGTTTCTATCATTCTCCCACTCACTATATACATTTCATAAGAACATAAAAATAAATAAAAAATAAACAATATACTAGGGGAAGAAATGCCCATATCTCTCATACACCAAGAAACCCTCTAAACAATCATTAACATTGCTTCCAACAAACCAACCCTTTCATCTTCAACAACCTATTTATCCTTAAAATTTTATCAAGACATATGTTCTAAACCAATATATTTCCTTCTAGTGGGCTTGCCAATTCCCTATGCACAAAAACATAGATTTGCCTAACTAAATATCTCCAACTCAAACAAAGATTGTTTCAAGGATAACACGCCCTCCTCCCAAGAAACAAGTAAACAATCTCTGATACCAAATATTAGGAAATTATTGCTAAACATAAAAGAAAAATTGTGTTGAAAATGTTATAGATGTAGACACTCAAAATATCCTGATTGATATCATACACTCGATCCTAATTCACTAACACTGATTCTTCCTTAATCATTTATTTACTAACCATTTAATTAAATTCATCAAAATTCCTCTTAAAATCAGATAATGAACCTTATCATATTATTTCATCATGTTCCTATTTTAATTAAATAATTCAACTTTATTTATATAAATCCTAATGTTCCTCTTTTAATTAAATAAATCACCTTTATTTAATTAAATCCTAATGTCTTATTTTAATTAAATAAATCAATTTTATTTAATTGAATGCTAATGACATCTCTTTTAATTGAATAAATCATTTTATTTAATTAAATTACTAATATCTCAAATATCCTCTCATTTGATTTAAATAAACTCAAATATCTAAATAAAAGTTCAAATCAACTAATCTCCATCTAAGTTAATTAAATCCTAATTAACTCTAACTCCAATCCATCAAATCCTTTAGATTTTGCAACTTCCACATGTAAATCAATTTAATTGATTTATAAATTCTTCGATTTTCATTCAAAAGGGCATCTCATTGGAATATTCCTCCAATTTGAAATCTCCCTCCCAAAAGGACTTGTTGTCCAACATGGCATTTAAGTCTCTTACATGTCTTTTTTCTTGAGCCAAGTGGCAATAACTTATCTTTCAACTCTTCCTCCACAAGCCATCTTTCAAATTTCAAATTTCCACCTAATTGCATTTATTTGCACATTGACCAAAATGTGCACAACCTCCCTTCAATAGCATGTTGACAAGTGGCACATTATTATTGGTTCATCTTTTATCCCACATTCTCCCTATTTCTCATTTATCCATCCTTCTTTCCTATAAATAGAGAACTTCTCTATTGATTTGAGATCCACAACTTAGAGCATTATCATTATAGGCATTTCACTCCATAGCTTTTTCATCATCTTCAAGCATGTTAGCTAGATTATAGTCAATTTCATCATGGAATCTTCAACAACTCATCAAGCTTATCAAGGGATTGAAAAAGGGCTTCTTTCCACATTAAAGGAGCACCAATCCCCCTATGGGATGAAGGTTTTGTTGGTTTGAGTTAGATTACATACTTCATTTGTGTTGTTTCCTTATTTATTTCATGTTTTCTCTTAAATTAGTTGAAGAATCTCATAGGGAGCATTAGATTTGTGTTACTAACATCGTTTTGTTGATCTTTTGTTAGTTTATGCAGGTTTTGTGCTCACAATAGAATCTAAAAGTAGTTGAGAAAATGACAAGTCAAAGAATACCAACATAGAGATATTGAATTTAACCTAGGAAACCCTTTCAAGAAAAAAGATCAACAACAATCCCACCACTCTAATAGATTATCTAAGGAATAAGATTACAATATATAAGAGATTTAACATGTTCTCAAAGATATTTTCACTCTCTATTAAATCAAATAGCATACACCATCAAATAACTTGTCCTTAATATAGCATGCACTCTCAAAAGACCTATTATCAAGGAAATCTATGAGTTACCCTCCTTCTGATCTATCTAATAACTTATGGAAACTTATTACAACACCATATAACCATACATCCATTTCCATTCCTTCTCTCAATCCTATCACAATAATATGTAACCTACAACCTTCTTATGTGTTTTGACAATATCATGAGCTTGTATTTACATGAACAAATCTCATAAGAAACCACCAATTGGTTATACAAAATAAGGAGCCATGACCCTTCATATTCCACACATGACCCCTCAAGCCCCACACATGACTCTTCATGTTCAACAAGTGAATCAAAATTACCATGAGCAACTCTTGAATCCCCAAGAGTCTCTCCACATTCCAAGGTATCCCATATAGTTTACACCTTCTTATGCTTTGTCTCTTTCTTGTCCTTTTATGACCTGCAATTATGTTAACAATTCCAAAGGCTCATATAACATTACACTAGGATAAATAAACCTAACCAAGTGTGGAATCTCATTCCATGAGGACCACAACTTACAAAAATACTTTATGTTATTATATAAGATGTACAACATGCCTTCCTAACAACAACATTATAATGCCATTATGTAAGGTGTACAATGCACTTTTCTAATATCAATAACATCAAGATAAGGAAGGTTTTATCTCTTGAGAATATAAATTTGATGGTCAATGACTTCCTAAAGACATGTTTTCTTGATATGGAGTTAATAAAAAGAGCCTCAATGAGAAGCAATATGTTTGTAATATTCATATAATGGAAAACTTAGGAAGAGGTAGTATAAGGTTTATATATGTCATTAGTTTTCAATGCTACAAGGTTGAATTTTTATATTTTTAATTATGGTGTTCAGTTGTGGGAGTTGTTGACATGTTCCCCTAAAGATGGATGGGCCTTGACTACTCATAAATCGCAAGCCCTAACTCTCTAAATGGAAACGATGGCAATGGAATTACTCATTGAAAGACTTTACCTTTATTGCAATGTCAAGAGTCAAGATAGTTAACTACCTATATGCATCTCCCCTTGGCTTCTAGTCCTTCCAATGATGTATAAAAATAAAATATAATGCCTTTTGCAAAATCATAAACGTAGTAAGAAGAACAACCACAAACTAAATCATTACAACCAAATCTCTTCTCCATTGTTTATTGGAGTTTTCCCTTACCATATAAATTGTGTGTTGTATCTTACAATCTTCTTTTTTGATCCGAGTGAATCAATATGCTTTTGTTTAAATTTGTGTCTTTCTTTTCAAATCAAATTGTTTCCCCTCTATTTTTCTTCAAATGCACATAATATTACCTTTGAAGTAAACATGTTATACTTACATCCCACACATTTTGACTCTATTCCTTTCCAACACATTATGAATTACATGCAACCTCTTCTTTGTTGTGGGATGGAAAAAAGATAGAAGAAAGTACTCATGTCCTTTTACAAGTGGAATACAACTACTAATTAT